>VXBA01005853.1:2797918-2818229 GCA_013399895.1 Serilophus lunatus | reverse complement strand
GCCTGACCGGGACTAGGCGCTCTCCGGACAGCGGATCAGGCTCGGAGCCCTAGAACCAGCGCGGAGCCCCACCATGTGTGCGTGCGGGGAAGGGGCAGGGCGCGGGCCGGGGGCGGGAGCGGCGCCGTGAGTGTGAGGTGGCAGCGGGCGAGGCACAGGAGGCTCGGGGAGGGCCGGGACACAGGCCAGGGGGGCCGCCGGGCGCTCTGAGGGGGTGCGGGTGGCGGCCGTGCTGAGCAGCGTCTCAAAGGGCTCGTTCTGATCTTCTGCAGCAACCACAGAAGCCGAGACCGAGCAGAGCCTCACCCCCAATGTGATGCTCAACACGGAGAGCAGCGAGGGATACGTGGTGAAAGTCCGGGGGCTGCCCTGGTCCTGCTCCACCGAGGAAGTGCAGAGGTTCTTCTCCGGTAAGTGGGAGAGGGGCTTGGCTTTGTCCTCAGTGCTGGTTCCTTCCCGAGGATACTGTGGCGGGAAGGCTTCTGTAGCGAGGGAAGTTTGTAATGCAACAAATGTTTCACAGCCAGGACCCCACGTGCAGAGCCACGCTGGTGTGAGCAGGAATTCGGCACAAAGGGACTGCAGGTTGCTGGGGTAGCCATAACTGCCCTCATTCCTTGAGCAACCAGGAGAAAGAAGCCACTTCCATTTTAAAGAAAAATTCAAAAACCTTGCTGCAGGTTTAGTGTGTGTGTCGTGGCCGTAAATTCTTAGCATTCTGTAGTAATAAATAGTAGTGATAAATACATGCTCTCTCTACAGTAGAAGGAAGTTTTAAAGCTGTAAAGCTGCTTTCAGGATTTTGATGTACTGGACTCGGTTCTGGTTTAGTTTATTGCACTTAATACTGATTATTATTCCTTATTTAATTTAATTCTGATCAGAAACTTAATATCAAAAGCAGGTAGTACATTCAACTTGAGGCAGAGGAGCTTTGAAAATAGATGAGTAATTTGCAGTTGCTAATTTGTAGGCTTGACTAGAAGGGTAACTTTATTTTAGTTAATCCCTTAGCTTACTGATGATTGTGAAATTGCAACAAGAATACTGCTGGTTTTGTCATTTTGGTATAACCTGATGGTTGCTGTTACATTTTTCTTCTTAGAATAATGAAGCCTTTAAAGTCACAATGTTTCTGTAATAAATTAATTCTGTCCTGTTTCATTTTCAGATTGCAAAATTCTGAATGGGGCTTTGGGAATCCGTTTCATCTACACCAGGGAGGGCAGACCAAGTGGAGAAGCATTTGCTGAGCTTGAATCAGAGGAGGATGTGAAATTGGCCCTGAAAAAAGACAGAGAAACAATGGGACACAGATATGTTGAAGGTTTGACTCAGTTGGTCTAGTAACTGACTACATGTGTTTGTGCTGGATGGGTTTTTGGTTAATTGCTTTTCTGTCTCTTTCAAATGCATGTGAAAGAACAAATGGACTTGTGTATCATAAGTTGACTAGTTTCAAGGCAAATGACTTTGAAAACCTTTGCTTTTTCCAGAATGCATTAATTCTAAGTGCCTTTTACAGTTTTCAAGTCAAACAACGTTGAAATGGATTGGGTTCTGAAGCATACTGGTCCCAACAGCCCTGATACAGCTAATGATGGTTTTGTACGTCTTAGAGGACTCCCATTTGGCTGTAGTAAAGAAGAAATTGTACAGTTTTTTTCAGGTATGTGGGATAAAAGTAGTAGCTATAGCACTATTGGTTTATTCTAAAAACCCCAAGAAACCAAACAAGCACGGATTGGTTGCCCAGTAGTCATTCCAACAGTGTATTCATGGGTATTAAAACTAGGAAAACCAATTTTTGATCAGTTATATGAGCTTGAGGGATCCATTGGATCAAATCCTGAAGTACGTGGTAGTTAATTAGGGAACACCAAAAAGCTGCTTGAATTCATACTTTGTGGGACTTGTGTTCCAAGTAAGACACTTGTTTTCTGCAATCCTTGCTTTCCAAATTCAAGTGAGAGGATATTTCCCCCCATTCTCTGCTGGATCACTCTGCCAGTGAAGGATGTAGGACACCCTCACCACAGGCCTCTGTGTGAGGAGCAGGGTCCAAGCAGGGACAGTCAGACATTGTTTCCATAACTTCTTTCAAACATAGATGTAGTACTGAATGAAATTCCAGAGAAAAACACCATGCTGAACTCTCCACCCAACTACACATTTGCCCCTTTCTCTTCCTATGGGGAAAAAACCCCCAATCCCTTGATTTTCTTAGCTCAAAGCTTTCATGGATGAAGAGATGATGTCTTGTTTTCACTAATTTTTACTTTTTTTGCAGCTGTTGTATGTCTTAGAAATTGGAATTTACAGACTATTAAAGACATGCTTAAGAATGAAAGTTGTTGATTTGTTTAGGATTTCACTTGGTATCATTTTCAAAATAGTGGATTTCTAAATGTTTTGCTATAACAAGAAATGATTGAGCTTTCTGTTTTGCTTTAAGATACAGTAAAATATTTCCAATTTTACATCTTCAGAACTTGTTTTTTGTTTTCTGAGTTGGTGATATGAACAAGCAATTTCTAAGCATGTGCATTTTAAGCTGTTTTTTTCTTATATGGTGAAGTAATTCAAGCTTTAAAAACTGTTAATGTGCTTAATATACAAAATGTGCCTCTTCTGTTCAGGAACTAATACTTTAAAATTACCTCATGATTTTTTTCTTAATTAAGCACTTCTAAAGATAAAAAAAAATTAATGCTGAAACTTAATATTTGCATAAGACTAATTATTTTACCTGAGTGACTTCTAGTAAAATTTCTTGTTCTTTATAAAGCTGTTTAACTTGCTGTGTTTGAATTTTAAGTTCTCTTAAAAAAAGTTCATCTTAAATACTTTCAGAGAATTGAAGAGGTTTGTAATAATATGTGACATTCTTAACACACCCTGCATTAGATGCCTTCTCTGGGGAGTTGTCCCTGACCCTCAGAGTGTTTCTGTGCTCTGCAGGATGGGTTAAGAACCTGAACTGAATGGTATGTGATCGTGGAGCTCTTTGACGTGCTTTTTTTTTCTTCTGGTGTTCTAGAATCAACATACCATTCACTTAAAAGTGTTTAAATTCTGGTGTTTTTAAAGCTATAAGAAAAAACTCATGACTGGGCTTGTGATGTTAATATTGCCCCCCTACTGGGGTTATTTGTCCTTGGGTTGAAGGGTTGGAAATCGTGCCAAATGGGATAACATTGCCGGTGGACTTCCAGGGGAGGAGTACGGGGGAGGCCTTCGTGCAGTTTGCTTCACAGGAAATAGCTGAAAAGGCTCTAAAGAAACACAAGGAAAGAATAGGGCACAGGTGGGGATGGATGGTTGGTTGGCTCTGTCACTTTTCTTATGGTAAACAATTAAATCCATATTCTCTCTTCTGGAAATGTTAACACCCAAATCAAAACGGTATTTCGGTCTCTGACTCTGTGATGAGTGAAGACATGGATTGCTGTGTCTGTGACACAGACTTTGGGTCTATCCAAAGAGATGAAATTGGACTAAGCTAAATTGTGCTTTGGCACCTAAGTAATAAGGGGAGTGTAAAACTGATAGCTTGGAAGTGACAAAGTTGAGAGACTATGGCTTTAACTTCTCAAATAGCACAATTCTGCCTTTAGCTCTAAAGACATGCACAGTACTCTTACTACCATAAGAAAATGTGATACTTTCTAAACTTGTTTTATAAGTTGAAATGTAACAAATTTACTTACTGTATTAATCTTCAATGTAATAAGCATAGCTTTCAAGAAATTGTCACAAAGGGTTTTTATTCTATTTTACTTGTGACTATTTTTCATTGAAGCATGCACTTCTTGCCTACGCTGAATCACTCAAGCATAGGCTGGGTTCACTAGTACATGCAGAGCTTTTTGTGGCATCCTGGTGGGTTAAACTCTCGGTGGAGGTCGGGCTTTTAACCCCCTGTTTTCCATTGCCTCGAGCAAAACGGTGCTGAGTTGAGTGGACACCAGTCCCTCCTACATTTTTTGACTAACACCTTAAATTGGGGGGAGGTGGGTGGGGAATCAATATTGCTCCCCCACCCTTAAGGTTGGGATACTGCCAAGTATGAGGAGCACATAAACCCTTCAGTAATTTTAATTTCTTGAAAAGACCCTGATTTGATTGTAACGTAGAGTAAAATAGAACGTCATTGCCTACATAATGTAAGGAAACCTGGCTTAAAACTACTGCCAGTGTCAAGGCTATGACTAAAATGGCTTGTTGTAATGTGAAGTTGTGAGGTGTTTGTGGAAGGAATCCAAGACTGACTTGCCTCCTGTGGAAACACTCGCAGGTACATTGAGATCTTCAAGAGTAGTCGAGCAGAAGTGCGCACTCACTACGACCCCCCGCGCAAGCTGCTGGCAATGCAGAGACCCGGTCCCTACGACAGGCCCGGTCTTACACGTGGATATAACAGCCTGGGTAGAGGAAGTAGCTTGGAGAGAATGAGGCGTGGAGCCTACGGAGGAGGTAAGTGCACAGAGTCCGAGGGGGCTGCTCATCTGAAAAGCAGCAACACTTGGACCTGGTAGTGTCTCCCCTGGTTTGTAACTGCTGGTTTGTATGTGTCCTTGGCTTTAGTTCTTCTAGAAGAAATGAAACTTTGTAAACTGTTGTTTGCAGTGTGTACTGTGTGTATTTGGGTCTTTCTGTAGTGGAAATGAACGTTTATTTGGATCTTTGTGTAGTTGAAATGAACATGTCCAATCTGTTTCTAGGTTATGGAGGTTATGATGACTACAATGGGTATAATGATGGCTATGGGTTTGGTTCTGATAGATTTGGAAGAGGTAAGAGATCTCTAATAGGAACAGTAACTGAACTTACGACATGTGTCAAAAGAAACTAAAATACATCTGAAAGACCTAGAATGGACTCTTTTCTCTGCAGGGATGTCGGACCACAGGTACGGCGACGGATCGTCGACCTTCCAGAGCACGACTGGCCACTGCGTCCACATGAGAGGGCTGCCCTACAGAGCCACAGAGAACGACATCTACAACGTGAGTCCCAAAAGCTGCTCCCTCCTGCATGGCTTGGGGTCCCGTGGTCCTTGTTGGACGCCCCGGCTACACTGCAGCTGGAGAGTGTTCCTTTGGAGAAAAGGGCTTGTTGTAAATCCCAGCTGGTTGCATTGGTGCGTTTTAATCTGTGTGACTGTTCCGTGTGTAGTTCTTCTCACCCCTGAACCCTGTAAGAGTACACATTGAAATCGGACCAGATGGCAGAGTGACCGGGGAGGCAGACGTTGAATTTGCTACTCACGAGGATGCAGTGGCTGCCATGTCCAAAGACAAAGCAAATATGCGTAAGTCCCACTGCTTGGACTGGGTGACTTGAGGGAAATGACAGCACTGCAGCGACAAGGGAGGTCATGCAGCTTCACTTGCAGAGAGACAAGCTGCACAAGCTTGGTGTGAAATGCTCTCATGGTAAAACTTTCTTCTTTCAGAACACAGATACGTAGAACTCTTCCTGAATTCTACAGCAGGAGGAACTGGTGGTGCCTATGGCAGTCAGATGATGGGAGCAATGGGTATGTGTGACAGTCTCACTGCACTTTTAAGCAGGCACTTGCTGTTGAAGGAGGCTGGCTTGTTTTGTACAGCTCCTGCTTTTTTGTGTGCCTGGCATCACAAACTGAAATTCAACATTCTGTCTTAATCACACAGTCAAGGAATCGGAAGGGGTAGTCCAAGATTGGAACACTAGCACACTGGCAGGTATATAAACCTTTTGGGAATATATTTGACAATTATTAGGTTGGATGAACTGTGGTGCTGAGTGGGATGTGGCTGGTGGGATGAGTGGCTTCTGGGAGTGTGGTGATGCAGAAGTGGGGGATGCCTCCTATCCTTTCATTCTCCTTTCCCCCTCCATTTTGGGACAGCAGAACATAGTCCAATGATGGAGGATGGTGTATCTGTGGCACATGACGTGCCATTCAAGCTCAGTCTTGGTGGTGAGGGAGAAATGTATTTGGAAATGGGGAGAAACTGTCTGAATTGCTCCAGCAAACCCCAAAACTCTTTGAAAATATAAAATGTCTGTTAACAACACAAGTCTTAAGTGCCAGTTGCTGTTGTGTCTGTAAGGCAGATGCCCTCTTGACACCTGACTGGGCTGGTTTTGTAGAGGTGAAGGTGGGGTTGGTTTCTGGGGGGCTCCTTTCTCAAGGGTGCTGGGGTGGGGGTGTGTGCTGGTTTTGTTTTTTTATAGTTCTCTGATCACAAAATGCTTGATATCTAATGCTGATACTTGAACTACAGAAAAGTTTAGTAGGAGTGAGGTACAAGTGATGAGGTGAAGAGCAGTTGTCAGTGAGCTTAAGCAGAGGTCTGTGTGTTGGGAGCCACTGCAGTGCTGTGATGCACAACCAGTCCGGAGCAGGAATAAATCTGTCAGGACCAGATACAAATTAGTGACTCCAGTTAATGAGCTGACACCCTTCTGGAAGGGCAGAAGTCCTGTGTGAGGTCACTTAAAGTCAAGTTTTAAGTCATTTTAAGACCAATCCTTTTATGTATAGTCTGTAGAAACTGCAAAAGTTAATGTCATTTTTAAAGTTCTATTTGCTTGCAGGGATGTCTTTAGAAATTCAGTCACTTTCCTTGAGCTTGTTACATTGTATATTTCAATTTCCCTGGGTGTGAGTGAGGTAGTGTCAGTGCAAGGGCTGTTTGTTGGGTGAGGGGTGGGTTTGTTGATGATGAGCAGACTTTGACAGGCAAGTTCTTAATGCTTTTATCCTTAACTTGAAAGGAAGCCAATCCAGTTATGGTGCTCCAGGCAGCCAGCAGCTGAGTGGGGGTTATGGAGGAGGATATGGAGGTCAAAGCAGCATGAGTGGCTATGGTAAGAGCATTTCTTTGCTGGTTTCAGGTGGGCTGGGTGCTGCTGGCTTAACATGTCCTAACATGACCTTCAGTGGCGTTGAAAGGTCATGCTACAGCCTGAGCAGCAGCACAAGCCCTGAAAGACGTGGCTGTTGTGAATGTTAAAAATAACGGAGAACTGGGGGGAATCGATTCAAACGAGAAATGGGAAGCTGAGGGAGGAAGTGTGGAAAATTCTCAGAGGGGTAAGAAATGCCAGTCTCCAGACTCGCATTGCTCTGGTCACTTCTTTAGTCTGAAAGCTGGAGACCAGCTTTGTTTAAACACAGTACAAAACGGGGGAGGGGACAGGGGAGGCTGGGTCCTCCCCGCACCCCCAGAGCAGCAGTAAAGCTCTGGATTGGGAAGGGGGGGTGATGCAGAGCTCGTGCTGTCATTGAACACCCGGTGAGTGACTTTGGGTACGGAGCTGTAAACTGACACTTTGCAGCGTTGGGCACGGTAGACGGTATTTACGAGGTGGCCCAGCAAGGACAGGCGTTGGGGCAAGGATGCTTCGAGTCGGCCTGAGGCAGCTGTGAACCTGCTGTCGGTTTCCCCCTCAGACCCCGGGAGCCAGGGCGCCATGAACAGCAGCTACTACAGCAGTGGGAACCGCGCGTCCATGGGAGTGAACGGCATGGGCGGCATGTCCAACATGTCCAACATGAGTGGTGGCTGGGGAATGTAACCAATCGCTGACTTTTGGTCACATCTTTTTTTAAAAAACAAAAAAACAAAAAACTAAGTTTAACAGTTTTGCAATACGAGCTTGTGATTTATGCTTTACTGTAAGTGAATTCAGGATTGTTTTAAAAACCTTTCAGGTTCAGTATTTTTGAACATACAGAAATGAACATTCATCTAGGATGTAATAACCAAGTAAGGACTATAACTGTTAAACGATTTGGAGCGTTTCTCAAGTTAGTTTTGTTGTAGGAGTGTATTTAAGCAGTAAGCGTATTTAGGTTAAAGCTGTTTGAATTATGTTAAATGTTGCTCTTATACCATATTACATCCAACACTGTTTTGAATACATGTTGAAAGAGACATGCTTTTTTGTAAAGAACCAATATAGAAGATGTGTCTGAAAATCAAAGTGAACATTTGGCATGTTAGTTCTAGTTTATTTCTTTTAATATCCTGTAAGGCATGTTAAAGCTTTTTTTTTTTTTTAAGTTAATGGGGGAAACATGTTGAGACGCAATACGGCTACTTTAGGATTTTGGTCTTGGTGTTCGTATAAAATTCTGAGGCCTTGATTTAATCTTTCATTGTATTGTGATTTCCTTTTTAGGTGTATTGCGCTAAGTGAAACTTGTTAAATAAATCTTCCTTTTAAAAACTGGAACTCACTCCTTCTTGACCTCTAGCTTCTTGTAACTACACTTGCATCTGTGTCCTGTGTCACTGTAGTGCTCTTGCCACGCAGCTGCCCCAGCAGTGACTCCTCTCACTGAGCACTGGCCTGTGGAGTGTTACAGTGACAGCTGGGGGTAGGGAAGGAAGGAAGCCCCCCTGCTACTGGGGGTGCCCGGCCTGTGTTGGTTCAAAGCATTGCCCTGCTGTGCCCTGGGAAGGGGGTTCTATTGAGGCTGCTTGGGGGGATGAGGTGGTGATTCTGTACTTTCTTGTAGGCATCAGTGGACTCAGCAGCTTACTGCAAACATGTTTCAATAAATGCAAACTTGTCAAACATCCTGCTTAAAGATGTGGTTTTGTGAGCAACTTAGTTACAGCTTCTCAGCACTGCGAGTTTCCCTCTGCAGTACGGATTTGCTTCTGTGCATTTCCTGTAGTACATTTATTTGCCCTTTGGAATGAACCCTGTCCTGAAGGGTGGTTAGAAATGGGAAGTCCCTTTCTACATGGGCGGAGGTGCTTCCTCTTCCAGGTGTGGAGCTGTTACGGGGTGAATCCTGAGCACTGAGTGCTGCAGCCACGGCTGTGTCTGCTGTGGCCAAAACTGACCGAGGTCACAAATGGCAGCTGGAGCCCAGCTCAGTGCACTTGTGTCCCTGCTGGGGGCAGAATGAGGATCACGCCTGGGTTTGAGCTTCATCCAAAGGCGTTACAGGGATCAGGGCAAAGAGCTCTTCTGTAGCCTGTGGTTCTCAGGAGGTCCTGTGGGTGCTGTTGGGGCCAGTGGTGCCTTCACCCCCTTGTTCCCGGGGTGAGGTGACAGCCCCAGGGCTGACAGGACAGTGAGGGCGTGGCATTAAACAGCACTGGGCTGGGGCAGAGCTGCCCTGCTGGGTCCAGGGCTGGGCACAGCCAGCTGGAGCCACTTCTGCTTTTTTCCTGTGGAAGAGCAGGAGTTGCTGCAGAGCACTGGATTCATCTGGCACATTCCAGGAGAACACAATGTGGGTCAGGAAACCCAGACACATTCTGCTGTCTTCAGCTGGAGCCCTGGATTTGCATGGCTGGATGAGAACATTCTTTTCTGGGATCTGTGACCGACAGCTGTTAAAAATCAGAACTTCTCTTGCTTCCAGTTCTTGCAAAAGGGCTTTATTGTGTAATTTACCACACCGTGGTCACAGCAACTTCCAGAACAAGTACAATGTGCAGGTTTTGACCAAAGTGAACCGAAGGCACATTCATCAACACTCCCCATAAAGCTCTTTCTATAGACAATTCATTAATTGACCTTTTCCTCTGACTTAGAGCAAATACAAAACTGTACACGGGCCAGGAGACACACAGTAGCACCTACAGTGAAGGTACAGAGGAACTGAAGCTCATGTGCAGAGAGACAGGGACGTCTACAGGGATCAAATAAATGTAGAAATGCCATATACAAATTTTAATACAAATATCTATAAAAATCAGAAAAGTGATTTCAGTTTCAAGTAGAACTTTAGGGGGAATTACAGTTGATACAAGTTTCTTAATTACTCCAGTTGGAGAAGCATTAGCTTGCACAATCCCTACAAATACATTTTTAGGCTGCTCTGTCTTACAGTGGAAATTACCAGCGACCAGCCAGTCTGCTGCAATTCGGAATTAAAAAAATAATGGCTACTTTCCAATGTTAAAGCGGTTCTGTCAGGGGTGGGAGGGCCTTAGGAGGAGTTAGAGGAGCACCGCTGGAGCAGTAACGTGTGACAAGTGTCGCAGACACGGACGGGTTTCGGGTACGACGGCAGTGCGAGTTCGTTACTGGAGCAGGTGTTGCAGAAGATGTCCCCGCAGTTCCTGCAGTGGTGCTGCGAACAGAGGCAGAGTGAGCGCGGCCGCCTAAAAACGGCTCCGGGAAGAAAGGCCTCTGACATCACCCTGCCGTCCCCAGCAGGCCCAGCCCACCCGGCAGCACTGGCTGCGCTCGCCCGGCCAAGGGGCGGAGCAGGAACAGGAGCAGGAGCGGATGGAGCTCTCTCTGGGTCCCCACGCCTCCCGCAGCCAGGCCCTGCTCTCAGGCCCGGCTCTACAGGGAGGAGATCCGGCCCCTGGGTTGCCACGTGCCCCGCGCTGTCCCAAACCACGGAGCATCCCCTGGGGTAGGACAGAGAACACAGCCCACAGCAGCTCCCACCCAGGGGAACACACAAAAAGCAGGAGAGAACATTAGGATGTGAAGTGCTAGATCATTCCCTATATAGTTATAACAACAAGATTTGGAATTGAAACAGTGCCAGTCTTCCCTAGCAAACTATGCAACAGCACCATTTTTGTTTTGCATCGATTGTTTAAAAATATCCCAGTGAACAGCAGCACTACCTTCC
Organism: Serilophus lunatus; assembly: GCA_013399895.1. Classification (NCBI taxonomy): domain Eukaryota; kingdom Metazoa; phylum Chordata; class Aves; order Passeriformes; family Eurylaimidae; genus Serilophus; species Serilophus lunatus. The sequence goes on along the minus strand of VXBA01005853.1, from coordinate 2,807,620 downwards.
TTCTTGAGATGGAGAATTCCTTTTCACATTGTTTGCAATGTGTTGCTTCATCATCCTTCAGCCACGTATGACCCTGGGAAATTTGAATGAAAATCACACACTGGAGATACAAATAAACTTGTAAGACAAAATTCCAAGGCATTTTATCAACGTTGGTACTTTTTCAAAAGCCACCTTTTAAAGCAGAATAACCATGGTGAAATTTGAAGGTGTTAAATGAAATTTGTATGTTCAATCCATGAATGTAGAGTACCTTTAGTGCTTTATTTACTTCTTTAATGTCTTCCATCTTCAACTTTGATCTGGAAAAAAAAAATGCCCTCTGCATGACTTTCTATGCAGTTGTGTTTGGTTTTCCTTCCCATTTCACTGTCCAGACACTGAATCTAAGCCCCAGTTCCTCAGGCAGCTCCCTGTACCCTTTTGCACTTACTATCACTGGGAAGCTTTGTCACCTCAGGGTTTGCCCCCTTTTCAGCATAATTAGAAGAATGTGAGAAAAGCAAAGTTCTACTGTAATAACTCAACATTTCCTGTAGTGTTTTGTCTCTCAGCCAGCTCATCCTTACAAGGATCCTCTCCCACTCATATTTCCTGGCTCTTTAGTGTCCCATGCTTAGTAATTGCCTCCTAGAATTCTTACATCAATTGCTTTTTATAACTGGAAGTAGTTTGAAATTCTTAGTATTAGTTTGATACTCCAGGTTACATCACTCACAGAAGTTCAGTTCCTAGAACTTACTGGCTGAGATGAAGTCCCATTTCCTGCAGAGCTTGTTCCTGTTCCTCACAGACTTTTTCCAGCTGCTGCTTCTCATCTTGCAGTTTTCTCAGTTCCTATAAAACCAAGCAAGAAATCAATTTTTTTGTGCACCGTTTGACCAATAACCTTGATCAGTCCATCCAAACTTCCCAAGCAATTCACAAGAATCAGCTTCTTTACTGATCCACCTTTTCTAAGGCCTGATTTTCAGGATTACATGACAGAGCTACCCAGGGGTTCTGCACCAACAACAAAATCATTTAACAATATTTACCAGAAAGAGGAAGATTTTCAGGCTTTGAACATCCTTGAGCATAGACAGAACACATCAGTCCTGTGCCCGCACATGGGCACAGACAGGTACAGGTGTGCAATTGTGTCCTCAGAATCTAAACTGCTCCATACCCAGGAGTGAATCCTCCCCAGGCTAACAAAAAATGTTCATGCTTAAAAAAAAAATAAAATCACATTCTGTTGTTCTGAACACTTGAAACTTGTGCATACCTTTTTCAGTCCTTCCATCTGTTGCAATTCTGTTTTAAGCAGAGTGGTTGCATCCTTCTCTTGGTGCAGTTCTTTTTGCAAAGTTTGTCTCTGTTCCTTTTCAGATTTTAACTCCTTTTCCAGAGTTGAGCTATTTAAAAATAATTCATTCTAAAAAACCCTGTAGTGGAAAAATATCCTATAGAATTTAAGGATAGGAACAGTATAAGAAGACGAAATCTTGTCCAAAAGAGGGCAAAACTAAAGTGGTGTTCTGGGAAAGGGAATAGGCAGCAGATATCAAACTGTTATGGCAACAGATGTCAGAAACTATATTAACATTTTCAGGTCACAGAAAAAAAAGGGGCAATGAAAGGCTGGAAGAAAAACAAAAAAACCAAGAGACACCAAAAAACCTCAATCCCCACAAAAACATATTTCACTGCCTGTTTTCAAAAGGGACACTTTACCCAGACACCAAAACAGTGAAAGAAGTAGTTTCTATCAGTATTAGAAATCTTTAGAGGATTAACACTCCCTAAGAACACTCCCCCAAACCCCTTCAAAAACTCCAAACCCCTTGAATGACAGTCACTCCTATGCTCAGCCTACAAGCATGACCATACCTATCTCCTGATTTATTAAAAGAGCAATTGAAAGCTCCACTGCTGGTCGGAATGGCTGGATTTCTGCTGGCACTCTGTGCTCTCAGTTGGATGTTCTGGAAAAAAACATGTCAAAATCCTCATGCTAACTGTGCACAGAAGTGCTGTGCTTCCCTGGATCCTGCACAGTCCTGTCAATGCTGAGGCCAACAGAATTCAAACCTACCCCTCCTTAGACCCAGGCACAAAAGGAGTAGAGAGCACATCTTAAAGGAATGGCAAAAGGGAAGAAAAAGAAATCCATCAGATGAAATACCATTTGCTGTCCAGCTGGGACATCTGCTGCCTACACGTGTCGAGCCTGCCAGCAAGCTCCTGTTTCATCTTGTTGCACCTTTCCTCTGCAGCCTGCCTTGCCTTTTCTGCAAGCTGCAGCCTACAAAGGAAAGAACACATGCATTTGTTTTCAATTCCTAAACTCTCCTATTCTCTTCTTTTAGATTTTCCATATAGATCTTTAAAAAAGCTTAAACTAGTGGAGGGAAAAAAATTTACTTTTGAAAGCAACTGTTTCTGGAACTCCCCTCCCCAAAACCTAGAGTCATACTGGTTTCTTAAACTGAAGTTAATGTGCTTTTAAATAGCCTGCCTATGGAAAGAGCTATGGTTTTCTAGTGTGTCAGCTGTGGGCATGCTTGCCTGGGAAAAGAACAGCAAGCACAGAGGGATAAGGAGGAGAAAGTAAAAAAAGGTCATGCTGACATGTGTGCCCAAGTGTCTATAGGGGCATTGGGAAGGTCATCCTGTAAAGGTTTACATGGAAACTTTCTACTGACTTCAGTGCTGACTTTCTGATTTTGTAATTATTACCTCTCTTCCATTTGTTTCATAGAGGACATCATCTCATTTGTTTTTCCTTCAAAAGAAGATATTGCTTCTGTTTTCTGTTGTAATGAACACTCTGCATTCTGTAGGATACAGTGAACACAGTGTTTAAAGTCTGCCGCCAGATAAAGAATGTTCAGCTTGCTAAAGGCCATGCCTGGGTCTAACTGGAATGTACAAACAAAATGCTGATAATGCCAGACATTGCTCCACTTGTTTTGTTAAGACCTCAGAAAAAAATCCCAACCCTCAACTAAGTTTTTACCTTTGAGATCAGCTACAACCCCAAAATCTTCTCTTTAGAAGAAAGAAATTATCTGATTAAATTGACATCAGTGATGATTCAAATGCAACAACTGCTCTCGGTGGGTATGGAACCAGGGAGCCAAAAAACCACAGAATAAATACTGCTTTTGAGAGCAAAAGCACACCTCAGCACTGGGGATTCACTGGCCATTGCCTGGCAAGTGTCTGTGAAGGAGCAAAGGCCTGAGTAAAGCATGAGCAGGCATCAGGAAACAGCCCATAAAACCTAAGGGAAATCCCCTCTGGATTTGTGGCACCAGGTAAGGGAAGGCTTACTGAACATTAATTACATTAACAGAGAGGCTAGTTAAACTTTTATTTCATTAAAAGAAACAAGCTCTGTCTATTTTGTGTGAGCACTACAACTCACAACTCTGCTTCCTTGCGGAAATGTTTATCAGTTTATTTTTTATCCAGTTGAAAAAACATAACTCCACAACCCACCCAAACAACAGAAACCCCACAAAACCGTGCCCACCTCCCTGCACATACCTGAGACTTGTGAAACATCTGCAAGTTAATGGCCTTCACTTCTTCTAACTGTTGGCGAAGTGCAACTAAAGTGTCTTGTTTTTCATGAGTATCTTTTTCCAGAAGTTTCATGGCAATTTCCATTTCTGTTTTCATTCCAATTTGTAGCTCCAACTCTTTCTCTAGTTCCTTACAAGGAGATTTCATAGTTACTGCTGTGTAGTCACAGGTCAGGGGTAACCATTTCCAAACCCCATATAACCCCATACACAACCTATGTGTCTCTGCTCTAATAATGCTGGTAGTTTCTCAAACAGGGAAAGACCCATTATTTCCAACATTCCAAAAGCCCGAGTTCCCAGATCTCCACACACATTGTTAATAATGACCAATGCCCAGCACCTTACTAGCAATTCTTTTATGAATTCTGAATAGCTGCAAAAGGTGCACATCTTGTATTTGTGATGTTACAATTAGGCTGAATCCTGTGTCTTTCACTTCACTTTCTATAGCTGTTTCCTTACCAGCCTGATTTTTTTTTCTTCTTTCAACTGCTTCCAAACATCACTGTACATTTCATCAAGACCCTGTCGTGACTGCTTGTAAGTATCCAATTCTACTTTTGTATCCTCTTTTGTTACCTACAAGAAACATGAGCAGAAAAGCCACATAAGATCACAAAGTATTTAAAGTATCCCTTTAATTCTTGCATGTAACATAGTATTTCCATGTGCTATTTCAAGTAAAATTCTAATGTCTTGCAATTAATGACCTGGCAAATATTAATAAGCTGAAATTTCAAAGATACAGTGCTAATAAACAATTCTAATACTTTGAATGCTTTCACCCTTCTGCAAGTACACGAGTGTGCAGTAAAGAACAGCAAAATCTAATGCCTGAACATACTACAACCAAACCCAGTGATCTGCACAGCACTGTGCTCAACTCTGCTGAACATTCCAGTTCACAAGGGGTTTGAGAGCACCAACTATAGCTGATCAAAAGAGATCACTTATTTTAAGGATTGGTATCATAATTAAATCACTGTCCCACCTCTACACTTTTTTCACTCCGCTCACGAATTAATTCATTCTGTTGTTTTAATTGCTGCTGCTCCTCCTGCAACGATCCAATCCGGTCAGTAGCTGCTGCAAGCTGTTTTTGAAGAGAACAGATCTATATTTAGTCCCTGTGCAAGCAGGCAACATCTGGAGCAATTCTAAAGTCAGCAGGTGTGCTGCTCACTTCCCCTTTCAGGAGCTGCCTGACCCTTCTGCAGCCGAACCCACTGTACAGCTGAAATTAACAACCCCACACACGTTTGTTCACCAACTTCTGCTTCACATCCTCATCAATTATTTTTAAATACTAACCTCCCAAAGAAATACATCCTAGTGTAAAAGGCTAAAATCCACCCCGCATCTGTGGTATGAACTAGAAGTCACGCAGCAGGTCAGGCCTGGCATTCACTGGTGGAACTGCACAGCATTTCCACATGGAGACACTCAAAATGAACTGGAAATTGGACTACACAGGTACACTTCAAATGACAGAAATATTTTTGTGTTTGGTGGTGGGTCTATATATATATAAAGCATGCTGCTGGATTCTATTTCCTTTCCCAGCTGAATTGAAGTGTGATTCTTTTCCTTCTGTTTTTCCAAGGTCTGTTACACTCACATGACAAATGCATACACATGTGTGCAGGAGGAAGAGGGATAAGTCATGTTCACAGTAATGGTTTGATTACTTTTGGGTAGAGACACCATTGCAAGACAAAACAACTTGATAAAAGAAATCCATCTACTAAACAGGTGCCCAAAAGCATTTTAACCACTAATATATTGCAGAAGCTTCCCACAAAACTTCCCTCATGTGCCAATCCATGCTAGTTCCTCCAGTTCCCCACATTTCACCAGAGCCTACTCAAATATTTTATGTCTAAAGTACTTATGGAGTCTTGTCTCTGATCTACAAGAGCTGTGAGAAATATGTCACAGACCAGACACAAACCTCTTCCTGGAGTTTTGAATTGGTCTTTTCTAAACAGTCTATTTTGTTCTGAAGATCTGCAACCGTGCAACTGCAGCAAAGAAGAGAGATGCATAAAAACGATAAAAGAAGTGCCAATGTTCAGCATTTATTCCTATCCTCAACAATATTTTAACCATCTTGCATTTGGTAACAATGAAATACTGAGCTGGAAAAAAAACCTGGAGGAAGGACAACAGTCCCTCTTAAGCACTGAGAGGACCATGCCCTTCCATACAATTGGCAGCCCTGTTCTGGCTTAGCTTTTGCAGTCCTAACACCTCTCCTGCTCAAGAGGGTAAATGAGGTCTGCTCCTCCCACTGAGCAACCTATGGGGGAAGAGCAGAGACTCTTCCTCTAAGGAATGAATTTCCAGATGCACTTGTAATAGTTTCTCTTGAAAAAGTAGCTCCAAAATGTTATGTTAATCAGTCTCAAAAGTAAACTACTATTACACAGCCTTGTTTTCTGCATTGCATAAGCCTGCAGAAGAGTAAGACTACAAAATTAAACTAAGATTTTTGGAAAATAATCAGAAAAGGCATTTTGATATTAGACAAAAATCTACAAGACTGACAGTAGAAATCTTCAAAGCTAAACAGGACAAGTGTTTCTCTATGAGAATAGAGAAAATCTCACCTTAGATGTCGGTTCAGTTCTTCCACATAATGCTTCTGGTCAAGGACAGCTGTAATCCCTCCATCTCTAGTTGTAAAAGTGAAAATTTATTGACTGAGAAGAAACTCCTGGATTCTGAAGTGTTAGTTTGTACTAGGGCTTTCAGCACAAAGTTGAAACCTTTTATCCTTTCCTTATAATAATACTGGTGCCTGAGCTCGATCAGAAGCACCAGGGAGGTGAAGCAGATGTTTGGCTGCTTCTCCTCAGCAGCTCGACAGTGAAGTGCTCTGAAGTGACAGAAGCACATAAATTATGAAGTCTCCTCCATTTGCTTCAGGTCTTTTAGATCCAGTGCTGCTATCAGCTGCAGTCTCAATTCACTTAAAATTACATTTTTCCCTCCAACTGATCTCTCCCACAGAGACAGCTACTTGAGAGGGTTCCTGAAACGCTGCTTAGAAACAAAACAGGGATGTAGCAGTGGGTGACCTGGCAGATCATCTCTTCAAAACCAAATAAAATCACAATCTAATATTTTAGGTGCCTTTAATTTTGTTCCAGCTCAAGACACAAACTCTTCACACTATTTTTGTTAAGACCACCACAGTCTCAATCTTTGAAAGTTAGTATTAGCTAACAAAATCTGTTTGGGATTCTCTTTTTTGGATGATTAATAGTTTGAGGTCTCAAGCACTCATGTCCTCCCACAGACTGTCTGACAGGTTTGTTCTACAAAACCCACAATAATTCAGAAATATTAATTCACCATACATACTGTTTGCCATCACTGTCCTGTGTTTCCTTAAGGTACAAGGAAAAATCAATCACTCCAACCTGAAAAACATATTTAAGATATTAACACACCTTCACAATATAGTTCTGCATAGGAGCAGGCATTACTGTATGGTTGCAAAACGATAAAAATCTGAAGTTTAAATTTTACCTTCCCAGCTGAAGCAAACATGCAAGTTAGTGTGTGTCATAAAAGCATCAAAGTAACCATATTTAGTGATCAGTTTCCCAGCAGTTATGAGTTTCGACATTATTTCCATAACCTGTTACTTGTGTACTTTGTTTTGATACATTGTAGGAAACACCACAAGATTTGGCACAGCAGATGCTGGGAAGAACTCTGGGTCCATCTCAGTGAAGTATTTATAGATGTACTTAATTCCACTAGAATCTTAGACCAACTGATCCTACTTAAGCTTTAATCTTCACCTGGGAATCCAAGTCTTCTCCTTTCAAGCAAAGGTTTGCATCAATTACATTCAGTCCAACCAGCAGACCCACAATAACTGCTCCTTCCTCCTCCATCATCAATGCATCAGGTTCATAAAATTCACTGGAAGAAATATTATAAGACATCACTGCACATCAAACAATGACACTTCCATCACTGAAATCATACAAACATAACACAGCCTCTACAAAGCTCAGCTAAGCAGCTCCTTCCCACCGAGGCTGAGGATTCAGAACTCCCAGAAAATACTCAGTTAGTTCCTCTGTAGCTTCACTGCAAAAGCAATTAACCATTTGCTCCTTTGTAGGGTGCAAAAACAAGCTTAAAATTAAACTGGTCAATTCATGATACAAGGTGTCAGGGATTCAGGGGATATAATCCACACATCTGTGCTCTTACCTTAACAGATGCTTGTGGTCCAAGAGTACTTTGAGATAATCTGCCAGTTTCTTCTGCATGAGTGCCAGATAAAGCCAAGCCCTTCCTCTGCCCACAGCAGTCCTAAAAGGAAGAGTTGCATGTTTTGGTAAAAACAAAGTGTTTTCTTAAGTAGACTTGTGCAATCCATAATTCTCACTTTACAAAGTGAGAGGAAGGATATTATTTACTAAGTAAAACCCCACAAAAAACCCAACAAACTCCAACAACCAAAAAAAAACCATCCTTGGGGAAATGAACTATTGCCTCCAGAACACAAAAGAACTTAAGTATATCCCATTCTTCAGTGAAGGAGAAGTATACTGTAAAGTCTTCCTAACTTGAAAAGACATTTATTGTCAGCTGCTTCCATAACCCAACCATTGATGCACCCTAGCAGTCTCTTTCCATGATCCTGAATTACTCAAATTCAATACTACTAGTGCATGTACGAAATGACACAAAGTTACAAAAGTGGGGGAAGGAAGAGAAGATGGCTGTGAAGACTTTAGTTATTTTTAGCAAGGTTCAAAAAGTTTCCAAAAGCTGTTTTTAATCTTGCAGAATTGTTTGAATCAGAAACTCTGAATATTTTGAACTATTCTCCTTATCTCTTAGAGAAGTCAATGCCTCCTACATGCTCTATTTTGTTCCTTTGGGAGTAAGATCTCATTAAGGAAGCCAAGAGACTACACAAAGGATTCCTTTTCCCAGCAGTATGAGTGAAATGCATCATCTCCAACAATCAACTTACTTCAGCTCTGGCAGATTTTTAACACTAGTTGCTATATCTGATGCTTCAGGACAAAGTTTTTCCACTAGCTCCAAAGGACCAAAAAATGATTTGTTCTGTCCAATGAAAGTCTTCTTCACTAAAAGGAACACACAGAGAAGTTTGTGAGGAAAAGTAACAGGCTTCCAATTCCAGAATTAAAAGTTTCACCAGCTTCTAACATGTCAGTGAAAAGGGGGCATTAAAATACCTTGACGGTTTAGGAGGCACAAAATACAGGGTGTACAGGGATAGCCACATATTTATAGCTGTAATGCTGATTAGCATCATACATGTGTGCAATTAATAATGTCATTCAGAAGTCAAACTGGAGACACAGCAGGGCACAACAGTGACTCATTGACCTGCCTGTCCTCAGCCTGGTACCCAGAGCCCACCTTTCAGCCCGTGCTTGAGGCAGTGCTCCAGCACCACGAAGAACTGCTGCAGGGGAGGGAAGTCGGAGTCCAGGGTCCGTCCCAAGCTCAGGGCCGACTGGATCAGGATTTTGATGCTGAGCTTCATCATGTTCATGAGGTTGGCACGTTCCTCCATGGTGTGGCACCGCGCACCTGGGGGCACATGGTGGGGGAAAGGGAAGGTGCTGTAGAATTATAGATTCAATTTGGTTGGAAAAGACCTCTGAGATCATCGAGTCCAACTTGTGATCAAACACCACCAGGTCAAACAGACCACAGCACCGAGTGCCACGTCCAGTCTTTCCTTAAACACCTCCAGGGATGGTGACCCCACTGCCTCCCTGAGCAGCCTGTTCCGATGTCTAATCAACCTTTCTGTGAAGAAATTCTTCCTGATGTCCAGCCCAAACCTCCCCTGGCACAGCTTAAGACTATTTCCTCCTGTCCTGCCACTGGTTGCCCGGGAGAAGAGCCTGACCTGGCTCTACCCTCCTGTCAGGGAGGTGCAGAGGGTGATAAGGTCACCCCTGAGCCTCCTTTTCTCCAGCTGAACACCTCCAGCTCCCTCAGCCGCCCCTCATCAGACCTGTGCTCCGAACCCTTCCCAGCCCCATTCTGGACAAGCTCCATCCTCTCAATGTCCTTCCTGGACCGAGGGGCCCAGACCTGGACACAGCACCCGAGG
>VXBA01005853.1:2732189-2797734 GCA_013399895.1 Serilophus lunatus | reverse complement strand
GGCGCAGCCGGGGGATGGGGCGGGGGGGGGATGTCGGAAAACGTGGAAGATGCGCAAATTTTCTTCATAAAGGGTGTTGTTTGATGCTCGACCTTTGTATATTTTCGAGGCTAATCAACGAGATGGGAGATCGAAGCCGTGGAGCAGACAGCAGCTAACCAAGCGCTAAGCCGTTCCCAGGTGTCAGACAAAACGCTTGTCTGTGGAATCGCCTCGTTAAAAGTTTAGGTGTCCATATGTTTCAATAACCTCAGACCTAGGCAGAGGTTAACAAAGCTCGGGGAGAAGAAGAATGACAGCGGGCACAGAGAACGCAGAATTTAAGGGCCGCAAGGATGGCGTGAAGCCGAGGCAGGTGAGGTGTAGGTTGGATATCAGAAAAAGATTCTTCCCCCAGAGGGTGGTGGGCACAGCACCAAACCTGTCTGAGATCAAGAAGCGTTTGGACATCACGGTCAGGAACACGGTGGGATCCGTGGGGTGTCCTGTGCAGGGCCAGGAGTTGGACTCGATGACCCCTGTGGGTCCATCCCAACATTCCGGGATTGTCTGACATTTGGAGAACCTCCAAGACAAGGAAGAAACTAATAAAGACAACTCAGCAACTGTGCTGAATCAGCTCCAACTGCATGAAAGGTAATTCTGCCAGGGGCTGATTGTACCACTGACTCAATAAACCCACCCACCCAAAAGAGAAAGACTGAGCATGTGGACTAATTAGCGTGAGAAACGAGAGAATCATTAACCAACAGAAGATTAATAACAGAACATGGTAACTGGCAGCTAGTGAACATTTATGCCTACCTTTGCTAAAATAGGGAAAAGTATTTGTGGTTTTGTGGATTTGCCACCCAGTGCCCCTTTCTGTAAATAAATCAAATACCTCCACTGTGTGTGTGGATCATCCTCTTGCACATCTGGTGAGAGAACCTATTTTGGGACAACAAGGGGAGAGGGACAGGGACTGGCTCCACCCCCCTGCTCCTTCAGTCACCTCCTGTCCCTTCAGGCACCTACAGCATTCCTAAGACTGTGCAAAAGTCTCTTCAGTATTAATTTTCAAGATTGCCTTAATTTTTGAGCATATAGTGTTAATTCAGGGTTAAGAAGGAGCAAAACTCTTTCTTGTGTCAGAAGAAGAAAACCAGGGAATCATTCCAATCAATCTGATCTTAATAACCACAAAGCACACAAAATTGTCAAGTTAGCATGCTACTCTATAGTATACATCTGCTATGTACTATAGTGCATATAATCAATATACAGTATATTAGATATGGAGTATACTGTACATTGACTACAGCCAATGGATGCCTCAAAACTACACAGAATGTCTTAAGACTGTGGAGTAAAAGGGCTGTAATATTTTCATGTCAATATTGTCAGATTACACATTAGAAAAAAAAAGCTGCAGAAACAAAATCAGTGACTTTTGGGGGAGTATTGGGATGTTTCAATAGCAGTGCTAACCATTTAGATGGTTTTCTCAGTAAGAATTTTTACATATCAGGAATACTTTGCTTGTAAGCCTTGCTCAAGATACACAGATTAACCACAAGACTTGAAAAAATAAAATAATGTGAATGAAATGTTCTTTACAAACACAAATTTCAATTAAAAAGTGCCTTAATAAGGGTTTGCATGAAGTTAAATGATTACTTGAACATTATTTTTTAGACTGTTGCAAATTGACACAGCCAAGTACATCATCTGCCAAACTGTGCAAGTTGGTACATGCAAAATAAACAGGTATTAGACACATTACCAAAGCCAAGCCCCAAAGATTAGGAATCAGGTTCCCCAACTGCAAAAGATCACAGGCATGATGCAGCAACCCTTAAGAATGCAGTCCCACAGTTTTGTCTCTCATCCAACTCAAGAGATTTGTTCCAACATCTTTTAGAAGCCACATGCCTTGTTTACTGTAATTATTCAGCACACTTTGAAGTCAGAAAACACTGAAGCACAAAGGAAAGCTCACAGTTCTCCTTCTCTTGGTCTTTGGGACAGCAAGTCTTGATTTGTTTTCTTTAGGTTTGTAGCTCCTGGCCTCTCTGCAAGGCAGGACACAGTTCCTTCAGTGGCACGCCCTGGTTTGGGATGGGGGTTGTGTGTTTAAAACACGTGATCAACAGATATGAAGCAGCAGGTAGAGGTTGTAAAATGTCTGGAAAAAAGAGCATAGCAGGGAAAAAGCTCCAAGTTTTCCACAAGTGCTCTTGCAGGCCTTGGCTTGTTTCTTAAAAACACCTGCTTCAAATTGAATTTATAGTGCTTGGTCAAAGGTAATATTGAACAGGTAGAACAGACGACTTTGTGCCTGCTCCCATTTCATAGATAAGTTATGAACAGATTTTTCTTGTGGAATTTTCCATAAAACTCATCAACATATTACCCAAAACCTTTGACCCATTTGGAGTCCCTTACTTTAAAAGGAAGGAGCTGAAAGATTATTGTAAAAGTTCCATTAAGTGTGGAAGCACCATTTCAGGCAAGAGAACATTCCATTTCCCGCCCCTTGCCCAACACTGGGTGCTGTTTGAATTACATCTATTCACATCATTATTCCATATACAAAGGAAGAAAATGGGATATCTGCCCCTTTGTCAGGTTAGGTCCCAGACACTCAATGTTGGCACCTGGGAAACATATCTTTGGGAAGTTTGGAGTGAAACTTTGAGATGCAGAGAAAGACAAGAAACTATTTTTTTTTCAGGACAATTAAACTCTGACTATGCAACATTGAGAAATTTTCGGGAAAAAAACAAGTCCATCAGCTTCACTGGTTTCCCCATGGTGTCCCAGCTCAGCCCCACAGAATATCCAGTATCATCACCAAGAACAAAAAGGTAGCACCAGTGAGCAGAACAGCTCCCCCGCTCCAGGACCTTTAAGCACCAGTATGAGACCCAGGAGTACAAGACCCAATTTCTCCTGCATTTGAATGTCTTGGGTTTTTTCTTCTTTTTCATGTTATTAGTATCACTGAGATCTACTTCCACCTGATTCAACTAAAGTCCTTTTCATTCATTCTCAGAGTATCTGCATGGCTGCTACATCCACGAATGCACATGTTTAACAAAGCAAGTTGAGGCTAAACTGAAGGGGGTTTTAGGGTCGTTAAAAAGTAACTTGCAGGCAAATCTGTATCTTAGTTTGCTTGTTCACTCTCTGACATGTAAGACACAGCGAATTCCTTCCCCTGAACCAGCACATTCGGGAGGATATGGAATGGAGATCCCTCAGTGCAGCCAGGCTACTCCTGAGGGGAGCTTTTAGAAGAGGGAGAAAAGCCAGCACACAAAACCTTACCGCACAAAACTAGATCCAATTCCCCCAAACACGCTACGAACTTATGCTTCTTCTTACAACGCATTTCTCAAGTCCTACATCTGTGCGCCCCTTGTTTTAATTTCGCTTCGACACAAAACTGCGGCATCCTAACACAAAGAAATCCAAAGTAACACCCATGCACCACTGCCACGGACCAGCAGCACCACAAAAAAAGCGAGTTTACTAAAGAAGCGGAGCCGTACTTGTCTTTGCCGGGCTGTCACCGCTGCCGGGCTTGGACACCAGCCCCACCAGGGACGCGGACTTGAGCGCGCTGCCGTAGCTCAGAGACAAGTTTTCCGAGGCTTTCCTGGCCAGCGACAGGATGGGAGCGGACCACCTCGCTTCCTCCGGCTTCGCCTTCTCCTCGCCCCTCAGCTCGGCCGCGTCAGGGAGCTGTTTTTTGTCAATAATCTCGAAATCGTCCTCCCCGCCCGCGGCGGCCGCGCCGCGCCGCTCCCCGGCGGCCATCTTGGACGGGTCACATGAGCGCGGGCAGGGCGAGCCCGGGAGGGGCCCGGGAAGGGCCCGGGAAGGGGGGAAAATCCCGGGAATTCGGGGAAATCCTGGGAATTCGGGGAAATCCCGGGAATTCCGGCGGGAACCGGCAATGCCGGGCCCTCATGGACCCCGGGCAGGGACTAGGAACCTACCCGCGCACACAGGAGCGAGCGCTTCGCTTGGCGCTCAGAGTTAAACACTCGCCGCGGGCGAAGGAAGTTTAAGACGAGTCCGGAAAGTTTTAACCAAAGCACAGGTCTGGTTGTTCTCCCAGACATCATTTGCAAGTCGAAAATCAATGGCAGGTTGACACGGTTAGGCTATGACAGCTTAAAAAGGACTTTATTGCTCTGCCTGTGATTCAAATGGTGACAGGTGCTCTGCTGTGGAAAGGGCTTTCACTGACATGAGAACACAACATCACTGACATGAAAACACAACTAGGCAGCTTCACTAAAGCATTGAGACTGTGTTTGATAGAAAAGATCTCTCATGAAGGGGAACTGAAATAACCCGAGTATAAAAATTTGGCCTCACATGTTGATGGAGCCACTGGTGTGTGGCTTGTTATCTGTTTTTCCATCCACCAACTGCCTGTGTAATGTCACTTGTTTAGTCACGAGATAGTAGGTGCTGGATTTCAGCTCTTTTTTTGCTACAGAGATGTAAGACTGGAACAAGAGAATAGCAGAGTTGAAGATCAATTCCAGTCTTGCAGCAATATAAATCTTCAGGCTTTTTTTGTTCTCCTCCTGTAAGCTGCTTTAAGATTGATGCTGTCTTCTTGGCTTCTCAGACATGGAAAATTTTGTTCCTCAGAGAACAGGGAAGCTCTTTTATTTTTGTTAGGAATTTGGAGGTCAGCAGCCTCTTATTCACCCATGATTCATATGAGCTAAGTATAGGCTTTAAGCTAATTTGGCTGAAGGGTGCTAGAGAGAAGTTTTACTCCATCTCGTGGACTCCAGCAGTACTGGGCTGTGTTTATAAGGAAATAGTCTCTCACAGCTCTGTAAGATGCTCTCTTGCAGTTGACTATATGAATATACCTCTGGGCTTGAGTAAGACTTGACACTGATGTTCTGCTTTTTACTATCCACAGAATGTTGGTCCGGGTGGAGAAGGCAGTCTTGGCTGGAAGCAGAATTCTAAGCATTAAAAGGGTGTTTTTTTCCCAATACGTCTAAGAATAGGGCATAAAAGTTTTGTGATTGAGAAAATAGAAGATTATTCCTGAAGAATTCCTATTTTAATCAGGAAATTGTGCATTTAATACAAAAGTCTGGCTACCTGTATGGAAAATAGTTCATTTTAGAATAGGAGAAGCTTTATTGAAAGGAACATAGATTTCCATGTAATGATACCTAGCAAGACAGTATATTTGGCTAATTCTCTTTGTCTCATATTTATTGGTGTAATATTTAAGATTTTTTTTTTTGCCATTTAACGTTTCTATAAATATTTAAAAACATCATGCCGCCACTGTGTGCTAAAGGGGGAAATTTTGTGATTAGCTGTCATTTATACTTTGCATTCCTGTAACTTTTTCAATCAGCAAAACATAGATTATATTACAAATGAGCTTGTCAAGCTTTTGACCTTTAAAAGGCTGGTAGGAATAACACAGAAAGACCCCCAGACCCTGGTGTATTGTGTGTTTGGCAGCACATTATAGAAGATTCACAGAACAATACAAATCCCAGTGTTTAGCAAGAATACAGTGGTTGCTGAGTAGAGCTGGATGCAGCAAGTCCTGAGCAACCACTTTGTGCTGGCAGGAGGCAATAAGCCAGGCATGTAGAAAGTGCACTTCTAATCAAAGACTGATTTAAAAAAAAGAAAAATTATTTCCAATTGTGTCACCACACCTGTATTGAGCCAAAGCAATCATTACCCTTTTTTTCTTTAAAGTTTTAAACCCACAGCCTTCTGCTCACTCATGTCACTGCACCAGCCAGTGCCATTCTTGCAAAAACTCCTCGTTACTATGGAAAGATTGAGCTGTTTCAAACTCTTTTCAAAAGATATTGGAGTCCTTGAGAGGAAATGTAAATTGTATTAGGTGAAAATGTGTGTCATTGTAGGAGATAAAGGAAAAGATAGAGTAAAATATGGATGAGAAACTTGCATTAAGGTATTGACATGGAAACAAAAGAACATCAATTCACTCAGTATAGATTTCAATCAGCCAGTTAAGACCAAATACTCACCAGATGTTGAACGACAGTCCAAGGAAAAGTCCAGTATATTTGTTGGTCTACTCTGAAGTATTGCCTGCTTTTTAGGGGAAAAAAAAAGGTTTTAATATTAAAGTGTAGTGGGCTAGAACGTGGAGTATCAGAAAGGAGGTTAAACCAACACATTTTCTGTTATTTAACATTTATTGGCACAGTAAAGAGAGGCAGAGGCAGAACTTCCCAGTAGGTGACACTGTGGCACTGCTTTATTCACAGAGCAGCCTCTAACACCCAGCGGGGACAATCCCAGAGCAAACACCACCCTGTGCAGCTACCTGAGAAAATACCAGAGGGCTCCCAAGGAAATAAGAGAAACAAACTGATGCTCCACGAGGAACCTCCGGAACTTCCCTGTGATACAACCTGTGCTTCATTTGAGGAAAAGGAAGGAGTTGCTTGCCTCACTTTTACAGGATCTTCAGCTTGTGACTGTTGAATAAATGTCCAGGAATATTCTCTAATGGAATCCTAGATGTTAGTGAAACAGGGTCATTTGCAAGTCCTGGAGTTTCATGTGGGATTATGAAATTATTAGTATTTTACACAAGATTTTTGTCTGTTAAAAGTTGTTACATAATGTTCCAAGTACTTTATGGGCAGGGAAGTTTGGATAAGTGGCATAATTTGGTGCAGTCTACAGAGCAAATCAGAAATCAGAGCACATCTGTTTGAATAGTGTAATTTATAGACTTTGTGACCTGTGTGGTTTTGAGTTATATTTTTCATGGTTTTTTGTTTTTGTTTTTTCTCCTTGGTTCTTACCAGATTGCCCCTTTTTTTCCCCTACTATTGCATGCAATATTGTATCAAGTGTAATTTTGAATGTTTTATAAAAGTGATGTAAAATGACTAGACTGAGGGGCATAGGGTAAAAGGAATTATAAATGTGATTACAGACTAAATCCTAGTAAGATATGGATGCAGTATCTTTGAAATGTGCTGGCATTTTTGCTACTTAATGCAGTTTTCAACTAATGCACATGAGAATACTTGTATGTGACTTAATTAGCTGAAGAAATGGGCTCATATCGTTCCATTAGTGTAACAGAAATTTTGCAAATTGCAGAAGAAAACGTTGTTAGATGTTATATAAGCCAATGAAATACATTATATACTCCCTAGACAAGTTTAAAAAAGGCCTTTATGCTGCACAAAAATATTGTTAATTATTTTAGTCTTGTATTCTAAAAGAAAATATTAGAAGTTCATAAAAAATTTAATCCGCTATCCACAAAGGTTGAAAAAAATCAGACTTCTAATTAAAAGAGAATTCTGTGCCCTGTAAAAAAACCCAAAACAAACCCAAACGTGGCATGATTTCTATATCATGGCTACAAAAAAAATAATTTGTGAGGCATCATTTTATATGTGGTGGAGAGTTCACATTATTTGTTTTTTACCAAGTGCCTTTTGGCATCCAGTGACATTTCCAGGTTTCTCCCCTTTCTGTCCAACTGCAGGCACAAGTTTGGGCTTTTTGGGCTACACAGTCATTTTCTGAAAAGCTTTGTACTTTTGCAAGTTTGCTGGATGCAGTAGAAATATATGAATAATTCTTTTAAAGTTACTACATAACAAAGTATAATAAATGTAATAAATAAAAGAGGAGGAGTTTAAATTTTTGCCAAGTACTGCACATGTCAGACAAGAGTGTTTTGCTACTCGAGTAAAAAAGATAGATTAGGCAAAGGATAGTTAGTTTTTAAGTGGTAAGTTTCTTCTTCAGTAGGAATACCAAAAAAGTCCATTCTATTTAGGATACTAAAGAACATTTAGGTGCTTGCAGGCAATTCTTGTGACACTGCACTTGTGCACCTGGGGGCACAACGTGGCACAAACTGGCTCAGGTCTCTCCACAAAGAATTGAAGTCTTATAACTTGAGTCCCCTTTGTAAGGTGCAGGAAACAAAGACTTGGAAAAGATTGCAACAAGTAATGCGAGAAGTACAATTCTTGGCTTTTCTGTTGCCTTTGATTTTCTCATTTTCTGATTGCTCTGTGAGTGACACTGCATAATAATTGGAAAGATACCTGGAGAGCTTAAACCAAAAGCGAAGTCAATAAATCTTTAGCTAGATTTTTCTTTGTTTTAAATAGGAACAGTGTCTTCTCTCCTTTTCTTTCCTCAGAGTGTTTTTTCCTTGCGGGGCTGTAATCAATACTTGGTTTTCCACACTTAAGAATAACTCCCCTTTGATCAATAGGAATTTTTATAGGGGGGAAAAAGGGAGAAAATGAACTAGGTGTTTCACAGATGTACAACAGCACCTTAGTTATTGACAGAATCAAAGGGGCACCTAAGCTTTTGGATAATGCAGGTGTTCAGCTCAGTCAGATTCAATGTCTCTGTTACCAATTCTACATTACAAGTTAGGCTAATTTGTCTGAAGGCCTTTTCATGCTTCAAAAGTAACACAGAAGCTTGAGCAGGCAGGTGAGATGTTAACACTGAAATTGCTTAATGATCTCTCTCCAAGAATCCTTTAGAAATACCTTGACTAATCCATTTGAAGGGAATTAATCCTATATAATCATGTCACCTTTGGAAACAAAACTGAAAAAACCGTAGGCCACCAGTCACTCAAGTGGTTTAAACTAGTTTAAAGGGCCGCTGGGGTGCTGCTGCTCTCTTTTTCCTCCAGCTGTGTGTCCCCATTTCCTTACAACAGCATCTGACTCTTGACAAACCATTCACAGGTAAAACTGGCAGGAAATGCAAACTGGAGCTCTCTAGCACCCCAAGGCAGTCGAACTGCTGGCTGCCTTGTTTCATCTCTTGCCTCTGGCCAAAGCTTCCTCAGCTCCCTTGGTCACTGGGCTGCTGACCCATTTCAATGCACTGAGTTGGCAGAAAACTAATACAACAAAAATGAGTCGTTTTTCTCCTGATTTAATGCTCTGAAATGGATCATATTTTCCCAACTGTGTGTTGGAAGGGTTGCCCACTATAGGGGTGTTCTGTTCAACCCTCAATTTCTGCCTGCCCTGGGCTCTTCACAGAGACTCCACATGGCAGATTAGCAAAACAGATGACAGAGTTACTACTGGAGTGTGTTATCTTAGACATCCTTCTTTCTACCTTTTGTCATTGTAGGGACTCCTGGCATCATACCAGTAGTAAATGCATAGGGGGAAAAAGGGTCTAGAATTAAAACGAGGAATCACTGCCTTGCTAAATCCTCAAAGCTACTAGTAACCAATGGATTAAGGACTTTGTGATTTAGGAGTTGCATCTGAAGTAGCCATCTTTAGATAAAGAGAATACAGAGAAAACAAGATGGTGGGTATAGACTGAAGGCTTAGACACCCAACAACAGAACCTCCACAGAAGCCTACAAATGATTATTCTTTCAGATTTGTTCTGCTTAGATTCTTAATTTATACTGCTCCTGACTTACATGTTTAACCTTGAATGCTGCTGATGTTGTCATATGGGCATATGCAACTTCTGTCCTCAAATACTGAGTAACAGAGCAACCAAGGAACTGTGACAAATTTTTCAGCTAGGAAAAAAAATAGAAGAGTCTAATTATGCCAAATGCATTCCGTGTGCTACAGGTGGCATTATTAGAGCTAGGAAAACCTCCCTCCAAATATAAAACTGGGAGGTCTGGTTATTTCACCATGGCAAATTTCTATTGACACCTCACCTTATGCAATACAGTTCTCTTTAAACTATCTCACATGATCAGGGGAATTCCTTTTTCTACAGCAGATCTCCTTCTTAGGGGTATGCCTAAAAGCACACAAAGATAATAGTTACAGAATTGTGAGCAAGCCGTAATTTATAATAACTTGGGTGGCAATAAAGAAGTGTAATGGTGGCTTCAATGAAATGAAGTGGGGATCATTTATCTTTTTAGGTGAAACTTGTTTAAAATTTCGAGCTGTGTGAAAGGAAGAGACCTTTAATTGAACTGCCACTTAGTGCAAGTGGGGAGGCAAAGAGACCTCTGGTAGATGGCTGTGGTCTGTTAACAGAGAGTAATAATTGGCATCCAGCTGTTAAGATACAGTGTCTTGCCATCCTTCCTTTTCCTCTTTGGTCTATTAATTCCAGAAGATTATGCACATTGCCCTGACTGCTGTTGGAAATGTGGTATTAATAACTGTAGCAAAATTTCCTAGACCTCAATTTGAATAATCTTTTGAAATGCAAAACAGACCCCCCAAACCCTCATCTGAAAATGGCCCTATTGACTGAAGTGAGGAATTAAAATGTGAGGCCCAGATACAGTGATAAAGGCTGAAGTTAAAGAGTTTTGTTGTTTTTCTAATAGACATAAACCAAAAACGTTTGGTTTTTAACTGCAATAAGAGCAATAACAACTCCTGTCATTCTCTGCCAATTACCATTTCAGGCTGTGATCCTGTCAGGATTCATAAGCTCCCAACTCCAGCTGCCAGGATATGTTGGTATTGATCTCCCCTGAGTCAATGCTTTATAATGGTTGAGGGCATGAGGCCACCCAAGGCACTGTCACATAATACTGAGGCCCTACTTTGGTCTTTAACTGTTTCAGGGTTGCCATTTGCAGTCTGTAAAGAAGGAAGGAAAAGATCTTTTTTTTTTCACTGTGTTGTGTTGGTGTGTAACCACTGCAGTCTCAGAACTCTCAAAACAGGTTGGCATTTCAGGTGCATCTCCAAATGCTCCCATTGTGATGGTTTTTGCCAGTCAGGCATCTGCTCTCAGGATGAGCAAATCTCAGTTTTACTATTAATGTTTAGTTTCTGAAAAAATCCACAGATAGTTTCAGGTAAAGGAGAAAATCAGGAAATGCTGAAGAAGATGAGTGAATGGGATATAAAGGCAGTAACAGCTGGTTGTATTATAGTGGTAAATTGAAAAGTCATCAAGGAGATGCATGGTTGGCTTTGCTTTATGGAGAAAATATTAAGTTTATATGTAAGAGAAATACTGCTTGATTAAAACCCTGAACATTTCACTACTAAGTGATACTTCATTTTACCCATAAGGAGAAGCCTTATGGATGAGACACTGCAGAGAGACTTAGATCTTTGATCTATTCCCAGTTCTATAGTAGTTTATTTATGTCCTAATTCTTATATTGTGTGTGAGTTTGAACTTTGCCTTAGTTTTCTTTCTACAAAATAGTCAGTATCTTCAATTTTGTCTATGCAGACTGCAGGCTGTTTGGAACAGGGACTTCTTACTGTATTACTAAATGCATGTATCATGCCTGGCATAATCACAGCTAATGTGGTTTGGGTAAGTAGATATATATTTAATGCTACTGCTTTAAAAAAATTATTGTTAAAGTGCTGCTGGTGAATTGGAGCATTTCCAGTTAGGTTTACTTTTATGTCTGGTTGTAGAGAAAATGTTTCACAGTGAAAGCTATAAATTTTCATTAACAAAACCAACTAAATTTGCCACAGGCTTCTAACTTCAGCTTATTACATGTCTTTGAAAGTAAAGCATCTTAGTTATTTGTTATCTGTAAAGGCTGAGCTGCAAAATCCATAAGTGCTTAAGAAATTATGTAGGATGATGGATCCCAGAATAGGAAAGATGAAGGAAAGACAGCAAAATTTTGTCCTGAACAGACTGAATGTGAGAAAATATTTTGAACATAATTCAACTTTTTGATAGTGCAATTGTAGAGGACAGAGGAAAGTTCTAATCTTTTTCCTTATATGACTGACCTGTGTTTTCTCACCATTGTGCCCGTATTTTATAAAAGGAAAACCAGTTTGATTCATATAGGTATTGCCACTATTTTAGCAAAAACTCACCTTTTTATTCAGGTTAATCTCTGGTTAGTGCAGATATGGAAAATGATGGAACTGTGGATTTAGGTGCAAGTTAACTGTTTTTCAAAATATTTTCTGATGCAGATCTCTTTTCATTTGACTATGACACTCTGTAAAGATTCCTAATTAGCCGACTTCTTTTTAAATTCAATTTTAGATCAGAATCAGAGCAGTCAGTTTGATTTCCCACTGGTAGGGAGTGAGTGAGCAGCTGCCTGGTGCTTAGTTGCCAGCTGAGGTTAAAGCATGAAAACTCATTATGTAAAGTTTTACTTCTAGAGCAGCTCTAAGATGCACAAAGAAAATACCTGCTTTGTGCCTAAAGTGTCTCTGAAATTTATTAAAACTAATAAAGACTGCAGGTAGTGCCTAAATCTGAACTTTGGGCCTTAAAATACTCCATTCTCAATTCTGCTTTCTTGTATTTATCTTTGTCCTTTATGTTCCCCAAGTGAGCAGAGTTGATGGTGTCATGATCACATTGCTTTCTTAACTAAAATTTATATTGCTTTATGAAGAGGAGCTTCACTGGCATTAAAGATAGTGATCCTTGCTTTTAGAGAAGGAAACAAAAAAATTAGTGATTTTAATTCTTGCTAATCAAAATTTCAGTCTCTGCAGTGAATAATTGATAGGAGGTCTGAATCTCTGTGAATTAACTTTAATTTATACTCATGAAGAGGACAGGAGTCACAGAAAGCTGGTAAGATTTTGCTTTGGGAAGTTCATTATCATAGTTGTGAGGCTTATTGTTACTTTTTCATTTATTTAAAATTTGAGAAAACCTTTGTTTTCCAGGGCAGACATTGAGTCTGTAGATGCCAGTAGTGGAAAAGTGGGATGTGATCATATAGAATGTGCATTGTCCTTGGAGACGATAGGAAGAAGAGAGAGAATTTGGGCTGATAACTAATTGTAAGAAACAAAAAAATCCTCAGATGTTGTCAATAGGAGTTCATCTTTGGTATTAAAGCTTGCATTATGCCTGAGTCAGTGCAGGAGCTCACAACCTCCAAGAGGACAATGTCACCTCTTCTTTTTTCTGCTTGTTTTTCATCGGGATGTTCCTCCCTTCATCTTCCTTTGTTGGCTCAGGCACTCATCTAACACCATGAGCTGATTCATCTGACTAAATGAGCAGAAAACTACACCCGCCAAAAAACCCCATCACAAAACAAACCAAAAAACCCCCACCCTCAGTATTTTTTCTGCTAATTTGAAGAGTGTAGTGAGCCCACTAAGAGTAAAATAAGTAGCAGAGACAGTGCAAAAATGAAAATGTAATTGAGAGAGGGAGGTTTTTTTCTCCATGGAAATTACGTATCACTGCAGTTACACGGCAGGAACTTTTGTTATTAAATTGAAAAGGTAAGTGCAATCCTTTTGATTTTTTGTAAGTCACTCCTTCTCCAATTTTAAATGTTACAATATGCATTATTTTTAAAACATGTCAAGTATTATTTATGTTGGGATTTTGCATTTTTTCTTCTCTGTTTTAGGAAAACCACCAGACAAGAAATCTAATCTTTGTGAATCATGCAAAGGACATCTTCTGTACCTGCTTCAGCCTAAGAAATTCATGTTCTATAGGTGGCACTTAACAATCTCAGGAAATGCCACGTTTCCAGTTTTTTGATTAGTTCTCCTTCTGCTTTGCTTGTTAAACCTGTTAATGAACAGTCTCATTTCCACTGCACTGTCCACAATTGTCTTTTTCCTTTGATTTTGATGGTTTCCTACCTGCTATTCTGCAGGTTGATGAAAATTCAGCTGCTGTGAGAAACATGTGGCACCAGCACTCTGTGATGACTCAACAGCTGGCAGATGGCCCTACACTTCTGCTGAGTAAGCTGTTATTCCTGAGTTTGCAATTCAATGACTTATATTTTGATGGAAGAATTTATACCATGATGTGAGAGTTTACTTGTCACATTTCTCCTACCTGTGGTTTGATTTTTTTTTATTGTTCTCTTGTTTGTTTGTGTAGTACCAATCTAAAAATAGAATTTAAAAGCAGTTGTCTCTTTTAACATCTGAGAATCTCTTGTACACATGTTTCTCTGTGGTGTTTCTGACTAATACATGGAATTATGAAGGAAAAAAGAAAGAACTTGATGTTATTTTTTTCATGATGATAATAGAAAATATTCTGAACTAGGAGCTATGCCTCTGTAGAAGTAGCAATTTTTGCTGAATTGAATTTCTGTCTCAAAATTCCCAGACCTCTCAGTCGTAAAAAAAGCATTTTTTTTTACTATCAGTAGAAACACTGCATTGTACAAAAGCAAATAAAATACAGATTTCGCAAGGTTTTATGTTTTTCTTTGCCCAGATACACTCAATTCTTATCTTAATCTTGAAATATTGTAACAAGGCATGGAATTATCTTAAAAAGAGCTCAGGCTGCTGCTACCTCCACATTTGCAAAGAAACTTAGGAAACCCAGCCTGGGAAACCTGATTTTAATATAGTTCTGGGTATACAGTTCATTACTGTCACTAAGACACTCAGATTTAGCTTGACTTAAATGTCAGAAAATATTATTCAGGTGTGGAAGACACCAAAGATCACAGATAACTGGTATATTGAATCTTAATTAGCAGGGAGACCATATCAAACTCAGAAGCTTCTATGAACTAAGAAAACAACCCTGACATTCTCTGCTCAGCTCTGGATATTTGTTACTGACTTTGATCTCCAATGATAATCTCCAAAGACCTGGGATTCTGGCTTGCTTAAAAATTGGGTTTACTTTCAAACTTTGCTGTTAAGTCATTATTAGCAAATAACTGGAGGGACTAGAACCTCATAAAAGGTACTTTATTTCCCATTATGAGAGTCAGAGTTTAGGCAACAATATTACATAAAGCAAAGATTGTTTCTTCTCTGCAGCTCAGTTTACTTACTGTTAAATATATTCTGTGCATTGACACTGTGTCCTGTTTAGGTTTTTTTAACAATCATAAGGTTTGTGCAGGTCTCATTATGTTTAGAAAATACCACAATATTTTAAAAAGATATAATAAACACATAGTTTTGAAATGGCCTAATGCATTACCCTCTGCCTGAGTTAAGACCACAGTCCACATCACAGTTACTGGACTCATCTGGAAACCAGGAAAAAAAAAAGAACTTTTTTTTCTTTTAGGTTTTCTTCTTTGATATTTCATCTTGGCAAGATTATTTCTAATTAGATTGTTCTTTTTCCTAATTTCAGAAGAGATATACACAGTGAATGAACAAGCAGACTTTGTAGCTCATGCATCTGAACTGCAGTTAATAAAGTACACTGAAACTGCAGCTAAGTTTGCATTTTCGAGAAGTCCATTGTCATGACTAATTACATAACTTCCCTTTCTTAGAGAGAACATTATGGGAACAATCTGTGAAAGACTACATCAAACTTCAGATTATTTGGACTTCTATTATGGCAAAGTCTATGAATTTAAAATGTGTTCTTGAAGAATACTTCAGGTGCTCAGAAGACTGAGGTGAGTTTAGCTTTCATTTGAGATGGCCACATCAAATGTTATCTCATACTTTTGTTGTTATTTCTCTGGCACCATTTCACCTGTGTTATAAAAAAATTATTGTGATATCAGAATCTGTTTCTTTCTTCCTGACATTTCCACTATTATGAAAACCAAGGTTCAAATCTCATATCAGAGAAGTTGGAAAATAAAACTCATGTTCATATTCAAACACAAGCCTGTTATCTCATTTCTAGGCAAGATATCTACCAAAATCCACATACTAATACACAGGTTTGCATGAAGCCCTCACTGTCCTGTGGAAGTGTTGTGCTGGGACAGTTGGGACAACACTCGGATGCTGAAAGTGATGCTTGGAGAGGTTGAGATCAATTTATCATTTGGAACGTGAGCAGGTCACCTTTTGGCTGGCCATAGCACACAAAACCTGATGGCTTTGTGTTAGTGAAGCTCATGTTTATCACAGTGCAGGAATAGTTGTAGGAGGTTTCAGTCAGTGGTCAATTGACATTTTTTATGCAGAATGGAGCTGATAAAAACTTGTAATTTTCAGTCTGTAGGAAGTTCTGAATTCCATGGTTTGTTTTCATCCCAGGATACGGAGAACTTTGCAAAGCAAGTTCTTAATGCAGCTTTGTTTAAACTGACACATTGCTGACAGAAGTTGCCTGTGATGGTGTAACATAGTTTTCCCCATGGCTGCTTTGCTGTGTGAAACTTTGATGTGTTCTGGGAACCTTCAGACGTGTAACTCTGTGTCCTCTGTCCTGGACATTATGAATACTAGTTTTCTTTAAGGTTTAGTAATAATGTTGCAAAATTGTCTTTTTACCTTGGATTGTTGATCACTTTCTATATTTTAGAGTATAGACTGTTTAACAGCCAAATTCCTTTATTTTCATTGCCATTTTTTCAACATTTGCAGGAAAAACATGTGGAGGTGTAAATCTTGGATCATGACCCCACTCTGGTAGCAATTATCTGCTTTGTGAACTTAAGATTTGGTGCTCATCACTGTTTACCATTCTCACAAGTTAAGGCTGAAGAGGCAGAGTATCTCTACCATCTGTTTATGTTAGAATTCAAACTCTGAAATTTTTCATGACTGTTTAGGATGAGTTTTCATTGATTATCTTCTAGTTCTCATTGATAAATATTAGGGGAATGGAAATAATGTTTGATCTGGTGTGCAAGAAGTGTGACTTGCCACATCCAAGTGGCTTTTGTGTGGTAGATCCTTATGAATAGCTACACATGAGTTACTTGAACTTAATTTTGTTTTATTTAAGGAACAATGCAAATTGTAAATACTTTATCAACTGGCTCCCAAGGTAGAGAAAATTTAGGGCATATAATAATATGTTACATTTAGAAATTATCAGTCTTTGTTTTCCTACTATTGCATATATTAGCTTTTTATTCTGTCTGTGGAAGAGGTTGCTCGCTTCTAGTGTGTGACTGTCAGCTCTTCCCTTCAAGAACAGATTACTGAGCATTTTTTGAGTTTCCTGTCAGTGAGGAAGCCATTCAGAAATAATTTGAGAAGGATAGGCTAAAGCCCATAAGTCACATGACATTTTGCCTTTTTATCTTATTGAATTCAGGAGTTGAAAATGACATAGTAATGAAAAGTCAGAAGGGGGAGAAGTGGATCAATATATTGCTAAATTCTTATTGAAATTCTCATGCTTAGACTGTTCTGGGTGGTTTTATTTCTGCTTAACATTTGCTGAGTAAAAGTCATTGCCCTAGAGATATAAGATTTATTGACACACAGAGATGAAAATGATTAGCTAAAAGGTTTCTGCACAAAGAGAATCAGAATCAGCTGAAACACTACAGGGTGGCTCATATGCAGGAGGCTGAGCAATTTCTAATAAGTTATTAATGTTCAAAGCTAAAAGCTGAAGTTGTTAATATTATACCAGTTGTTTATTTTTGCTTTCTTTGTTGGAGCCATAAAATTCTGAAAAAAAGCTTTCAGTTATATATATATAGGTTTATATATTCTATATATACACCCACTTTGCTTGTTAGAGCTCATAAAGGCTTTATTATGTTTTCATAGATTTATTATCTAGTTAAGTACATGGTAGTTTATTTGCAGATTCCAGATTTCCAAGAATTGCCTTTATGGCATGTTCCTGCAGTCCTGACAAAGTTAAGGCTCTGTGACAATATTCTGATTCATTAGGAATCAACTGCACTCAATTTTTATTTGCTTTCATATGCCACACACTCTGTGTCTTGATGTACCCTATTTAGCTTTTCAAACATCTGAAAGGTGTCAGCATGATTTGGCTCACGGGGCACATGAGCCTGCCAGGAGCACTGGGCAGAACCTCTGCCTTTTGGCCTAATGAAGAGCAGATTTTGTCCTCAGACTTGACTTTGTCTTGACTTTTTGCAGGCAAAGTATAGCAAAGCCTGGAAAGTCTAGTTGTCACACAGAGCCAATTGAATTACACTGTGGTTCAGTGCTTTCAGACGTTAAATACAGGGAAAATTCATCTCTAACTAGATGGCATTTGAGAGAATTTACTAATCTTACTAGTGCTGCTGCTGATCCCAAAGTCACTACACTTCCAGTGACAAACTCTAGCAGGCCATATCTTTGCTTCCTTCACATCCAGTTGCTGAATGGACAGTCATCCTGTAGGAAATTTGTGTAATATTCTGTAAAAAAATGCCTGTGTCCCTACCCTGCCATCCCACAAAAGCAGCAGGGGCACTTCTCCCTGTCACAGAGACTGGGACAAGCACAGAAGGTGCTTGAAGCTGTGTCAGTGCCCTGGTGCTCCTCAGCCAGAGCTGGGTTTGAGGAAGGAAAGCACTCACTGTTGAGTTTGTTGAGTTTGTCTTAACCAATGGACAGGCCTTTATATATCTTACTGTTCCTCCTTATAAAATCTGGAGCTGAGCAAAACTACCAAATAAAAAAGATTAAATACAGCTCACAATTCAGAGAAAATGAGATGAGAGGTTACTGAACACCAGAGAAACCTCAAAGTGTTGAATATTTATAGATATTGTTGCAGGAAATGTTGTATGAAATTTAATTCTGGGTTTCACACAGGGTTTAAAGCTCTGAGCAGGTTTTATTTTGAAATAGAAATGATTAAACATAATTTTTCAAGAGTTTTACATGATTAATGTAACAGGCTGGTCTTTCTTTGAGTATATCATAAATACCATTCACATTGGTGTGCTACACATGGAGAGTTTTATTGCTGCAGCACTTTATGAAATTATTCTTTGGAAAATTATAGATATTCAATGAATAATTCAGGGGAAAGAATAAAACAAAATCTAATAAACTCTGAGTATGACTGAACTTTGACATTATTACAGTAATGTGTATACACAAACCTTGCTCTTATTGTGGAAAAATGACTTAAGTAGTGATGGATTTTTATAAGAAGAGATGTTTCCACACTTAACTTGTCTGAGAGAACAATTATTAACTAATTGATAGCCTGAACACCAATCATGCTTTCTTCTCTTCCTGGAGAAGTAAAAAGCAGAAGATATAAAAGATAAACTGTTGAGGAAATACTGGAATTTTGCCAGGGATTCCAAGCATCATAAAATTTTCTGGGAGTCAGAAAATACTCCAGGAAATCAGAAAATGGAAAGCCTTGCTCTTTACAGTAATTTCTTGCAAATATATAAATTTTTTCTGTTTTATTTGGTGTATAATATAACCCACTTCTTCAGAGGTTGTAAATCAAAGTAACACCATTGATTTTAGCAGCAGTATTTGAATACTACAACTGGTGAGTTTGTGATTAACTTCAGTGGTCCCAGTGAGATTTATGTGAGCTGGAATGTAATCCAGTGACTCCTGTGGAGCTGTCCAACTTACTCAGATGGAGAGCAGCCTAGATCCTGCCACTATTTCTTTCTAATTTGTTAAAAGAAAAAAAAAATCGATCACAAGGGCTTGACATGTTGATGTCTGTCGTGGAGTTCCCTTTGAATGAATGGATCCCTAGATGTGGAATTGGGTCTCTCTTTCCCCCTGCTATAGATCCCCAGCTCTTCAGTTTGTCCCTCTCTTGAATTAAATGAACAATCTGACTGAAGCTGAGTTAGACACTGTCCTAGGACTGTGATGTTTTTAAAGTCTCTCCACTGGAAACAACTAACACGGTTCTCTAAAACTAATGTAAATGAGAGTAGGAGCAAGTGTTTTTCTGTTTGTGTTTCCTTTAATTAGAAAATTATACAAAAAAAAAAAAGGAGAATGGTGAAAAAACAGGTAAAAAGTGTTTTCATTTGTGTGGCAAAGGCACAAATACTTTTCTGGAATTGCCTCTTGTTTGTTACAAGACTCAAAAACTTTTATTTTTAGTTCAGTTTTATGACTAATCACAGTTTCACAAATATGGAAATTTGTAAGTGTGGGGGAATTGATGTGCAGTAATTTTTGTTCTTTCCCCTGTTCAGTTTGAGGATCTGCATGTTGATGTATTTATTTTGAATTGATGTTTATTTCAGTAAGCTGAGGGAATTGTTATGATTATTATGAAAGAGCCTGGTATATATGTAAATGAAAAGCAGAGAAGTGTGAGAAAGGAACTAATTTGCTGTTGGAATTTGAGGATAAGTTATCTTGGTCAAAGCTTCTAAGTAAATATTATTTCATATATCAAATCTTCTTCCTCCCTGCCTTAATGAATTCTTGCATGGTAAATTTGTGTAAGGGAAATTGATTTGGAACATGAACACTGGGTTAGTCACAGTCACCTTATATGTTACTGGAATATTTTCAGTTACAAGAAGTGTGACATATGTCCACCTTATCTCAAGGAATCTGGGGAAAAAAATTGTCCTTGTTGTCACTGAGTGATGACTGGCTGTTTTCACTCCTCTCTGCAACAAAATTTGGGTTATTGTCTAATCTAGATCTCCTTTGTTTGCAGAGAAACATATAGGCCTTCTTTAAAAAAGTCATAATTTCTTCCATTTGGCTGGAATAAGTAGCAAGAAACAGGGAATGGAGAGTATTCATGAGGCAATGCTGATCTGGATTTGTGGCAGTCTGAGAGAGGGAGACTGTGTGTAATAATAGCAAATTCACTGATATCAGTGGTAGTATCACTGATGGCAGGCTTGAGTAAGATTGCTGCTTTTCATAGAGAGCAGCTGTATGTAATAAAAAGTTTTAAATATATTTTTAATGAAAAAAATTATGTATATCTTCATGAAGGTCCTGAATATTTGAGGATATTGTGTGTAAGCATTTGCTAAGTCACCTAGTGTGGCATTTCTCAGAGTAAAAGTAATTTGAATATTGAGAAAAAGATGTAAATATTTATTAGGCATCTCTTCTAAAATGTTTAGATGGATTCCTGAAAGGATATTGGGTTATGAGAGGTGGCTGATTACTGTTAACTCTAATGAGATATGATGGGTCAGATAAAATAGAATTACTGTGATCAGCTCAAGATCCAGGTTTTAAAGTGCAGCTACTTTTCATTTCACTTCATTTTGTTTGCAAGGATTTTATGTTGCTAAACTGGTTAGAAAGGTTGTGTTAAGAGACTCAATTCTTTGGTTATAATATAGGGACAGTACTTTTTTTCTTGTTTGAAGAAAACTTGTTTTAATGTGAATTACTTTGATACTTGCAGTGTAAACAACACACAGTGGGATCAGTTATCAAAAAGGTGACTTTCTAATGCAAGTTAAAGGCTGAAATGATGAATTCCACATCTGTTAAATAGACTTAATTTCTGGTGACATTATAAACTGAAAAGGGCAACAAGCTCCTTCTTCATCACATGCACATCCCTCCAAACAGATTATAATTTAGAATGTGTTCAGAATTGAAGATAAAACTGCTGAATGATCTGAAGAGTGCAAGTTACCCTGCTAGGGAAATACTTGCTGACTTTTTAGGACACATTTTGGCTCACTGTCTTGAAAGATCTTGCTGGATGCAGTTTTAGAGTTATAAAAATGGGCTTTTGGAGCAGACAGTTGGTATCAGTAACTTTCTGCTAATGTGAATTATATGACACCTGACAAAAGTTGGCCTTATGTTCTGATATGTTGATCCCTCTGCATGGTTGAAGGAAATGACCATGAAAAAATCTATTAATCATAATTTATGATTAATAAGTCCTATGAAAGACATAGTCAAATTCCTTATCTGAGGATGGTCTATGGAATTATTGCCAGTGTAAAATTTGAAGGAAGCACTGACAAGTTAGAGTTGACTCCCTTCCTTCTTATACATCTGTATCCAAGGTGCAAGAAAACATTTTCAGAAACAGGTTTGCAGTGCAGCTGTTTTAAGAATGCTGCACAATGAAATACCTGCAGGTTTGATACATTCTGTAATAATTACTTTGAAACAGGACTTCGTAGTGCTCCATGATTTCTCTTCATGGACATCTGCCCCATCTGTTTCACAGATACATTTTTAGTCTTTTTCCCTCCCAACCCCTTTTCTTTCTTCAAGGCAATGATAATAGAGTTACTATTTCTACTTTTTCGATGTATAGGACACGCCTAATCTTTTCCCTTTCTTTATATTGCTTACAAAAAATAAGATATATTCTGCCTTTGTAGCTAAAATGAATTTGGAAGATAGTTTTTATAGCTGATTTTATATTAATTTCTAAACTATAATTCATATGCTACTAGTTAAAATGCTCTGTCATGGATACAATTCCAAGTCTTTGGCTTAGTGATATTTTCAAGGACATTACAATTGTTCAAAAGCTTTCTAGCAACAAAATACAGTTACGGAATAGGCTTAGACCATTTGTTCATCTTGTGGTTTCCATAATCTTCACCAACTCTGCTCTGCCTTTTCAGAGAAGTTTTGTCTCTTCCAAAAAGAAAGTGTTTTACACAGGAGCCAGCCCCAGACCCTGAACCCCTGCAGGTTCACAAGGCAGCATCTGTGGAACAACCAAATGTCCTCCTCAGTGCACTCGTCCCAACTGGTACCATTTGTCTGAACTTGGGGAAACACAGGTCAGGAAAACATGGTTGTAAAGCCACCACACTGTGACCTTTCCAGAACTACATAGCTGAGAAGCACACCAAGATTTCGAAGGAAAAATGCAATGATTTTGAAAATAAAAATGCACTGTAAAGTCTGGGCTAAGAAAAGGGTAGAAAGAGGAGCTCTGCTGACAGTAGCTGAGTTATATTCCAGTGTTGTTATTTTGTAGTTCTTCCACTTTATCTCAACAATTTTCTTCTGAGTCACAACATAATCCCCTATCCTCACAATTCCTTTTGTAAATATCATAATTGATGACCATTTAGAGAAGTGTGATTTCTTCTTGACATAAGTACCAAAGGGCTCAATCATGAGCCTGCCATTACTCTGATACAAAACTGGCTTCAAGCTGCTTTGAAGATTGCAGCACACATCCCAGCTTTTTCAAAATAAAGATTCAAGAAAACACTAGTATCACTTACAGGAATGTGCTGAGAACCTTGTGCCTTTTAAGAGTGGAAATGTCATCAACAAGGAAATTTGAGGGGTCAAATCTTTTGCGTGGTATTACTCTGATCCTAGGTTTTCCCTAGAAAATTGTTTCTTCCTTCTATTTTTTTCTGCTCCTGAGGTTATTAGTTCTGCCTTTTACCTCACACTTGTGCCTTGTAGATTTTAATTAAAACCCCTTTCCTGGAATGGAAGGGAAATTATAAATATGAAATTTTAATGAAATGCTTATTTTTATGAAATATTTATATTTTTTCATTCTAATCAACATTTTTCATTGTCATTTTGGGGCAGCAGGTGCTTGAAGGGCTTTTGTTTTGTATTTTCAATGGAAGTTTGGTGTTATTTGATGTAAATAGCTTCTGACAAGCTAAGGGTTTTGCTGGGTCACAGCAAAGGTAGTCACCCAGAGGACAGATTCACTGAGGTGTGCTGTCAGACTCGTTTCCCATGCAGCCAATCATTTAATAGGCAAGATGGTATCACTCCTGTTTAATAAAATGAGTTTTACATTGGAGAAGCAACAAAGAATCTTGCAGTGTTTGACATTTACTGTTAGGACAGGTAGAAGAGTGATGCAGTTGCTTAATGACTCTGTTATCACCAGGTGTCTAAGAATCAAACATTGTAGCAACAAGTTTTTTGCTCAGTCCTAATGATTCTCTTTCAACGGCACATTGGTGAGCAGAGAAAAAGCAAATGTCCTTCTCTTCAGGTTTACTTTTTGGTCCTACTGATCTTATTTCTGAGAAAGTCTTTGTTTTCTGAGTAGGGTGATAAAATTTCAGGCATCTTTGACTTTCTAGCCCATTTTAAGTATCCACTTATTTGTCTAGAAGGAGCAAGAGGGTATTAATGTAGAATGCAAGGAGGCAAATGGTTAAAGAGTCTCTTTCAGGCCAGCTGATGGGAAGTATGAGGTCAAATAGCCAGTCCCATGTCTTGAGTTCCATCCTCACAGTTTGTGAGTAGAAGGACCTTTATTTTACCTGTATTGTGCTGTATTTTACCATTAAATATTTTTTTGTTGTTAAAATTGACTAAGGCAGAGAATTTTTGCCCACATTGCCCTGGATTACAAGTGGTATGTTTTGGGTTGGTGTAATCCATGGAGATACACTGGAGTCTGTCACACATGGGGACTGCAGCACGTGTTTGTACCAACATACCCTCAGAGCTGCTGACACAAAATGGCACTGTTTCCAAAATCTGCTTTTGAGAAGCAGCCTTACAAATGAATTCTGTTGTGTGGCCCTTTCTCCTTCAGCCAGGTGTAATGGCTCAGTTTCCAAAGCACTAAGTCTTATTCTGTGATGTGTCTGTGTTTGCTGGCTCTTGGACACTGCCATGATTTCTGTCTGGACAGTTCAGTCTCTCTTGCTGTTCTTCTCTGAAGTGTCCAACAGTAGTAGAAGGGATGGCTGAGTAAAGAGGGACAGAAAATTAATCTTCTGTGGAATTTTTTATGTTCAGTAAGAGAGAACATTATGGAACATTTAGGCAGTGCCACCTCAAAATGGAATATCATAGTACTTAACCTAGTACTTAACATAGCACTTGAAGCAAAACAGGACTTGTTACTCTCATCAGGAATAAATAAATGGGGGAGATGCTTCTGTAGGGCCAAAGCAGAGGTGAGGCCTGTAACATCCAAGACATTTTCTCCTTTGAGAGCATTGGATTTCCTCTGATTCAGGAGAAAGTGTGAAGTGCTGGGTTCTTATTTAGTCCTCATGTTGGCAAATACTAATCCAAGCTAGTGCCAGAACAGAAGTCTTCAGCCATGAGATTGCTCTCAAATTCTCATAAAATGCACTGATTTTTTTCCCCTTCATCATATCATATCAAGACAGTGCAAACATCAATGCCATTTAATGAAATATGATGCCAACTCATTGGTTCCAGGCAATAACTTTTTATTTAGCTCTACTACACAAAGATTAATATTAGCATGATCACTTCATCTGATTATTATTTTTAAGCTGTCCCAATTTTATGGACGTTGTATGAATAAATTGTATTTGTTCTTCTTCTTTCCCTTGCAAGCAGTTTCCCTAATATTAAATCTTCCAGCATCCTGCATCCTTTCTATCAGGGTGTGCTGTTGCTGAGCAACACCAGATTTGCTCTTTAAAATTATCCAGGTTTCTTTAGCCAGCTTTGTGAGTTGGTGCAGCAGGGAAGCAGTAATATGTCCAAATGCTTTAAAAATATACATATTTTTGTTCAAACTATTTATTAGCATTTCTTGTTTTTGGGCCATCACACATGGGTATGTGGCTGTACATTTAATAATAAAAATACAGTTTCACATAATTTTTTAATTCTGCTCTGTGGATTTTTGTAATTATATAACTGTACTTGTATAACACACATTAACTCCTTAGACAGAGGTGTGAGAAAAATTAAAACATACATGTACTTAGAAAAGTTCATATTGGAGAGACTATTAATTTAATTTTCCCCTAAAGAATATATATTTTTGCTTCATGAATGGAATATATGTGGATTCCTTATAGCTGGAACTATAAGATGATTCAACCTTCTCCTTAACCCTGATAACCTTTAACTGTCTAGATGTCATAAAAGTTGGCAAGATGTTTCTTTAGATTTTATAATTGAGCATTGTAGGTATTGTTTTCCTATAGATTAAGTGATATCAAGTATTTGAATATGGATCTCACCATAAGACCACATAAATCCCAAATGTTTTACTCTTCAGTGTCAATTTTTAGAGGCAATAGCAAATTGTTTCCCTTTCAATACTCACTTTGTTAAACTGATCCTGTGAATAATATGATCATTACTAGTAAGTTGATAAAATGTGTGTGTAATATTTGTACATGTGACCAAACAGGATTTCACTGAGACTTTAATTCAGTAAAGGTATATCTGAACTTTGAGAGTCTGAGCTCACAATGTGGAGGTATCATTAACTTCCCTGGACTTGAACATTTCTATAGATTGAAACATATACAAAAAGTAAAATCATCTTAACTGGACCTAAGTTCCTGTAGGAATCAGCATTGCAGATTTGATGTTGCAACCCTGTGGCAGAGATTTTCCTTTGACTGTAATGGGAGCAGGATCAAAGCAATTTTCCTGGTAATATTTGC
The DNA here is from genome assembly GCA_013399895.1 of Serilophus lunatus. NCBI lineage: Eukaryota > Metazoa > Chordata > Aves > Passeriformes > Eurylaimidae > Serilophus > Serilophus lunatus. The sequence goes on along the minus strand of VXBA01005853.1, from coordinate 2,771,807 downwards.
TAATCTTGATTGAACAAATGATTGCTGTTGATTTAAAAATTACTTTTAGTAAATATGAGGCCATGGATTATCCCTTGTTCTTGAATCCTATGATTCTGTTGAAAGCAAGATCCTTTTGATTTCTATGTGAGCAAACAAGGGCTCTTTTTTGCTGATAGAAAGATTTTTCTATTGTTCACCACACTTTGCAGTAGATGTTGGATGATGGGTTAAATCCACTTGACCACTTATTACTTTAGAAAGAGGTGTAAATATCTCAACCACAATCAGTGGTTTCTGTGTTTTCCTTTTCTAGGACATCAAGATAACAAGGTATGTGTTCTAAAGTCCTTAGGATTGAATTACATTGTCAGTATTTTCTTGTGTCATGGGGTTATTAATGTCTTCATTTTGTTGAGAAAGTAGCAAGGAATCCACACACTGAAGAAAATGGGAAGGTAATTTAAAGCAAACACCTTCACCAGCCATCTGTTGAGGCTGTGCCAAGCCTGCCAAACCTCGTGCACCATGAGGCACATGCCTTGGCTCTCTCCTTGTGCCATCTTGCATCTAGTTTTGATTCCCAGCCAACACTGGTGCCTGTTCCTGGCTCTGTGTGGCAAACAGGACTTGCATCTGATCAGTGGGGTTGCAAAGCAGGAGAGAGGCTGTAGTCTTGCTTCCTTGGGGGAAGCTCAGGCTCCTGAGAACTCTGGTGAAAATTGGAAACCTCAGCTACGGTAGAGGACTGTGAATGCCTCCCTGCTCCTGTGCCATGACTGAACACACAGGAACACTTGGGGGAGATGAGCCTTGAGCAGCCTGAGCTGTTTACCAGGAGCTGAGTCTATTTAAAGCATGTTCTTCCCTGTGTTCAGGAGAAAGTAGTGTTAGCACGAGTTCGAACTGTTAGAACAAGGAATTGGGAGAAAAAAACAGCAGCAGTAAGTTTGGAGATGGAGCTGCACTTTCAGACGCAGAAAGGAAGAGACTGGGCTGCAGCTTCATGCTTGCTTTCAATTGATTTTCAGCTTGCTGCTGCTAAACAGGGCAGTATCTTTAGCCTCTGCACTTCATCCTCAGCTGCATATGTTCACTGTTCTCCAGTGTTAGTGCTTGTAGAGCTTTGCAATGAGTTAGATCAGGGAGATAATTTGACTAAAAATGAGTATTTGGAGGGTGGGTCTTGCTGGGTTAGTTTGCAGTTGCATCAGTTCTGTTACCAGACTTGCTGTGCAACCTTGGGACAGCTAAAACCAGCTTCAGAGAGTCAATGAGAAGGAGTAGTTTCATAGAGAGGGGAATTTAGAAGGTCCCCATTTCACTGACAAACTGGGTTTATGCTGGATTAGAGCAGCTGTGTAACCATGGCCACAGATCTCACAGGATAGTAAAGGGTTTTGCAGGTGCTTTCTGTTCTTTTCTGTGAAGCTTGTGAATACCTGCTTTGCAGAGGACAAGTGCTGCAAGAACCTCATGTGTGAACCTGTGGAGGTCTATGGGACTCTGCAATTGTTTGCATGATAAAAGAAGAGGGACTTGTGAGCAGAGATCTTTGCATAACCAACAGTGTTGCCATCAGCTGAATGTCTAATTGGAAAAATCTGGCCTATTTTCTTCTTATTGACTCTTTTCTTGCGTGCTCAAGTCAATATAATGATTAGAGATCAGTTTTAAATAACAGGAGAGAATAGTCAACCCCTGGAAGATGAAAAGAAGGAAGATCTTGAATGCATGTGCAGAACACAGACAGATATAACAAATCCTTTGGCAGCCATTGTAGTGGAGGCAGGGAAGAAAAGCATGGCAAATAATGATCAAAAAATGTTGATTACCACATTTTTAAAGCTGTGAGAGCTCCTTGAAAATGTTGACCCAAGCAATGATTACACCTACGAGAAACAAAAGGTAATTACTTAGGAGCTAATAAATCCAAGAAGGAAGACAAAAATAGTATCAGGGGAAAGTGTTAAAATGATGTGCAAAGGATGAAAGGATATTTTAAGTCCAGATGTTCCTTTATGAATTTATGAGAAATGAGCCTGCTTTTGAATTGTACTTTGAAAGCTCTCCAAGGAGAGAGAGAGAAAAAAAAGCATTTCAAAATTCTAATATAGCTGGGAGAAGTCTTTTTATTAATCAGCACTCAAAAGGATGTTCTAAAATACAACTTTGTATTTCTCTGTAAGAATCTCATTTCCAGCAATGTTTGAAAAAAAAAAATTGGCTGCAATTAGGTTGTTGATGCACTTACAACCTAGTTTATGACACTGGCAGACATTATCTGTGTGTGCTTGCTTCACTTTGGTCTGCTTGTGGGTTACTTACCTGTCTCCTGTCTCTTTGCATGGATCAGGACCTCTCTCTGGACAGAGATGATTTTTGATTCCATGTTGCTACACACGTCTGAGTCTGGGTCCCAGCCCTTGGCTAAGAATCCTTAGTGTCACAACAAGGATAATGCCATTCAAATACCACTAAACTTTGCCATGCTTCAGAGTCTTCTGGCCTCTAACCTGTACCCATTGTAGTGAATTTCTGCTGCCATTTTTGGATTAAGTTTGGCTGCTTTGGGCTGCTGACCCTCAGTGACCCAATTTATCAAACAGAGTGACAGTAATTCCATTAAGTTGAACAGTTAGTTGGAGAGGAGAAGTGAACTAAAAAGTGAACCATAAGGGCTTTTGCATTAAAGCAAAGGAAATAATGTTTTTTACTCAAGAAACCCCCCAAAAACCTAAGATTTTGATTTTTTAAGTTAATATTCTTATAAGGTATTAAAACCAAGCAAATGCTATGTACTTTGCTGAGTCATAGCAGCATGAAAGAAAATAATTAAAAAAAGGCATAAATCCATGCAGTAGATCCTCAGGATGGAAGACAAAGTTTACTATGCTCTCTAGGTTCTCAAAAAGTATTTACAAGTGAAATTCTGTTTAGTTTCCTTCTTAGTAGAGCACTGAAGGTACTTGAATGGCCAAAATCTCATTTCCCGCCTTTCAAAAGCTGAATTTTCTCGGTGTTATTGGTTTATATTTTCACATTTCCAGCATATAAAGTCTTGAAGAAAGAACATGGCCAGTTAATTAACTGGAAGAGTTAATGGAGAATGGAGGAAAAGTTTTTTGGATAAATGAGGCTGTTTTTCTTCACTCAGTAGTTAAAGAGGTTTGAAGCCTGTGGCATCCTGGTGCACAGCAGGTCAGAAGAGCACCTCACCAGTTTGGTCTAGTGCACTTCAGCTCTTCTGAAATCAAATTACATCCACTCAGCTAGGGGAGCTTATTCTTCACTTAAATCATATTGCAAAGCATTCAAGAAACTTTTTTTCCCAATTACATGAAAATGAAGCTAGCAAAAGTCTTGAGCAGTGAAGGATTTTTTAATGATATGCTTGATATTTCAGGATCTCTAATTTCAGTTTTTGAAAGTCACAAGTAGCTATGAATGCTGCACATCATTATCTAAAACAAACACTTCATGATTTCCCTAAGCACATCCTGGAAATAATGATCAGTTGCCGCCTACAGAAGATAACAAACAACAAATACTGTACTGTAAAAAGAATGAAATTTTGCATTGAAGTGCTTACCCTATGCCTCTTTTAATTTGCACGTTGTTCAGATGGTATCTAACAGAATATTTATTTATACATCAGAAGTTAAACTCATTAAAAAGTGCCACCACACAGGCAACTCAAGATGTATATTTATTTTCCAAAATCTCATTAAACTCAGGTACTTCTACATTTCCTTCCATAATAATGAAGCACACACAGACTGCTAACACTGAAAAAGAAATTTTTTAAAACAAGAAATACAATTTTTATAGACAAATCTATGAGGACAAATGTATTCTGCCTCCCCTTCTGTCAAGGACTCCCTTTAACACCTTACCTGGACCCCTTCTTCAGATACAAGTATAACTTGCCTATAGCATGTTGTAAAAGTACAAATTATCAGTAATTGGAAGGGAGCATAAGAAACAATAACAAAGGCTTCAAAGTATAAAGCTACTCCAGTTTAATGTGGAGTGTTTTGTGGGTATTCTTAAATATTATTCTTATTGTATTATTCATATACTATAAATTAGAAAAATATGTATTTATAATATATATTTATTATTTAAATAATAACAGACAAACACACCATAATTCATTAGCAATTGAAAAAAATGTGTGACCTTTATGTACTTCATTTATCTAAATGCTTTGGCCTATCCTCAAAATTTTCTAATTTTTCAAAATTGGTTTAAACTGCAATGACAATTTGAATTCTTCCTAATGTGAGTAATGGGGTTAAAGCCTGGCAAGTATTTGTTACATTGCAAAAAAATTAAAGAAACTTCTGAAGGTTTTTTCCCCCTCTTTTTCCTGAAAGATTCTGTAATTTAATACAAAGAACAACACCAAAAGGAAAAAAAAAGTTCAATCTCTCCTCATTGTTAGGGACTTCTTAATGTCCCTTATTTTTGACTTTTTGAATTCTCTGCAGAGTCACCTTATTGTTCATTTATGAAATAGTCCTTTGAAGAGATATTCAAAACAGAAAGGTTTAATGGAAATGTGTGATTAACACCAAAGTCCACCCAAAATGTCCTGGGGAAAAAAATCTATTGTCTGTAACTGTGAATGTCTCTGTAAATGTGTAGTATCTATAGCCAAGGTTTCCAACCTCTTTATAGCTCAGTCTCCATTGCAGGGGGAGAGCAGGGGATTAAGGAGTGGGAGTTACACTTCTTTATTTTCATTATTATAATAAAAGATAAGTATTATTTAATAAGTATGTGAGGATGAATTCAGCAGTAGGACTTGAAGACTAATGAAAACATTAACTTTATAATCTTTCTAGAATTGCCATTTCCATATTCCAGGAACACTTAATCAGGACCATGGGAGTTCCTGATACTCTTTCCCCAAGCAGAGTACCACACACTGACATCAATTTCTGAAAAGTTATGGAAAAAGTTGTGTCATTGTGTAGCATGAGTGCCCTTTCTCATGCCCAGCCCAGCATCTGTGCCGATGTGATGGAAGTGCAGTTCAGCCAGGGAATTATACAGAACATGATGAGGCATCAGAATATTATCCAAGGAGGGGGCTGGTACAGCCAGGGATGGCTCTGGCTCCTTGAGATTTTACTCCCTACTGGAATCAGTGTGACTTAGTTTTACAAAGATCATCAGCCTGTGGTAAGGACTTAGTGCACAGTGTTCATGACCTTTCCTTTAAAAACTGTTATTGAGTTTCTTTCTGGTGATGGAGTATTCACTGCTGAGAAACAACCCTGAGCATGATGATAAAATATTGCAAATGTCTAGCTGGGGCTGTTCATCTCTAAAGGTGGTATTTTTTACAGCTGAAATATGTTATGTTAAAATACTCCCAGTTGGCCTAATTAAAAATGAGAAGCAAGTGAAGGCCACATTTGCCATCTTCATGTTTTCATGCTCTTAACCTATAGGACATGCATTTATGCTTTGATAAAGTTCATTAAGTACCACATAACTCAAAGGTAAGTGGCAGAAATTGTAATCATTGAATTATAAACCCATGACAGTACTTTACAGTAGTTATGAATTTCAGAAAACTCCTTTCAGTAACTTTGGGTTTAATCCAAAGACTATCATAAAGCACTAAATGGTTCTTTATGCAAACAAATACTGAGTTTTCTTCATGTTGTTGTACATGTGAGGTACTGGCACAGAAACCACAGAGAATCCTTTTCTCAAGGCATTAGAGTGAACTAAAAGGAATTTCCAGAAGGGAAATGTCCTTCTCTGTCTTCAGTGCAGATGACTGAATGGAGTAAACGTTGCTCTCCTGTTTGGTTTGAAATTGGCTTTCATATTTCCTCTTCATGCTGAATCTTACCGGATTGGGACACAAAACTCATCATCTTTATTTTTATTGTGTCTGTTTTACTTGTTTATGGTATTGCATTCAGATTCAGATCTCTTGCTGAAAGTATATAATAATAATTAGTCAAGAATTAAAGCTCAGTCTTAAAAAGAGAAGCATTTTAAAGACAGTGTTTCTTTGGCTAAGTGGTTTTCTTAATTATTATAATAAGACTCAGTACCTTATTGGACATTAAAAACATATAATTGTAGTGTTCTAATAGATGTTCATCATTTTTCTTGTTTGTTTTTCATTTTTCTACAGGACTCGTGTATTAAGACAGTTTTGTTAATGTTGATTTAAATGGTAGATTGTCTCCTTACTGTTTGTTAGGATTTCAAATGCCTCCCCACTTGTGTCCAAATGAACTGTCGCTAATGGCTGTGCCCTAGGCAGGACAGTGACCTTTGGTGTTAAATCAACAACTCACATAATGAATTGCTGAGACTTTTCTCATTATAACTGTGATGAAACTGCCCTTTTCTGTGCCTTTCTGCAGTGCCCACAGCAGGCACAGGCAGAGCAGTGGTCTCCTGGGGGGGGTGGCTCTTGCTGCTGCCTCAGGAAAAGCCAGTGTGTGCAACGTGGCCACTGCAGGTGTGGGAGCAGGAAACCCCTTTGAAAAGCCTGTCACACCAGGTTATACCTTCTCAGCCCTTGGAACAGTGTCAGAAGGAGCCAAATTTTGCTCCCATTCCAGACCTCTGGCCAGTTCTCTCTTTTCTTGCCCTTCCCTGGAAATACATGCCCTGGTCACTCCCCCTGCAGATGCCACTGTTCCCTGGTTGTATTGCAGTGCTGAGAAGCCCTGGGCCAGATTTGCCTTTACTAAAGGAGCACCCAAAACTTTTTACAGGAGCAGATGCTGCCTGGAACACAGCTGGGAAATGTGAGACAGACATTGATCTGCTTGAACCCAGAGACATGAGCTGGGAAAGAATGAGATAATATTTCTATTTTTTTTTTGGTGGTTAAATAGGGCAAAACTTTTATCTTTCTCTATGCAAAAATCATTACCAACACAAATTCAGCTTTGCATCTAGATGCTATCTTCTATAGAAGGAGTAGCTTTATGAGAATTTTGAGCTTTACACCTCGTATTTCCCTCCAGTCTTCATAATACTGGGTGATATTACAAAGTTATCTATTGCTCCTAGGACTGGGATGACACTGTTGTGTTGGGTCACACACAGATGTGCTACACATGGATCTTTCAGCACCAGTCACAACCTGCTGCTGACAGTGTCCAGCAGTGGCAGCACTAACACAGTGTCTGCTGTGCACTTGTGAGTAAAACCATCAGGTCAGGATGAGAAACACTTGTTAAAGTGGATTAGGATCAAAGTAAATGAGCACATTGCTTGCCCAGTGTAATTCTGAGCTCTCTGGGCAGCAGAGTTTGAATTTTTCACTTTTAGCTGTGTGGGAAACTGGAAAAGGTGTAGCCAGGAAATGTTCCAGAAGAGCCCAGACAGGACTGCTCTTTCCTTTAATTGCTCTGGGGTAACTTGCCCTGTCTCTCAGGAATGTCATCTTTTATTTTTTGCTGAAACTCACATCTTGATTATTCTAACAGTTGGCAGAGATTTTATTTTGCCACTTGGTGTGTTACATAGACACAGGCTGCAGATTTTAATGGCTCCCAGGAGCTCAGGGGTTTTTTCACACTTATTTCTAATATTACTCTAATTCTGTGTGTTTCAGGGTTTTTCATTGTTGAGGTATTTTTTGTTTATTTTTGTTATGTTTGTTTTTGGGGTTATTTGTCTGGGTTTTTTAAATTTGTTTTTTTTTTTATTTCTTCACAATATTAGCATGTTTTGTTTTAATTAATACTAAAAAGACAGTTGTGACAAGATGATCAGTGATGACACCTGATTTCATCAGTGAGATTTTCCAAGTCAATCCAAAATCACAAATCTGCCCCTGAGTAATTGCTGCTGTTCTGAAATCAGAAGGGTTTTTTTAATTCCAAATTATTTTTCAACACCTGATCTTGAACATTTCTAGCGTTCTGCATCAAAATTTTATGAAAATATCCGTGATTTGAGCCTTAGTGTAAAAATGGATCTGAGAGAACAGACTGTTCCTGCTCACATCACTGGGTAGATACACCACTGAGAACAAACCAAATGCTTGCAGTAATATTTAAGGCTGATATTTTAAATATAAATAAGTAATTTAGTGCATTAGGAACTGATAATCAGTAGACTGGAGAGTCTTCATCAAAATAGCTGAATTTCTGGAGTGATTTTTCTTTCTGCAGTAACAGTTACAAGATTACAGGTCTCTGGTTTTATTATTTATGTTTTGTGTTCATATGTTTTCACTGTTTTTTGTAACTGAATAATTATACCTTCAGGGTGTTCACAGATGTAGAACTTACTGGTTCCACAACATTCTGCAAAGGCCCAGTGGTTTAAATATCCTGCATTTAGAGTCTTTCTTACAGATTAGCAGTTCTTACATTCAAAGATAATCTGAAAGCATTAATTTTAAGTTATTGTGTATTTTTAATAATACTATAAAATGTTTTCAATGATAGGAACATGGCATAAAGCAAAATTAGCTAATAAAATAAATCTTACATTACAGGAAAAGGTAGTGGAAATGAACCATATACAAATAAATTTTTGCTGGATGACGTTTTTGGAAGCACAGTTTGTTTAAGAATTAGTTTATATAGTTTTAAACTGATGTGTTCTGCAGAACTGTAGCTGACTTACTAACACAGCAAAGGAGAAGGTGGCAGAGTTTATAACTTCCTAAATGTATTACTTAGTGAAGCCAGAAAGTAAAATATTTTAAGATTTGTATGATGGCAGAGAATAGATTAAAAGTGTGCTGAGAGATCATGAAAAATGTATTTTATTATTCTTTTGTGATGATTGGAGTATTTCTTGTTATCAAGATTGCACACTTTAGGCTAATGTTATAAGCTGAGATTTAAATTAGGGAAGCACAAGCTATATGGACCTTCCTCGTCTTTGGTAAAAACGTGTTAAACTAGAGTGATTATCTCTGAGTTTTCTGGTCTACACTACCTGGATCATTTTGCAATAGAATTAAAATTATTTGATATAACAATTAAGTCTCACAAATACATTTTTTTTCTGAAAACTACTGGAAGATTTAATTTAAAAATAAACACTTTGTGACAATTCCCCAATATTAAAAGAAAATCTAATTACAGTTTTATAATCCTGAAAAACAATTCAACATGTTGAGTTGTCAGTCAATTTTAGTGGAGTTACAACTTTAATGTGAGCAGATACATTGAATGCTCTTGTACAGCCAGCTAAAGAAGATAGAAATATTTACTGTTGCTCAGTTGTTGCAATGCACTTTCTTATAATTTACCACTCTTGTTTTGCCTGTAGCTTTCCATATTTTTATATAGCATATATAGATATACACATTTATATTAGATATAAATAAAATGTAATAGAATATAGGAATGTTGGAAGGTAGTAAATGTATTTCTGTGGTGGTGTTTCCATCAGTTCATATTTATTATTTCCTGCTTTCTAGTCTAAATACAGAGTGGACTTTAAAAGTACTTGCTGGCTTGAACTATTTATAGTTTGCCTTTAAAATCCTATGTGATACATAGTGATATGGAGAATAATATCAGTTTAATTTTAAAAAAATCTAGTTTTGGTTCATAGGGGTTTATAGACATGACATAGACAGATATACATTCCAGATTTGTGTTTTCACATCTCTGCAAATTAGAACTGATTATCTTTTAACAAGGACAAACAGCTGATGGCATAATAATAACACATTTAGTCTGTATTCAAAATGACAATCAATGAACTGGAGCTAATTTCTGTGCAGTGTATTTCAAACCTGGTAATGATTTGAGGGTTTGTAAGGTAACCATGGGCTTCTTTACAGTCACTTCTGGGAACACCAGTGTGTGTCCAGCAATGGCAGAATGAAAAGATGAGAAATTGCCAACATCGAATCTACAAGGATAATCCAAAAATTCGGACCTTTGAGGAGCAGTTTTACAGTAACTGTGGGGGATTATTTAAATTTCCTGTTCGACTGTATTGATCCAGCTGAGAAATGGACAATGGGAAGAGCAAAGAGGGAAGCATTACCATACACAGATGGAGGTGTGGATGCATGAGTACATATTTGAACGGCTACACAAGCCTACATGCCCACCTCACATCACCTCTTCCCTTGGTTTCCTAACATCAGCCATGTGAACATTTTCATACTGAGTTTGTAGGGTTGGTTAATTCACAGCCCTCACTACAGTCCCCGCAGAAGGATCTTCTCTGTATGGCAAGAGGTCCTAAGTGTGTTTCTTCTGGATAACCTTGTATGGTGGTTTGGTCAACTGGGCACCTAATTCCACTGAATCCAGAGGAATCTTTCAAACTTAACTTGTTTTTTATTTTCAGTCTTTTTTGAAAATCAAAGTCCTGGTGAACATCTGTCGCAGACAGTAATAGTGATGGCTGATACTTTAGAATCTTCATTGTGAAGAAACTTAGCAGTTTCTTCATAATGAAGAGGAGGCAAAGTCTCTTGCATCTTTTCTGTAAATCCTAGTAGAATTTTTATATGTATTCCTGATTTTGTGATAGTTTATGATCTCCTATAGAGATTTTATAATGTGGAACTTGAATTTTCATAGAACATATCTTCTAAATGAAAGCTTTAGAAATCATTAAGAAATGTTGTGACTTGAAAAGTGTGTTTGCAGTCATTGAATTATACAACACCCAAAGACACATATCAGTCACACAAGATTATTTAGGCGACATGACTGCAGCTCCAAAGTCCTAGAATGTGAAAGTCTTCCATACTGCAAGCATGAATATATACTACTTAAAAGACAGAGAAAATGACCTCTGATAAAACTTTTGTGTGTCTTATACCTTGAACTACAGATTCTGAGGGCAGCACATACTTCTTATGTGAAAGGAAACAGTTCAAATTTAGGACACTAACCACTTGAAGGCTTAAAGGGTCTAGATACAATGAAATTCTGCAATTAACCTTAAAATCTGCCTCTGTAGAACTGCAGATTAATCTGTTTTATATCTCAATCGACCATGAACAAGCAATACAGTGCATTGAACAAAAGAATAGCAGATTTCAGCATAGCCATGAGTCGGATTTTTAGTGTATCTATAACAGTAATTTTAATCCTGTAATTCCTCTGTGCCATTAACTTGAATCTCTAGGTCATAGTAAGTGATTCCCAAGAAATTCTTAATCTGTTCAAGACTTATATCAGGGAAGATGGACATATGTATCTTGTTTGACAAGTGTATATTATTTAGGAACACTGTTTACTTAACTGTATGGAACAAAAAGGAAACCTCATAATAGCTGATTGTTACCAGGTTACTCTAAGCCCCATCCAATGGTAAAGTTTTTCTACCAGTTCCCTCAGTGGCCTAACTGGTGGAGTTACACCCATGGCTGGAAATTGCACCTTTTAGTAAAAAGCATGTGTGTACAGCAAACTCTAAATACACTGGTCTGCTTCTAATCTATTACTTCTGAAAAGCCCTCTTGACAAAAAAACCCCAAACCAAACCAAACCAAACCAAAGGATGAGAACACCCAGTAATCCAGGTAGACTAAAAGATATGATTGGCAAAGCAGGGTATTTTTTTTTAAAATAATTTCTAGGAAACCATCATAGGATCTGCAGTTTAAAATACGTGCACTTAATAACTGCATTTTATATAGCATAACTACAAAATTTTATAGGGTTTGGACGTGATGCATTTAAGGGTTAACACTGTTCAGCACATGATGTCCACTGTGGCTCTGAAGTCAATCAAGTATGAATTTGTACGTCTCCTGCTGAAGGATAAGTGCGATGTGATGTGACGGGTTTTCTGCCTTTCTTCTTGAAACAACCAGATTTATTTGAAATGGGTGAGCTGTTACATTCAGTCTGTTCACAGTAGTTCTCTTCCTACTTTCATACTTAGCTGCCATTAACATTAATGGCAGGTATGCACAGAGGAAGGAAATTAAACGTCTTAATTTTCTTGCATCTGGTAGGCAGCTGTTCTTTAAAGGCACACCATCCAGCAGGGTGGGAAGGAACAGCACTTCCTTTTATATGCTGATCCCTACTGTAATAAATACAGGGTAGAGGATGAAGTATTACAATATCCAACTACTGCTGAAGATTTTACAACTAAACCCCTGGACAGCATGTTTGACAGAAATTAGCAAATTACTGCTCAAAACTCACTGTGGACAAATTCAAACAGTACATGGCAGTTTGGGAACATCCCAACTGTACAATTAGGCAGAGTTAGTCTAGGATAGTATGTTCTTTCTCTAGTCTGTGCATATTTATTGTGAATCCATGCCATTCCTATTTTTTTTCTGAGCATCAGACAGCAGCATCATTTTCCTCAACCACCACTGTACCCAAGCATCTAAAATTAGCTCAGTGTTATTAAGCATTGCCTGTGACAGGATCAGATTCACAGCAGCAGAGATCAGGGCTGATGGCTCATAGAGAAAACCAGGTTAAACAGGGAGTTGTTGCTGTTATAAACTGGGACTGACTGGTTCAGACTCTCTCTGTTTCTGTAACCACACAAACACGTATTTGATGACCAAACACATGATACAGATACAACACAGCGAGTTAACAGAGAGATTTAGGACCCAATCAAGTTGAGTTTCTTACTGTGTTGGTGGATCCAATGCTTTACCCCAGCTGCATTTTCATGGCCAGACTGAGGTGATTTATGATGAATCTCCACTGATCTGCCTTAGGCACCAGCCAGCCCAGGGCAGAAGGTGGGACAGCCCATTTTGGTGACAGTGCAGTTTGTTTGGCTTAGATTGATTGTAAAACCACATCCTTACACAATGACAGTGTCATAGGGATGTAGGAAGCAATTTATTGCACTGTCATATGAATGAGCCAATCATTGTTTTCAATAAAAATACTAAATTTTTTATCTTAGCACATACCCTTCCATCTCATGTAGTTTACCATTCACCACAGTGCAATAGCAGTAACATTCCTAACATCCATTGCACGTGGATGAATAATAAAATTTGTCTTTTACCTAAAAGACCTCAATATCTGATTAGGAAAAAATAAGCGTCAACCTCAAGTAATCCTTTTCTTTCAACTCCTCACTCAGATTAATATGTGTAAATTCCCTCACAGAATCCGTAATTACTTCTAAATTTTTCCATCTGTGGGTATAATTTTCTTTTATTTCTGTTTACAGTGGGAAGCTCATTTTTGGTGTCTGCATTTTCAGTACACACAAATAACCATCGCTGTTGTTCAGATTCTATATGGTTGTGAAGAAATGCCATTTTACAAGTGGTCAGTCAGTACAAAGCACGTGCTGTCTAGTTGACTGTGAACATTTTTTGCAAATTATAGTATATGAAGATTAATCAAAAAGGGAAAGTGGGCACTGACAATTCCTCAGAGTGGTATGTGGTTATTTTTGCTTTGGACTCAAATAGGCTGGTCCCTAACCACAGTGGCAGATACATCATCTGAGTTACATAATGAATTTGTCACTTTTAATTCTATTTGGGAAGATTTAAAGAATTTAGGGCTTTATGATTTGGGACTCAGTCAGTACATAGTGTTCTTTCTGTACCAAGGGAGGAATAAAAGGTCTTGTTTTATGACTTGGCTGGCTGTCCTGCCTGTGATGGTTTTCTCCATTGCATGTGTTTTTCTTTAGAAAAATTATGGATGATAAAAGTGAACCAGAAGTAGCAAGTTGCCAAACGACAACTTGACTTTAAAGACCAGAACTGACCATGAATGAACTGAAAACTCTTTCAACAAGTGTAAACACCTAAGTCTTCTCTCACTTGGGTGTCAATCAGAATAACTGCAGTGAGGCTGCAGTGATTCAGGTTAAAATAAAAGATATGCAGCAGTACCTTTTTCACTGTTTCCAATATGACAGTGTTTGATGGGACAGGGTAAGTGATATCAGAATTAAGACATTCAATACAACAGCAGGGGGTGATCTCAAGAACTAAATTTAAACAGAAGTACAGCCCAGAAATGTCTTGTTCCATTTGAAAGATGGGATTCTTAGTGCATTTAAGCTGGCTGTGCAAAATCCAATTACTTTTAAATAAATGTTTAAGGTAACAATTTTGCTGAAGCCAGTTTGAGCATCTTTGAAGCAGATCTCAGCTAGCTTCTCTCACTTTTCCTTGTTTGCATCATAATTTTTATTGTCCCATCTCATTCTCTGCATAGCCTGAGAATCACAGTCAGCTGATAGAGATTCCTGCTATAAACAGAACCTTTTTTCAGTGAGTTTCCAGAGAGTACAGTGCTTCACTGCAGCAAGGGAGACCTTCCCAGAGAACAGGGCACTGCAGAGATCAAGGGTATATCTGCTTGGCTGCTGAGCACCTGAAGATTTCTACAGGGCTTTTGAATGCCTTGACATAAGGTGGGGTAAAACATAGGTCATGTTTACAGGGTGTTACTATTCTTCTGTAGTGATGCCAGTGAGTCTCTGCTTTCCTGTGGGAATGCTCTGTTCCAGAATAATCCTTTAAATCCTTTGTTCTAAAATTGAATACCTGCAGAAAGGAGAAACATGACAGTGCTTGGAGTCTGATACTTGCCCATCTGTACTTCTACTGGGTCAATATAAACATGCAGAGAAGATTTTAAACAGTTTGAAAAAGCCAATTTTTCTGTTTTGAACTGAACAAAGATTCCCTCCCCATGTTAGGGTGTGTGATGTAGTAGGCAATGCTCTTTTAAAAAATATACCTTCTTGCATTCTTTCATGTGACTGATACTATTTTTTTTTTTTTTAAAAAATCTTCATATAAAAAATAAAGACACAACATTACAGCTGCCATTTCATTTCTCTAAAATCTCAAAAACTTTCTTTTCCAGCCTCAGTGTATTTTCTGGGCATCCAGATCCAGCTGGTGAGCTTTGACTCTCCTATTCATTCTTTGCATTCTTTTACCTGATCCAATTTCCTAATTCTCAGTGCCAGCTATTTGTAAAACATCTCTAATAAGGACAAAACCCTAAGAGATCAAGAAGCGTCTTCTACCAAATATATCCAACTTTTCATGCTGTTCATTTGCCAGCATGTGATCACCTTTTGAGGCAAGATTGGTTTTTAATCTGGTTTTGCACAGCACAGGGGTAATCTTCCCTTGCACTCCAACTACTGCTAACTTGTTTTTTCACAATAGTAAAATAGTAAAGAAAGAGGACAAAAATGTAGTTTAAAGGAATGAGTTTTAGTCATGCAGGAGTCATGTATGCAGGATTCATATAGACTGAAAGTAGAAAGATGGAATATGCTGGACTTCCTGAAACTCCACTGTTACATAACTTCATATAAATTTCAGAGGACTGTGAATTTATGTTCATATCATTATCAGATCATTCTACTTTATTATTCACTTTTAATTTAAAAAAAAAGGCTCCAGAAGAATATGTTTATCCCTGCAGAGTTCTTTCAATTAAAAAAAAAAAAAGGCAATAGCTAAAGTAGTATTCTGCATGTATCAGGTCTACATTGGTCAGAAAAAGAAAAGGGAAAATTGGATAGAGTAAAATTGTCTGATCTCATTTTACACTTAGACCTGATTAAGGTTTTACATAAGATGATAAGTCACAGTCTTTCTACACAAATATAATAAAGTTATAGACTCTTTATAGGCATAATAAGGAGACTTTTTAATTTATATTGGTCAAATAGCCACTCTCACTCAGTAAAAACTTTCCCCTGACTGAGATTCGCTAATACTGGATCAAAATCTGAAGTAAAGGGAGTAGAAATGAAAATAAAAATAAGGGTTATTGCTGTGGATTTGGATGTTCTTTTGAATGGATAAAAGCTGCTATAGAGTTGTGAGTTTCTTTGGCCAAGAACAAGTGAGAAATGTTAATTTTCATTGGACTTCACAAAACACGTGAGGGAGATTATTTAAATCAGATGAATTTATCTCATCCCAGCACTCCTTGTTATCCATTATGAAACCAGTAATAAAAGACAAAAAATAATTGACTGAAGTGAAACCTTTTCAATACATTTGCCAGTGTGATTTACACCCTCTCCAGGAGAGGAAGTGCCACTGAAATCAGGAAGCCCCTCTGCTGATCCCATCACACTTTGGAGCCTGGAAGTAAAAGTCACTGGCCATGGTCGGCAAGATTCCCAGAAACTTCACTGAGAAATTGATGGGGTTTAAGAAGAAAAATTGAGGATAAGACTAATTCCATAGGAATTTTGTCACTGCTCACTAAACCAAGCAAATAATAGCAGTCTTTCAGTTGAATTTCATGAAATTTTGGATGTGGCCTTAGTAAAACATAGTGTTTCATCTGGCCATCACAAAGCACTTAATTAGATCTGTCTTTGGGAGAATGTTTATACTGCTTAAAATATACCACAGACAGAAATACAGACTGAATTATTGCTGGCTGAAATGAAAAAATTTTCTGCCTCTTATCTCTTTCTTTATGGAACCATTTTAGAACCTTATGTGAAAAGCTAGTTTCTGTAAAGTCTTTGAAACATATAAATTTTAGGAGGAATTACATCCCTGTCAAATTCCATTGAGAAGTCAAAAGGCCCATTACAAAGGTAGAATTCTCTGGCAAAATCAAGATTTCTCCAAATACATTCTACAGAGTCCAGTGATATTTTGATGCAACCTTGCTGTTTCATCCTCCTTTTGTTGCTCATTTAATGGAGCAAAACTGTTCTGCAATGCACATCATCTCTCTCTAGTAGCTGCAACCTGGGACAGAAATTGTTGAGCTCCAAGGCAGGAATAATGGCATGAAATTCCACAGACCTCAGGTAGCTTTGAAAGATACTACTCTATTCTTTACAGCTCTTTCTCCTGTAGGAGCCAGACCCTGCTACTGACATATCTAATTTAACATTTTTATGTGTTCTCCTGCAACGTTTCACTGGCTATGTCAGGTCAGGTCTCCTGGATCACAGGTTCTGACCCAACTACTTAAATCCTTAGATTTTGTCTTATGAAAAATGTATTTCTTGCCATTGCTGTGGCTGGAGATGTCAGCATGAAAGTAGGGTTTTGCAGCAGTTCTTCAGGTTTCACAGATGTTAATTTGCCCAAGCAATGAAAAGTGTCTACAGAACCAGGTGTCCTGGAAAAGGAATATAATAGAACATAAAATAATAAAACTTGGCTGTGTTATACTGCAGCTTGGAAAAGCAGGCAGTAAAAACCTATTCAAAGAGACACTTGAAAATGTGGTTAAAGCTATTTAATTTATTTAGTTTTTGTCCAGGGGCAAAATACAGTTCTACCTGAATGTGACTCTATTTCTGCTGTGATACTTCCTGTAAAAATAGTCATGGATCAACTCAATCCCTGTTGTAATTATATGGTATTAAACTCTGTCAAATGGGCTTATCACAGGCACACACACAAGGACACGAGGTCATTTGTTGTATCAAAACTTTAGAACATGGAATTCTGTGTTTTATAAGTGATAGTTGTCACTTCAGTAGCTCTTCTGTTGTCAAGTCTCTTGGTTGAAGCCTGTGAATTCCTTGCTGGGCTTAGTGCTGTTATTGACTGGGGGATGGAGTGAACGTGCTGTTGCTGGGAAACTGAGAAGGAGAGGCAGAAGTAAAACATGGCCAGTGGAAGCAGCGTGTGGAAGTGGTGGTGTTCCCTTTCAGCTTGAACAAGATTTCCTTGGGGTTTTTTATTAATGTGTACCTGTGGTAGCAGTCTATGCATAGGTTGTTTGAGGAAGGAAGCACTTGGCTGTCATTGGAAAGTTATAGTGTGGGCAAAGCACAATGAGGTGTGATTTCAAATAAAATATTATATTAATTATATTGCCAGAATATTAGGGAAGAAAATGCTATGCATGTTCCAAGAGCAAGAAAACTATTTTGTGTAAAGATGTACGCTTTAGTGGACTGCGATGTAGCAGAAGAACCAAAAAAATCCCCCAAAGCCAAAAAAGAACAGACTAATTTGGGATAGAGAAGCTAGTTTTTTAATCAGAGGATTGTCAAGAAAATACCATGACCATCATTGCAGACAGAGGTCTGCAGATGCATAAAGAAAAAATACCAAAAAGATAAAGAAGAGGGACAGAAAATGTATTGAAAGCTCTTTCTGTTTTCAAGACACAGGCATAGTCTTGGTGCTTCATGTCTGTGCTGATGGACCAACATTTTTAAAAGAAGATAGTAGGAGATAAAAATGACATGAATTTTCACTCAGTGTAAATGTGTAAATGATGGTTGGAATCCCGTTGTAAACTAAATCATGTTCCTACAGAGTGAAAAAAATGAGATAAATTTGCCTAAATAGATTAAAACTCTCTGTATGAAGATTTAGATTCTTTACAGGCTGATCACCAAGGGAAACCTTTAACCCGTATTTCTCAATGGCAGAACCAAAAAAAATGATAAATAATATTTTTGGGTTAGAGCCAGCTGAGTTTTCCTCTCATGCCCCCAAATTAATGAGAGTATGTTAAACCTACAAGTCAATAAATTTCTTGTTTTGTTTGGAATAAAACTGACAGAGAACTGTAGGAAGTATGAACTTTAATTTTAGATATCCATTCCCAAGATAAAAAGCTTTACTATCTTCCAAGGGACAAACTGACCTAGGATGTTACAGAAACCTGAGGGTTTTTTTAGTACTCACATAATAGGAGATGAAAAGCTCTTTTTTCAGTGGTGGAGATTACAGTAAAAGAGCTGAGAACCTTCACATGGGAAGGAATATGTTAAAACAATTTAAATATAGCATAGCTTCCTTCATGTGCTGTCAAAAAAGAAGGCTGTTGTTTTTTGCATTCTGAGAATGAAGAGGTAGTGGGGGTAAACTGGCTGTTGCAGCTCATTGCTACAGTCAGATGATCTGAGACAACATTGATGCCAACATGTAAAAATATAGTAGTGTGTAAGAGCTGTACATTGGACTATGCAATTAATATTGGAAATCAAATGTGACGCTGAAACTGATTTCAAATTGTTTCCCATATAATAAGTGCATGAAATGACAAAGGAGAGTGTACTTCTAGGTACAGTATTAGGTAATATTGGGGGTACAATTGGCTATAAAAGAGGGGATTCATTAAAGCAAGGATCGTAGCAGCAATACATTTGGGATTAAAACAAAAATGAAAGTGAGGAGAGTGCTGCCAAGAAGTTAAACATGGAAAAGAAGAAATGTGGCCTGGAAACATGCTGTGTTTTATACTGCAAAGCTTTATTAGAAGGAAATATTTCATTAATGAAGTCTGGGGCAGAGAAATAGTGAAATATGCCAAAGATTACTCTAGTAGGCAACAACATCCAGAGAATAAGGGCAAACTCCTGCCTCATGGGAACTAATGAACTTCTGCAATTGATTAAGTGGGATCATCATCTTCCAACAGAACATGGGGGAAAATCACTAGGAAAAATGTCCAGATTAGATGAACTGAGATGATTTACCTTTGGTTTGAGTGGATAGAGAACCTTCTTAAAAAAAATTAGTTTTTAAGCATGACCCAGTGAATATAAATTAAGAAGGGAATCACTGTCCATCCACAGTTGCTCAGTTCCCATTCTGCCAACCTTACTCTGAACTAAAATCAATAGGACTCTTCAAAGGGCAAGGTACTGCTCACCATAATGCAGTGACTTGCTAAAATATATTAGAAACCATCCCTGAGGGTCTGTTCAATTTGTGCAAATCTTGATGACAATTTAGTGAATAAAGCACCATTTTATATACATTTACTTGAAATCATTCTGGTTTTCAAGCTTTGCTTGTGATATACAGTTTCTATGGTCCCTTGGCACATCACAACTCTGACTAAAGCTTAGCTAGAGTAGAGACTCTCATTCAAACCTTCCATACACTAAGAATAACTGAATAGCAAGTAAGTGTCCAAAATGCATGGAATTGTTTGGGGTCATGTACATTTGGAGTGATGCCCTGCATATGTATTGCAAGCTTTGAGCCTCTTGGAAGTGCTAATAAATGTAAAATATATTCCATCAGATTCAGCCAAGACATGCCTATGAGCACAGAGTGATGCAAAAGGAAGGATGTGCCAATTAAAGCTAGTAGCAAGTCACTTCAGTGTAGGCAGTGTGCTGCCTTCTTCCAGGTGAAAATCCAGCTGAATGACATATCCACAAGTCATCTGCTTGTTAGAAAGCATGGCAAGAGGAAATCTGGCTTGTGTTACGTTTTATTGGCAAAATGTCTGCAGAAAGTGAATCAAAGCAGCACAGGCAAGTACTAATGGAAAACTTCTGAGTTTCCTTTTCTTTGGCTTCTGGACCAGGGCAGCCTGGAGCCACGTCAAGGGGAGCATATCAGAAGTTTACATGAGATGAATGGATGGAATGTTGTGGTACAACCTCTTTGTGCCATCTAGCAAAACTTCTTCTAATACAAGCTGCATTTCCAAGGTCACTGCTGTGTCCCCTTCCATGCCCTGTGGCACTGGACACAAACGTGGGCGGCAGATAAAGGACACATGGGGACAGACAATGGGAGAGAGACTGTAAAGATCAGTGTTGGAGTTGCCAACTTGGTGTGAGCTCACACTCAAGTTAGCTGGCAGGTCCTGAAAGCTAAATTTTAAATTTAAATAGACATATATTTGAATTGCAAATATTTGCATTATATTTTTGGAATTGAAACAATAGTATGTAGCTTTAGTACATTGCTTTAATGATGGCTTTTGTCCTTTCCAGATGGAGATAGGAAATACTTGTGAAGAAACTTAAATTATCTATCTATAGGGAATCAGAAGAATTGTCCCCAGCACTTAGCAAAAAAAAAAAAAAAAAAAAAAGTTTGGGAAATTCATAGTCTTTGTCATAGAGAATATGTTTAAGCAGTGGAATTTTTTATCATGGTGTATAGTCTGTCAGCCTTACATTATTCTTTTAACAGAGAATTCCACCTGGAAGCTGTTGTAGGTAGGAGGTGAGAGAGGAAATAACACTGTCTACACTTTGCAAATGGAAAATGAAAGAGTAGTGCTCAATGGCTAGATTTGCAAAGTTATTTAAAATTCCCTGGAGTCAGATGTCCAGATGCCCATAAAAACCTTGCCCTGAGTGACTTGCCTAAGGTCACAGGGGAAGTCTGTGGCAGAACAGGAATTTAAATCAGCTCTCCTGACTCTCTTAAACAACATCATATTTCCTTTGAATTAAGCAATATGTTTCCATCCACAGATTGTTGAGCACTTCTGGTTTTAAGAAGACCCCAATTCTAAAGTAAAATCCATGTCTTCCTCACTTCCTATATGGTGAAAACAAGAGGCTAAGGTTAAACCACTCATACCATCCGAATTTACATATTTAATTCAGTTGCCTGCAGTAGAGCTCCTGAGTCTGTGTAACCAGAAAAGCGTCCAGAGGAGGAAATTACACAGTGAGGATGCTCTGAATTGCTCTCTCCAGGATCCATTGACTATATTGGGTGTCCTTATCATTACAGTTCCTCAGTGTTTGGTAGTTGCCAAAAAGGAAGAGTCACTGGAAATGGGAGAGTTGTTATCAGGGTCTCTAAAGGAAAGTAAGGCAGAAAGGAAAAGAGATGAAGCCCTTAAAGTGAAATAGGTTTTTACTCAGCATGTTTTGGAGGAACTGCTTTATCTGCCACACTTACTATTTAAACAGAAAAGAAAACAGTGAATGATTTTAAAGGACTAAATATCACTTTGTGAAGCCAGTCTAAAAATCAATTAAAATTAAGGGTCATGTTTATTAAGTAACTGTTCTTTTATGCTATTCTTAATACTGCTTAGAGAACAACTAATTTCAAAGTAAACACAATTACCATAGTTAATTATTGAATACAAATGATGGGGAAAACCTCAGGGAACCCTGTTTTAATACTACAAAGATCTTTATTCTAATATATAAATATATACATTTATTAGAGATGGGTTATTTTAGGAGCTGAGCTCTATTCATGGTCTTTATGTTTAGTATAGTATGTATACTGTACTTTAATGAGGTGATTCAGTTAAGTGATCAGTCAGATAACTTATTTATAAAGCTGTTATCCAAACTGTGAAAAAAGAGAGACATGAACAATTAGAGCTTTTTTTAGCTATTCCTTAAATGCTCTATTTTTGAATGAGGACTCTGCTGTTAAAGGAATGATATAATTTCCTCTATTTTGTCTTTGAAAGGGACATTTTACGCATATTCTTTAGTTCTTTAATAGTCAGATTTTAAGCTAATTGTTGTCAATATATTGACATCTT
Source organism: Serilophus lunatus (assembly GCA_013399895.1). NCBI lineage: Eukaryota > Metazoa > Chordata > Aves > Passeriformes > Eurylaimidae > Serilophus > Serilophus lunatus. The sequence continues at coordinate 2,749,668 of VXBA01005853.1, read as the reverse complement.
TGACAATTTACTCAGACCATAATTGCAGCCAGTGTAAAGAACAAGGGAGAGGCCTGAGTGCTCATTGTGGGGTAGAGGAAGAGCAGGGCACAGGCTTGTCCCTCACAATTACATACTTCCAAAAAAAGCTTCTAACAGGAATTACAGCAAATTCCTACACTGAAAATTGCTTTTTATAAATCTAAGGTTTTACTACTGAAGAGATGGCAGCAGAAATTGCAGTTGATTAGAAAACTGATTCAGTAATTCATATTCCTGTTGGATTAATAAAATCAGAAAAGCAGCAAAAAACCCCAACTGATCATATTCTGAATAAAATGGATAAGTATAAATTTTTGGGGAGAGATTTGTTCAAGGCAGTATGATGAGTTCACTGAAAAGCCAACTCTCTTCAGAGAGAACTAATGTCCCTGCTTTCAACTGTCTAACTTTCCTCAAAGGTAGGGAACATCTCTGCCCTGCAAGGTGGGCTGTGCTTGCAGCTGGTTAGATAAAGTCACATGTATTGAAATCCAGTGCTCCCTGGAGGTAGCTGTCAGTATTATAATCACGCTTGGATCTGCTTTGGGAAAGGATAAGACATGAGGAGAATAGTTAATTCTATGGAAAATGTCACGGGAAAACTGAACAGCAGGCTCCAGATGAAAAGTCACAAAGTGAAAGGAATGTCTCTACTTGGTGTGAATATAATCTCCCAAATTTTTAATCCCCATGCTTCCATTTCAGAGTTAAATAATACTAGAATTCATAATATCAGTATCAAACTTACAAGCTGTTCCACTTTCTAAAGTCCTAAGTATCTCAAAATGTTTTAATGTATGGAGAGCAAAAAAAAATAAAAGGTATGCTTGAATCATGGCTTCGAGGAACCCTCTTGTAGTTCATTGCTCCCCGTGGGAGGATGCAGAGGCACAGCTATGTAACATATCTATGCACCTGGCAGTGTTCCCTGGGTCATGAAAAGGCTCTGGACCCCTCATGCCCAGGTAAAATCATGGTCAGCCAACAGCAGCTACATCAGAAAAAATGATGGCAACAGACACTCGATGTTGTTCTGAAGCAACACTGTACATCCTGCATCTGCAGGCAGATCATTTCAGGCACCTGTTCCCAATTCTTCCTCTCTACCATGGATGAATTTCCAGAAGTTTAAGACTCAGTATTGCTTTGGAGTTTCCCCAGGGCATTGCCCTGCAGCTGCCCTGCTTTCTAATGATGCAATCATGCTCTAAACTGACAGGTGTTGCAAGCGTAAGTGAGCAAGGAGAAATAATAAAAAGGGATCTGAAAAGCTCAGAATTATGTGCAGGAAGCAAAATGAGATTCAAGCTGGAGAACTGCAAGCTAATATACTTGGAGGAATTGATAAATTCGGTTTGGGCATCTCAATAGCAGAAATGTGAAAGGAATTTAGAGACAACCAACAAAAACGAGTAAGAGGCAGGACAGTGTAGCTTCTGCAGAAGGATCAGTAGCACCAAGGGGGCAGCCCCAAAGCCCTTACTCAGCATATACAAGGGATCATGGTCTTCCAAATTCTATTCATATTCTCGGCCCAATAAAAGGTATAATTAGCGTTCAGATGAACAGGTAATGAGGACAACCCTAAGGGGGAGAAGGATGAAAGACACAGGAGCTGACCAGACTCAAGTAGGAAGCCACAGAAGGCACAATATTTCCCATGAAACAAATTTGCACCAGCATCAGGACAGGCTTGAAAGAAAACCAGAACACTTTATCTCTAATTTCTTACTCAATAAGTGTTTGGGCTGCTTGTGTGCTTATTACCTAGAAGTGACTTTGTTTCTAGTGGCTAGAGGAGATAAAGGATGGTAAGTGCTCAAGTAAAAATGCGAGAGAAGTGTGGGGTTTTGAAACAGAAGGTGGAAGGTTTTCTTGCACGTGTGTTTAAAATGGCATATGTTTGTTTGGCTTTGATTGTAAGGTATTACTTGTATGTGAAATGCTTGAAAGAGATTACATTTATATTTGATCTCAGAATAAAATTTATATAAAGTAATTCCAGTTTCTCATATTAAATTTAGACTATATTTATAATTTTTGCATAAAATTGAGCACAATAGATATTTCTATAGTATTGTATATTGAGTAATTTAACAATTCCTTTACTAAGCACAATGATTCAAAAGGAGCAATTGCCATCCTGTGTGCTGTGAACTACTTGAATCCCTTAATGATTGCACTGTCCATATACAATGTTTAAAACATAGGCAGCTAGATATAAATCATGCATTCCTGGAGGATGATTCTAGGTGACTAGGAAGCTGAACATCTGTTCTGTAGGTGAACAGAACAGCAGCTAATCTCATATTGTCAGTGTGTTTATTCCCAACCTTTTTTTTTGATGCTTGGCTGTGCCTTAGCGTGGATGATGCAAATGGCATCTTTTGAGGAGTAAGTGCACACAAGTATTTGAAACATGGACAAGGCTGATTTAGAATCTTTTGCCACAAGTTGATCGTGCCAGCTGTTGGGAAGCGCTCACCAGTAACCATATGTTGTGAACGAGATAAGCAATTTATGTCATGCAGAATTCATACTTAACAGGAAAAGCTTGTGTTTTTAAACTAGAACTCCTCAGAAAAAGCACTACCCCACTCAGTCTGTACACCAGCTATTAGAGGGCATTGTCGCTAATAAATATCAGCAGCACTACTTTGTAGTAATACTTCTTAGTGAGAGATCACTGAGCCAAATAATAAAGTCACTGCATACCCTTGGGTTACAATTCCATGTCTCTGCAGGAATAACTTACCCCAGCGAGAGCTGGATGGGGCTGTGTTTGTGTTACTGTTGTTTCTGCCTCACAATTGCTGCTTTCATTGTGACTGAGCCCTCAGCCATTTGTTAACAATTTAGTTTTTTGTCAGAGGTGTGGCAGAGATTGTGAGTTGTTTTGGAAGAAAACAGTTGGAACAAATTACTTTGATTGCTTTATAGAGTTAATCAAGATGCCAATAAAAACAGAAGTCCAGATCCAGACGGTGTTCCTACAATAGTGAGAGGCAGGGCCAGAGGGTCTTTGTGGAAGTTTTCTCCATGTTACTCTGTGAGGTTGGTGAGAGTTGTGTGTTTGGTGCTTGCTCCCCCAGCCTCCAGGAAAATGAAGCACAGGATTCCTGAACAGCTCATTCCTGTTGTCTGTGAACCTCCAATATCCTTTACCTTTACAGGAGTTTTAAGTTCCCTCTCTTGCTTCCTGGCAGTAATGCACTTCTGATAGATAAAATCAAATGCTTTAGTGTAGAAGGAAGAAACTGTGCACAAATGAACTATGACTAAAAAGAGCATCAATCTCAAGGGCATGTGGACATTTTTAGCCAGTCCTCACAGGGATCTCTATTTCTTCTAGTGCAGAAATATAAAACAGCTTCAAGATAATGTTCTAAAGGCCTTGAGCAGCCACTTGGAGGTGAGAAAATGCGGGGAAATTAATATTCTGCTTGCATTTACTGAGCAACATAGGATTTGGGATTGTAATGTGGGATGATCTGTATTATAGAGGATATCTAGCAACCTTCCTAGTGACATAATTTCTGCAACAGAGCTTCCAACAAACTGTAGAGACTCTATGAACAATTTTTTTTTTAGTATTGCAGCATGACCAATACAGACACTGAAGAATCAGTTGAATGCCACTGCTAACAATTGCTGGTGACAGTGCCTATTCTTATTCTCCGACCATGTGCACATCTCCCTTGAGCTATAGGAGAACTTTATCTTGTTAACATGCAAAAAGAAGACACCCCACTGAGTTGCCTTTAATCTGTCTCATGGAAGGCCATGTGTCTTGAAGAGGATCAATGCAGTCATACAATGTCTTCAAAGAGCTGACTGACCATAGGATATGGTTTCACCTACTTTCAGAAAATGTACAGAAGGTGTTTTTATTTGTGTGTGTGCCAAAAGAGATGTACAGAAGTAATCTGAAATGGAACAACAGATACCGATGAAGCCTTGTTGTCCATGAGGAAGACTATGAAACCTCATGTCTTTTTATTTTCTTAAGTGGAGAATTTCCCCCCTGCAGTAAGTATTCTTTGCATTTGGTGTAAGGTTTGGACTGGTTTAACAAACAGCTCACACAACTGTTGAATTTTTGTATTTCACATTCATTGCATTTCTGCTTAATTTTGAGATAATCACCCCAGATATTCAAATGGATTAGGGAGGAAACATTGGCTTTTCATACAGTCAAATATTTTGAATGGCTATTTTTACTTAAAGGGGTTGTTTGGGGCTGCAGTCGGACAGCAAAGCCTTGACTACTTGTATTTTGATGAGAAGGAATTGGGTTATGAAACAGTTTGCTTTTGCTTTGAAGAAGTCTGAGAAGAGCAGAGTGCTGGACCCTTCAGAGAACATGGCTGTTTTCCTGAGACTCTGAAGCAGAAGCTGAGTTATGCTGAAAATTCAGCTTGCCATGTAGGTGATGTGAACTAGAGATCAGTGCCAAGAAAGTTCCCAGAATGGTGACACATTATAATCACAACACACCGACCCCCAGCCAGGATCAAATATTATACTTTCGAACTGTTATGTGCAGTCCTGTGCTACTCCATCTGATTACATTTGTTTTTGAGGCTTCACATAAACAATTACAGCACAGTTCAGAATAAGAAGCTAGAAATGATTGTATCAGAAATAGCTCAAAAATGTTTTTACATAGTTATAAAAGAAATTCCTCTCCCACTCTCCTGAAATGTGATCATTACAATAACATATATTGCAAAAGAAAGCATCTGTATCAACACCTCCTAACATAAATGAATGGAAATACTTACTCTGCCTATTATTATAAAGGTTGTTAGCTCTGCTAATAAAATGTTTCTTAAGCTCCATAGCTAGATGGGTTTCCTGTGGAATTGTCTAAACCCTTCCAATGCTAACTGCTTGTAATAGTATGAACAGCACCAGAATAAGGCCACCTTTCCCAGGAAATACAGCTCCAGTTACAGCTGGATTGAAAAATGGCAAAAGAGGCCAGAGCAGAGCACTTATAGACACATTTCCCCATCACATGTGGAATGCTGAATTATTGCTGCCATGCAGTGCTTGTGTTTAGAGTGAATTTGAAATGGGAAGGTGACTGCAGCAGGACCAAAGGGCATGGAAACAGACTCCTACACTCTCTTGCCACTCAAACCCTTTCTGCCCCACATATACAGAGCACTTTAACTGCTCTGGGTTCTTGTCTCTTTTCCAAAGCCCACAGGCTGCCTCGCCCTTCATCTTCCTGAATTCTTTACCATTTTCTGGCAGCCATCTGCTGTGTCTCAGTCGGAAATGTCTGCTCCTCTGTCTTAATTTTTAAAAAAAACTCAACATTTTCTTCCAGTTCTTTTGAAGAGCACTGCACACCCTGGGCTGCTGCTCTCAGCGAGCAGCATCTTTGTCTCCATAGCTGTAACTGTGTGCAGGGAGGAGATGGGCAGATGCAAGATCAGCTTGCAGAGTAAAAAGAGGACGAGCCTCCAAACAATCCTGTATTCAAACCCAAACTGATTGCTGAACTTTCAGCTCAATTTTAATTTCCCTTGGTGCCATATTTGTAAGATAAATATGCAGAGGGTTTTTTTCTTCCACTGGTATTATCCAGCCTCCTTTACTGCTGTTGCCAGGATGTTCCCAGCAGCCACACAGTGTGTATGTGAGAGGTCTCAGTATCTGCAGATTGGTTACAGTAACAATCTCTCTGGTCCCTCAGTTTAAACAATTTAAAATGTCATGTCGGGAATGAAAAGATATTAATCATTGCACAGTTAAAAGGAGGTCCTAGGAAGAAGACTGAAATTGTGGATTCAGAAGCCTGTTGAATGAGATGGAGATGGGACTGAGGAGAAGATAACCTTTGTCTTGAATACTCAATTTAGCAGATGTGAGATATCCTGTAGGTTCTGAGTGCAGGGTTGTGGAGCTCATCTTCTCTTTTGTTTTGAAGAGAAACACCATATAAGAGGCAGAAGCATTGGCACAGAAAGGATGATATTTAGATACTTTGGGATAACTGAAATATAAAGCTAAGCAAAATAGTTTCTTGTCTTCATGACATAACTGACATTTTGATAAACAGCATTTAATGATTGTAACAGCAGGGACCAACCTTTTTCTTTCATAATTATCTCTATTAGAGTGAAAACATGCACATGGTTGACCTTGAAACAAGAATCAATATATTTTTTCTGCTTTTGTGTATGTTTTTACTTTTTAATTTCTTTCATCATTTAAAATACTGTTTGATCAATATCTAATGTGATGTAACATCTAAGAAAGGATTGAATGCAGCTGTTTAATGTAAGTTGCATGTTCTTTCACTGTTCTGATGTACCAAATTACCAAACCTTGTAACAGTGAACAAATGTTTATTCAAGTGTAATGCAGATTCATTATGGTGATGTTAGATTATGTTCTGAGGTAATGATTACATGGTCCATGGAGATGTGTTCTATTATTGAGTTTTTAGCTGACCTGCTGTATGATTTTAGGCAAGTTTTACCCTTACTCCCTGCCAGTCATTTTATTACCCTGTTTATCATGTCCTGTTTATGTAAGTAGTAAGATATTTACATTCACTGTATTTAATAGGATTTATGACAATATGATCTGGTCTTGTTTGAATCTGTTTGGCATTAAATAATTACTTTTAATCATGACTCTTAATCCACTGCAGTTGCCAATGGCACATTTTCTTTAGGGAATCCGTACATTAATCCTCTCTTATACTGATACTGGCATAATGATATTAAAGTTGTAAGAGGTTAAACTGCAAAATTCAAATCTAGTTATTTAATAGCCTCAGAGAGCTTTGAGAATTATTTGGTTTAGACCTTATAAAAAAAATAGAGGAATGAGAACATCGATTTGTGAAGGAACACTGGTCACCAGTATCTGGGGTTGCACTTCAGTCCTCTCTCAAATTTGAGGGCAGAAGTTTTAAGAGCTTGCCAGATATTTCCCACCCTTTAGTTTCCATGAGATTTAAATTTGTTTTGAAGATTATTTCCCTTTCCTCCTCCTGCTTGCAATGTACATTTAAATCTAGGAGAGCAGTAACTTCAGGAGAAACTTCAAGTTTGTACTATTTCATATCAATGTCTGTGCTAAAATTGCAATTAAAGACAGAAGCCAGATGGAGAACCTTTAGCAAACAAGGCAGAGTTAGCATTGGAATAGGGAAATTTCTCAAGAAACTCAGAAAAGAATAAAACAAACTCTTTGCCTTAGAAACTTGAGTAACCTTGGAAAATACAGCGTTTTAGAAATAATCAGTCTGGTCATAAGAAGTATTTGGAACATGGCAGGTACTAGTTATGATATAATGCCAACTTAGAGGAAGAAATACAGGAGATTTCCTGAAGATACTAAAAATTCAATTGTTTTTCCCTTATCCCTCAAAACCAGAACTGCTCATATTTTGGATACATACACATCCAGTAGCAAATAGTGTTTGAATAGTGACTTAGAGTGAAGGAATGAAGAAGTTGTGGAGGTGATATTTGCAACTGTCCAGGAAGAGATTCTTTTTCCATGTGGAGAAAGTCAGATTTGTGTACAAATTGTGCTCCAGCTGCATTTCTACTTTTGCTCTTGATATAACTTATTTCATAATCAACATAATTTACAAACAGAGTTATTTCTTCTTAAGACAGATCCTGTATACACTTTAGGTCTCCATATGTATATGAGAAGTCCCATGATTGCCATCACACTAAATTATTAATTTAACTACTGTCAGTTGACATGAAAAGTATGACATTTCTATAGAACATTTCAAACATATTTCTAAGATAAGTTACAGTTCAGAAGAATATTTAGCTCTTGTTAAAATATTTAACTGGAGCCACATTTAGAGCCAAAGGAGTTGATGCCTGTTCCTCAGTCTGTGCATCTGTATTTGTGTGTACACAGCCACAGGGAAGGCAGGTTTTACAAAAGAAAGGTACAGAGAATAAAACCTGATTAGTTTTAAGAATCCTCCCCAGAATCACGCACATTGGTACATGAGTATAGGACAGAACATGCACTTCTTGCAAAACCTGCCAGGCACAGAATGAAATCCCTTTTATGAGGACAGCTGGAGAGTTATGCAACTTCAGGAGGATTATGCAGATGTGGATACGCTGTGAAGTTGCCTGATGGATTATGAGCCTGTGTAGGTTTGATTTAAAAAGAAAAACAACTTAATTCTCTTCTATAGTGAATGGAATGTTTCCAAAGAGGGCCAGAAGCTTGGAATCTATGGAACTGAGTCTGATGGATGCATAGGCCTATTTTGGTGTCTTCAATCTGACTGGTCAGTGAGGAGAGATTGACCATGTTTAGTCAGGACTTGTGTTACATTTTACTCTGTTTAATGGCAGTTGTGTTCTCAGTCTCTGCAGGAGGTGCCCAAAGCTCAGTGTAGAAAGAATATTTGTAAATTAGTCCTATTTAAATACTTTTATAATGTGCCATTTAATAGAGATGGATCGTTTACACAGTTTTATTACACTGTAAAACATTAAGTAGACATGTTCTATCAAGAATTGCAGCAGTTATAATTCAGAGGCAGATGTCATTTTACCTACTGTTTCATTGGAAAAGTTTGATCCTGTTTGTATTCAGGCACTGCCCTGAGAGAACTGAGTGAGCCATGATCTTCAACATTTGCAAACAGGAATGCCAGAAGCAAATATGCAATGTGAAAGGCACAGCTATTTCTGGTGGCTGATGGCTCTGTCCACTCAACCACAACATGCCTTCAAGCTGGAGAAAGCTACAGAGAGTCCTGCAGGTCCATCCTGCTGTTTCCACAAATGCTTTGGAGAAATGAACGGGCCTCACACTCACAAACACAGATCATACACAATATAGACTTGTCCCTGTTGTTAAAAAATTCATCTTTGACATAGACAGGATACACAGACCACTTTTGAAGTTCAGTAATTCATGTACAGCACTGCCTAAAGGAGGCAGAACCCAGAAGTTATTTCAGGTGGAAAAGGTTGTCAGGGAATGCAAAGCATTTGCACTTTGATCATTGATACAGTGTCCCTTATGTAGTATCACATTATTACCGTGAGCATGAAAACAGATCAATAAAATACTACACTGCAGTTGCTTATTCTGAAACTCAAGCAGCCCCAAACTCCTCAAATTACCACATGATGTCTGAGGAAATAAATTCTAGGGTACCACATATAGTAGATATACTTCATGTTTTTCAACTGCTTCTGTGTTTGGGGATTCTCTTCTGTCTGACTATGAAATGCACCTTAAATAATTGCCCCAAACTGCAAGTTAGAGGCAGGGATGCTGTAAGCACAGCAGGCTGAAATGATTCAAAAACATGTTGTCAGTAGGCGATTCTGATTGTATTAACATCCATTTCACATGAGGGTCACAGCTCTGAGTTCAGTGAATTTACTCTTGATTTATATGTCTATAAAGGACAGGAACAATCATAAGATACTCCCTGTGATACTCTGAAATCAATATAAAGAACCAAAGAACAAGGCAGGCTGCTAACAAGCTTTCAGGTCATGGACTGAGTGCTGCAGTCTACTTGTCAGCCATTGGTTGAAAGTGGAGCAAAAACCAGTTATGAATTTGCTCAACATTAGATATCTCTTTGAAAATGATTTTATTACATTTGTGAAATGAAGAAGGTCATTAGAAACATCCAGATTTTTCCCTTTGTTCCCCTGGGGCGCTGAAAGGCCTGATGTGTGATTTGCATTTGCTGTACCAAGACAGCTTTCTACAGCTTTGAATTTTCAGGTGAAAATTATTCCTTATGCTTCCTTAAATTTCCATTTTCGTGAACTTGATCTATTATTTCCTCTAAACTGGACCTTCTTAAACTGCAGCAATCCTTTTTGTGTAACATAGACCATGCTTACCCAAGTTAGAGCTCTTCATATTACAGATTAGACCATGACATGTCATTTGAAGAATAAGCTGAAGAACAGCCAGAAACATTTGGTTGTTTTACTGCATGTGTTTCAATAATAGCCCAGGGCTTTCTAGAGATTTTCCATGCTGTTTTCCTTTGATGCTAGTGTGACACAATTTATAGGTCACTTTAGGAGTGCCAGCTCACACTCAAGTAAATTCTGTTTTGGGATTAAATGAGAAGGCAGGGATGGGATTTAATTTCTGCACTATAAAGGTGAATAGAAATTATTCTATTCTCAGTCATTGTTATAAATTTTTCTTAGTGGCGAATGATGCAAGAGGCTTGCTATTAAAAATTTCTAAAGGATCTCAGCCCTCATTCCCTCATCTGAATGAGTGAAGGATTAGGTAGTTTCCATGTGCAATGCTGCATCATTTGGCAGGCTTGGACACTGGAGTAAAAAGAAATGCAAAATTCAGGATTTTAACATAAATCTTCTTCTGTAAGGTAGGAAACACACATTCTCAAAAGTTTCCCGTTTCCCTGGAGCCTGAGAATTGTTTTCCTTTATCCTTCAGGCACTGTGATTGTGACCTTCCCCCTTGGCAGTTCTCATTGAGTCAAATTCCATGAACCTTCTGAGCTTGTTTGACTTGAGGCTGCAGATATTCCATATTGGATAAGATCCCAGTAATCTGCTGTGCTTTTCCTTCTGTGTTACTTATATAGCAAAACAGCAGCTACAGAAATTCTGTGGCTGATGAAAAACCCCCTTAAAATACAGGGTCCTGGACAGTAGTAAATTTTCCTTACCCTAATTTGTAAGGGCTTCTCTGATCAAGCATGGTGTGAGCATATGAACTCAGTATTTCTGCCACTGCTTAAAGCTTAAACTCATCTCTGAAGATGCAATTATTTACGGTTTTCTCCCTTTCAGCTCTATGGCTCCCAGGAAGGATGATTAAGGGAGGAAAAAAAAAAAGGCTAAGTTGCAAATGCGTGGCATCTCTCGAGGAGGCAGCGTAGGCGGTGAGAAGGGAGAAGGGAATTAGCTTGAGACTTCTGTTGTTAAAGGATACAATTATTCAGATAAATTGTTTGTAAATGTAAAGAATAAATTTTATTTGAGAAGTGTGCCTACAAGTAATAGATAATGAATGCAGAGATGATTTTTTGGAATATTACACAACCTTTTAGGGTTTGGAGATGGAAATCCTTATTTTTCTATTTGTTTCACTGAACTGCCATTCTGAACTTTGTACTTTGGGAGGTCACTTTCTTCACTGTCTTACTAACTCAATAGACCTCAGTCTCAGCTGGGCCTTGCAGGCATTACTTCAATACAAATATGTAAATAATAATTCTGAAGCTGGAAAATCTTCTTGTCTATTTAAAATGATCATTTGTTTTTAGTGAAGACATAAATTACTAAAATGTCCTATTATCAGAGTTGCAGCTGTGAAACAGGCAAATGGAAAGTAGAATTTGTTTTATTTGAGGAGAGAATTGAGTCTGAAGAACTTGATAAGGCTTTATTTTAAAAATTTCTCATGTTTCTTATCTGTGTTTTGGAAAAAATCCTACTTTTTGGCTGTACTCAATTAGATTTATAAATATGTATTTCAAAGGCATTTTCTAGTAGTTTCAAGGAATACTTTGCTTTGTTTCTTAACATATACTCTTTATGTGTATCTTTACTCACTAAAACAGTGCCTACACTGACCAATCAATTAGTGTCAGCAGTGGGTACAACTGAGTGGTGTGGTTTTTCTGGAGAGTGAAGAAATCTGCATTGCTGAAATGCTTCTGAGATGAGATTTCTTTCTACCAGAACAATTTGTAAGTATGGTTGGTTGAAACTGCTCCATTGAAATAGTTTCTCAACAATAAATTAATATGCTGACTAGAAACATGTTTTAACTCCAGAAATGTTTCTTCTGGAAGGTATTGATCCTTCTTTTTTTAAAAAGTCACAATGCAGAAAGCCAATGTATTTCAGCCAAACTTGCCAAATATTTTTCAGGGAAAATTATGGGTAGCTTGATGTGCACTGGGAAAAATTCCCAAACTTTTGATTGAGGCTTAGTTGCCCTAAACTTCCTTTATAGGTAAAGCAGACAGGGAAAGTGATTTCCCAGAGAGTGAGAGATTGTAGGGCCATCAAACTTTTGTTCTGTCTCCCAGATCTTGCAAAAATCTGAACTTAGTGATTTGCCCACATTTATGGCACAATAAGATGTTAAATAAAGTCTATCTTTCTGTAAGGATGGAAACATATTGACAGGCAGGATAGGAATTCTTTACTGTCACTCCCTGTGTACTTGACATTTCTGAGATTTCAGACCTTAGGAGAGGTATTTTGGCACCAGACTAACATGAACAATATGAAGAAGGGCAGGACAGTATTGAAAAAGTATTTGGTTCACTCAGTGTCTCTAGTTTTTCTCCTCAAAATAAGTATCTCATATACTGGAAAGGAACTGGTTAGTAACAAATGAGAATTCTTCAAGAGGGAAATAAAATGTCCCAGCACTAATTAGTTGAAATTAAGATCATTCAAATATTTATATAGGGAAGGCAAGTATTCCGGGAACATGCTGGGATAAATCACATGGCTGGAATATTAATAGCGAAGCAATAAATCTGCACAGGAAGAATCAAGGTGAAAACATAGGGGAGGGATTGTCCAATTTATCAAAACACAATTATACCAGCAGGTAAATACAGATGGCTCATGAAAGAAGTGGTAACAGTGAAACTTTATGTATTATGCTGAGAAGGGGAATTAAGGGGAAAATACAAAGGGGAATTAATATGGAATATCTACCGTGGGCCACAAAATCAGGACAAAGTGACTGAATCAAATACTGAAGATGCTGAAGGAAACTTGGATCCATCCTCCCAGTTCTGTTACTTAACTCCCCTGGATCCAAGTGCAAACTCCCATGTGTGTACAGTTCAGGTGCAAGGCTGTGGTCAGGCAGGAGCTTTGGGCCAGTGCAGAAAGAATTTGAACTTGTGCTATCATTGAGCACAGACCCAAAAAGGTGCCCGTGCTGGGGGGGATCAGCATCTGGGACATTAATCTCCTTTCCCTCTCAGACTGCAGGTATCCCAGCAGTGACCCATGGAGCGAGGCTGGGAGGAATGTCTGCTGCTCTGTCCCATCTTGGAAGACTGTACAGTTGCATCTTATACAGCTAAAGTGAGAGGGAAGTCCTGTAGTACAGCAGTGACAGGTTCAAAAGGAGTAACTGCTTACATTTTTGTCAGTAAAGATCTGTAAGGCCCTGAAGTTCTGGGACATGTCCTGTTCTGCTCCTGCCTTCACAGAATCACCCAAGTCTCCTGAGGAGCCTGGGCAGAGCACATCTGGGGAGGGCTGAGGAGCTGGCTCTCAGAAATCACAAGATGAACAGCCATAGGGGATGCTCCCCGTTATACATTCAATCAACAGTTTCCTATTGCTGGCAGGATTTTATTAGTTACCAATTAAAGGTGTTCATATTTTTTTGTAATATTACCTAATTTCTTACTCCAGGAATCAAAGTGACTATCCTGAGTACTAGGGCTTTAATTTAGTTTTTTCTCACTTATCTTAGAGTATTTCTTTGGCACTTTCTTAAAGAGCAGTGGAAGTGAAATTATTAGAAGAGCTTGATCATTTGGTAATTTATTAATTGTTATGCTGCTGTATTTTCCATGTGATGGATTGTTTCATTACTGTGCTGAAGTAAAGTGGGGGAAAGGCAGGACTCTTCCAGTTTTAATTACTGCTCTTTAGCATGCACTGCTTTAAAATCATCCCTAAATACATTCTTTTTTTTCTAGGTAGTATATCATAATGCCACATAATGGCAAAAGAGTTCAAACAATATAAAGCCTGGAAATGTCAGGTGTGAAGGAAATGAACTGGCACACTATTTTAATTTTGCTTTGTTTTTATTAAGCTTTATAATGTTGCATAGCCACACAGTCTGCATAGCAGCTAAGGGAGAAAACAAAGACAATGATCTGCACGCAGGTAACACGCAGTCCTTGTGCAGTCAGGTACCATATTCCCCATCAGGAGGTCAGGAATGAGAACAACTCCTTTGAGGAACTTCTTACCTGAGACCTTGGACTGCTGGGGGTTATAAGCAGACTCTAAGTTACCTGCTCAGGTGATGGTGTGCCCTTTGCAGAGGGCACAGTGCTGCAGCCCAGCATCTCCCCTCACAGCTCTACTAATGTAGGGAAAAGAGTGATTTTCCCCTGAAAACAGCAAGAGGTCTTAGAAATTTCATATACAAAGTTTCTCACTGCAATGTGCAGTTAAAAGCATTTTGAACACCTTCATAGGAGTAGCTGAAGATTTAAGCTTAGAATCTTTTCATTTTCCTAAGCAAAATTAAATGTTGCTAGAACACCTCCAAGGGAAGGTGTGGCTGCAGATTATGCAGATGTACCTCAGCTGGAACAGGAACTGATAGAACAAACTTGGTGAGGACTAAATCTGTAAATCCAAGTAAATACTGTCAATCTGTGTTGAACTTCATATCAGTTCAGTTACATACCTCAGCTTGTTTTAAAGCTACTTTAAGTATTTCAGCATAAGCTGCTAGAACGTCTTTCCTTCAGCCTCTGTATTCATTCAGGGCACAGGGAACAGCATTTTGTCCTTTCTATATGCCTGTATCCAGTGAAGGCAAACATCTGTGTGATTGTAGTCATGGTTGGCAGCAGCACAGCCATGCCCTCAGATCAAACTATCAGAGCACAGTTACAGTGTCCAGTCCTCTTCCCTTCATTCTAGTAAATAAATATGACATGCTTTTATTCATACCAGTTAATTTAGAGGTGTGTGGACTATAAATAATGCAGCAGTACACACATTTCACATTGAATTTTTCTAGTTCATTTTAAAAGGAATTGAAATGTCCTGCTGGAGACAGCCATGGCAGGATCCCACCAAGGAAACCAAGGCCACAACCTCAACTGCCTGCATCAAGAATTCTAGTTTAGGAAATGGGGAAAATCCAGTTTTGAGGAGGATATTTTCCTGGATTTCTCTGCTATAGTGGTGTAAGAGCAGGGATGTAAGGGCTTCTCTTCTTGAATTTCACTCCTCCAGGCTCTGTGGTAGCTGGCATGATTTGGACCACCTCCTCAGGGTCAAACATGGATCCATTTTTCCTCTTGAAGGAAAATGGGTCCATTGCTGTGCCATGTGGCACATCCTCAGTTGGTCTAAAATGGCACTGGGAATCCATTGCAGAAAATCTTGGCTCTGCTGAAGTCAATGGCAAAAACCTCACTGACTTCAGTGGAGGATCAGGATTTATTCCAATGAGTTCAGTGGAAACACAGATTTTACCAACTGCAAATGTGGCTCCATTGTTTGACACTTGTTCTGAGTTTGGTTTTGTTTAAAACTTTACACAAGGTTGCACAGTAGCCGCCCTCCCCCACCCTCCCAGCCCTAGAGCCCATGGAGCTTCTGTCCCCATGTGATAAGGTAACAACATGTGCACACAGAACTCAATTTCTGTATGGAAATAAACTTCTATATGAAGGGAGTTACTGATTCTTTTTATTTCATTACTCTGCAGTACAGCTGTTATCCATATTAAAGCACTTTTCCTAACCTCCAGTATTTTCAAGTGTAAAAATCCATCTTAATTAGTAGAACTATTAGCTGGGTTGTTATTATTTCTATAACCTACTTTTTCTCCTTATTTTTTTCTGGATGCATTATATACAAATAAGAACTTTGATTTCAAATACAGAAGACCAATCCCTCTCCCTTTCAAGTTTATGTGCAGAAGTTATTTCAATTTGAGCAGGATGGGATGGATGGAACATAAAAAAGCCACATCATCAGCTTAAAATACCAGTCCAATAAAAATGAAGTTGGAACTTTACCAGCTGTGTACTGATGAAAGTATAGAGATTTTAAGTAAGAGAAGCTGCTCAATATGGACTCAAAACCGAAACAAAACAAAAAATGAGCCAACAGAAAACCAAACCAAAGGAACAACTGGGAGAAGCCTGGTGCAGACAGCAATCCCAAGCAGAGGTCATTTGAAAAGATAATAAAGAGATATTTGAATGCAATGTGCAAATTGATCTACTCCATTATTCAGAATTATTTTTTCCTTTTTATCCTCAACCTAAAAAACCAGGAAAACCGAGCCAGAACATCAAACCAAGAAAGCAGACACCATGTACTGCCATAACTTACTAAGTCTGGGGTCCACAAAACCTTATCACTAGTGAGCAGGACTGGCTTGCTGTTATTTTCCTTCTATACTCATCACTTGTATCCATGACATAGGGGTGGAAGGTAATAATTGGACCTTTAATCGTAAAGGAGCAAGAATGTTTAAAGATACCTGGGAAAATTCCTTGGCATAGGATCAGTTTCCCGCAGGAAGCCACTGCAAGTAGATTGCCAGAGGAGCAAAACACATGCAGATACAGCGTGAATCAGCCCGTGGGCTGGTGGGGCCAGCAGGGAGCACGAGGAGGGCTGATAGGATTCTGTAAGGTTAAAGAGTAAAGTGGTGAAAACAGCAGATGATCCCGGTAATGTAACAGCTGAGTAAATATATACATTATGTGAAGGGAATAAGCGATATGGCATTTATCCTGGCCATATGGAAACAAATATAACTTGTTTTTTTCCATAAAGGCCACTCTTGATTATTTAATTATTTAAAAAAATCTTCTTCTATATCATATTTATAGTATTCCTAAACACTTTCAGGGTCTGTCTCTCCAGTTGCAGATATTTAATATAAGATGGTTTCGCAGAAAGTAATTTCAGTCTTATTAGCTAATAGTCCAAACAATTTTTCCAGTGAAATGGCTGCTTAGAATAATTTATTGGATCAGATAAAGAACTCTGCCGGTGCTTTGCCTCTGCTGGTGGCACTTTTTCCGTTTGGGTCCTTGCTGTCAACTGGAAGCCAAGACTCCCACAAAACTCATGCCGGGGTGCCTTAAGTTTCCCTTGTCTGTCTCTGGTGTTCCTGACTCCCAGTGTCCATGTGGATGCGCAGCCGGGAGCGCAGAAGGCGCTGCCCGCGGGGGTCGGCAGCGGGACGCTGCCCCAGGGCCCGGGGGGTCCCGGCCCCGGCTCGAGGGCGTTTCTTTCTGCCTTTAAACGCATTCTGCCAACTCGCGTCCCCGCCGGCGGGCCCCGTCCCGGCGCGGGGCGGGCGGTCCCTGCCCCGCTCCCCGCGGCCCGTCCCCGCTCCCCGCGGCCGGGCTGCGCCGTGTGGCAGCGCCTCTGTCAATCAGCCTGACTTCACTCCGCACGCCCTGTGCTTCCAGTACTATACCCCGGCCGCCTCCTGGTGNCGGGCGCCGGCCCCCGCCTCGGGCCGGGGCCGCCGCGATGGACCCTCCCGCGGGCATCGCCTGCGTCCTGCTCTGGTGCGCGCTCGCCCTGCCCGCCGGAGCCCTGCGGCGCCCCGGGGACAGAGGTAGGTCTCCGCCGGGGCACCCTCTAGGCTGCTCGCCTTGCCCCCGGTGCCCGCAGCACGCCCGTCCCAAGTCGCGGCTCGGTCGCCCCGCGGCTTTTCCGCTCCCCTTCAA
>VXBA01005853.1:2508670-2732174 GCA_013399895.1 Serilophus lunatus | reverse complement strand
CCCGGCAGTGACAGCGCGGTGTCCGCAGCCCCGCACCGCCCGCTGCCTGCCCCGCGGAGCGGCCGAGCCCCGGCGGGCAGGGCGCGGTGCCTGGAGTTCCCTGTGAGGGATGAAGCACATGGCAGCTCGTCTGCCTCCTCCTTCTACTCCTGCCCCGGTCATCGCCTCCGTCCAAAACTCCCGGGCTTCCCTGTGAGACCGCTCCCGATCGCTGCCCGTGGTGTCCCCATCCCCGCTCGACTCATCCCCGCTGCACTGGGGGTAGTTTGAGGGACTTGCCTTTCCCTTGCAGGCTTGCCACCTGCAAACCCAGCCCTTGCCCCTACCCCTCGGAACGGTCCCGAAGTGGATCAGCGCCCTTTCTTTAACGCTGGCCATCCCGGTAGCCCCAAAATCTTCGAGGAGTGCCGGTCACGGACCGGGTGCGCAGGGGTGCGGGGTCCCGGGTGGGTGGGCAAAAGGCAGCGGGACCCCGCTGCAAGAGCAGGAGTGCGGGGTCCCGGAGGGGTGGGAAGGCTCGCGCTGCCGTCTGGTGCTTTGGGGAGCAAAAGGCAAGTTTGAATGAACTCTGCACACTTCATGCAGGTGCACGAAGTGCCTGCACAGAGTGCGGTGTCCGTCTGTCTTATGTAAGTGTCTGCTGTGCTAATGAATAATGGAATAAAAATCCCGCGGCATCAGGATATGTTTAGTCCTAGTATCTCTGTCCTCTCTTGCTTTCTCCCTGTTAAGATTCAATTCTGAGAAATATAGAGGAGTACAGCCTTGTCATCCCCACCAGCACCGATTCAGAGGGCAGGTTCCTATCCCACCTGGTGTCTGGACCGCCAAAAGCACGCTTCAGGAGAGCTGTGGAGGACTTGCAACACAAAGCAGCAAATGAGCAAATATTTTACAATGTCACTGTTTTTGGAAGAGAGTTTCACTTCAGGTTGCGGCCAAACTCGAGGCTCGTGGCCCCTGGAGCAACAGTTGAGTGGCAGGAGGACTCTGAGGAGACTCACATTGAACCTCTCTATGGGAATTGCCTCTATGTTGGGGATATCACTGATTTGCCAAATGCTTCAGTAGCGATCAGCAACTGCGATGGGCTGGTAAGTTAGTTTTGTTATTGTATCAAAGATAATTATATTAATTTCCTACAGTCTTTAAATATAAAATGTGTGGACTGTCAGAAACTCACACCTCATATGGTAACTGTGAATGCAAATTAACTAATGTTCCCTTGTGTGGGAATAGCTGCGCTGCACCAGGCTCTGCTTTACAGACAGTGGCACTCGAAGTTTGAGCACACGCTCTGAGGTGGCTGCTCTGGAACAGAGCAGCTGAAACCAGGATGTATCTTGATTTGTGGTAAAGTTGCTTGAGGGGTCTGATTCTTTAAAACAGAAGATGAAATGGCAAGTTTTCAGCATTCTCTTCCACCTCTCACTTCCAGTCTGCAAGGGGAAATATTGGGAAGAGTTAATCCCAAATGATGGGCTGGACTGCCCTGGAAACAAATTTAATAGGCAAAATATTGTTTGGTCCTGCAAAATTTTAATTTATTCAAAGTCTGTTTTCATGGATCTTTCACTTGATGAGTTTTGTTGCCTAATCAAGTGATTGATAGAAAGTTGCAGAAGAGTTTGAGTGCAATATGCAAAACAGCTCCCTGGGATACATTTTGCAAGGCTGGGTGTTTTAAAACTTGCTGCAGCTTTCTGTTCTGGAGCGCACGTTCAGCAGTCAGATTATCACTGTTTGTCCCTGACATCTTAAACTGTTATTTGAGCAGTAATTACTGCACAGCAATTTGATTAGTGACAAGGGCTATATTTTTTATAATGAACAGTTTATCCAGCCAATATTTCCTTGCTACAGCCTTTAGAACTCATAATTTTGAGATTGCTTAATTGTAATGCATTCTGTCTCTGCAGAAAGAGCCAGTAGAGCCAGTTGTATTTCTATTTATTTAGTCATAGGAAGTTGTTCCTTTGCTGTGCCAAGAAGATGACATGTATGGAGATAGTATGTTGGCTGTCTGAGAATGGAAGGGAATCAAATATTTTTCCCCTTAGTCTTTCCTTCCCTGCGGTTTCTCTCAGCCATGTGTATTCCTGTTTTGAGAAGCAGGTTTTAATGTTGCAGTTGTTTGATGTGGACAGCTGTCTGAGGGCAAGTGGAGCACCAGGACTGTGCAAGAAGAGCCATTCAGAAAGCAGAGTGTGAGCCTGCAGTCCTGCCTGGGGAAGGGGAAGCACAAGTTCTCTGCTCTCCCTATACTTCATACAGATCATTTTCTGTAAGGCAGAATTTACTTGCTCAAAATTTTATTGCTCTTTACTTTTAGAACTGGGGAGGAGCCAAAGCTCTTCTTCCTTGTTCATCTGTGTTGAAAGGCGAAATAAAATTCTGTTGGCTGCTGCTTGCCTTGTGCTCTTCTCATCAGCACAGGTGTTGACTGTAAGAGCAGTGGGGGACCTTGTTGCTTCTTCCTTCTTGTGTTCGCCTGAGTGTGGACTCATATTTAGAAAAGCAAGTTATGATAAAATAGAAGAGGAGTTAAATCCAAAGTATGGATAAGACTCTAAAGGGCCAAGGCCTCATGTTGCATGTGAAAATTACCAAGGGTTATAAAATGCTGCACTCCTTGCGCTTGTAAGTAACTTCTCAAATGCAAAGAAATGAGGCTCGACCTCGATTTGATGGCAGTCATAAAGGTCTGGAATCCAGAAAGCTCCCAAAGGAATTGTAGTTTTCAACCTGTATTCACAACCCATGTGCCTTCCTTTTCCCAGCATTCTTGTTTTCATTAGAGGAAGCAGGAGAGCTGGTCTGATTTGGGAGCTGCCCCATTCTAATCTCAATGCTAGGCTGGTTCTCACACGGTGCTACAACTTCCATGGTTCTGCTAGTACATTTGGAAATGGATTACTGCTTCCTCCAGTGCATGTTTACGTGGTAAATATTGCAGGGCAGAGACATGTATTTTTTTTGCCCAGGTCACTGAAGCCTTCCTGCAGGAAGCATTATCTCAATACCTTTAAGCATCTGGTTGTAATGATTTTTCTGAGATTGTGCAGTAAATCTGTTGTGGAACAACAAATTGAACTCCAGTCCCTTGGGTACTATGTTCCATCTCTACCCATACACTCCATCTCAGTTTCTTTCTTTCTTGTGGGGCGAGAGTATAAAACAGATTATCAATAGAATTACACAAACTCCAAGAAATTATAACAGTGGTTCTCCAAAAGCCACTGCTCCATGGGCAGCAATAATGAGCAAGTAACCCACTGAAGTTAACACTGAAAGTACCTGTGTCCCAATCTACCTTTTTATTTCTTGTGTTTGCAAGGTACATGGAACAGTCTTTGGAGCAATGTACCACCAGCAAGACATTCTTAGAGACAACTGGGCTGTGTGTTTTTCTTGAGTTTATTGGCATTTTGGATGTGAGTTAAGACATGGACAAGGTTATTCTCAACTGGTTTTCTACGCCTATTTTTGACTTCACATCTAGTTTACTTCATGGAGAAATTCTATAGTATCATGACAGTTGCCTGACAGATACACACCATGGCCAGCATTCCTGACATACCCCAAGTATTTCTACCTCCTTTTCCAGGTTACTCTGGAGATAGGGATGGTGGAGCTGTAACCACTGACTTGTCAACTAACAAGTGTTAGAGTTGTTTGCTTCATTTAATTCCCAGGATTTTCTTGAAATGTAGACTTTCAAAGGTGGTTTGACATCTGTCTATGCTTCTGATTTTCTTCCAGCTTTTGCATCAGCCACCAGGCTGAAATAATACTGGAATT
The DNA here is from genome assembly GCA_013399895.1 of Serilophus lunatus. Classification (NCBI taxonomy): domain Eukaryota; kingdom Metazoa; phylum Chordata; class Aves; order Passeriformes; family Eurylaimidae; genus Serilophus; species Serilophus lunatus. Next base: position 2,728,373 of record VXBA01005853.1, on the reverse strand, counting down.
GAAGTTTCCCACTTTAATCTTTACATTGCAAACTTTTGTTGGCTGAATCTGGTTTAAGTCAGAGAATGCATCTGCCACTTTGCCAACTTCTGATGTTATTTCCTCCGAACATCCCCTTTGGTTTACACTTTACTGCCAACTGTGTCTTATTTTCCAGTCATTGTCTGAGAAGAGTCTGGCTGGTGGAATTGGTATTGCCAAAAGAGGAGTTGTTGGAAAGCATTTACACAAAAATAGTAGATCTGTGAAGGGACTTTTGAACTGTACTACATATGATGATCTGCTGCCCTGACTGAGGAGATACACAGTTCGTTTGGGTGCTCATGATTTTCTCTATCAGCAGTCAATGACAAAATTAGTTTTGTTGAGAAAAAAATCAAATCTGAGACAGATGAAGAGAACTTCTGAAGTGTGCACTCTACCTGTGTGGTTTCAGAGCTGAAACGGGTCATTACAAATTTTTGGAAAGTTGAAATGAATCAATCACTTTTTTAACAGCTCTCTGAATTCTAAATGTGATTTTTACCATATATATAAAAAAAATTTGTGAAAGCTTGCCCACTTAAGATGAAACACTCTGAACAATTTGCTATCATCTTGGTTGGCCTGATGGGATTCAAACTAATTCTCCATGGGATGGGCAGAACCAGCATGGTCAGTGTCTGTGGCCTGCAGGCTATTGTAGAAGGTACTGCACTTTGAGTATGTTTTTGGTCCCTGGCCAGATCCTTACTTGTGGATGCAGCTGGAGGAGGAGGGAGCTGGCTGTCCTCTCCAAAGGCTGTGAAGGAGAAGTGGTTGGAGGCTGTAAAAAATGCCATCAACCAGTAAAAATTAGGATTATGCTCATCCTTCCAGATTCTTGCCTGAGCTATGGGAACTCCCTTTCTTCACCTCAGCAGATGAACCTGTCATTGCAAAAGAACTCTTCATGCATGTGGATTTCTGATTTTTGATAAATAATTCTGCAGCACTTGAGGCAGAAGTGCCAAAAATGTCATCTTGAGTTTGATGAGATGGCAGTATTTGCTTATGGAAATTCAGAGACATAACCTCTCTCCCAGTCTCCTCACAACATTTGTAGTTTTGAGCTAGAATGTATGAGCTTAGTCATAAGCAGGTACAGGAGAAACACAATATCAACACCAGATCTGAAATGGGTAATGAGCACATGATTAAATTAGGCTGCAGTGCAGAGTCAGACTCATGGATAGAACCCTGGAAGACTGAGGATCACAATTTCAGGGTGATCTAGAAACCACTGAAGCCAATGAGGGAACATCAGTTTCAGTACCACAACAAGATGCCCTAGCTCTGCTTCATTAGTATATATCCTCTTTCTTTTTTGAAAGTTAAAACGTCAGCTGTTTTAAAATTTCACTATATTGCCATTTAACTGAAAAGTAATTAGGAGTAGATATATAGAAACTGAGCTTTTCAAGGTATCTATGTTTGTTTGTTTTCTTAATGAACTGTAATTGTTACGTGTCTGGGGGTACCAAGCCATAGTCACCAGAGTATAATGGACTTGTTCCTTCTTATATGATGAACTAGGCAGTGTTTGCTCTACAACATTTCAGTCTTTCCTATGTGCTGTAATAACCCTCTCAAACTGTTTGAGAGAAGCCTGCTGGCTGGCTGCTTGCCCAGATGCTGTTTCTTCTAGAAATGCTTGGGACACCAGCAGAGCTTTTTGTGACTGATGCCCAGTGCTAGAGCAATTGTATCCCTGGGCTGACCTGGGTGGGTTTGGAGTGACCCTTTTGGGTCTTCAGGAACAGGCTGGAGCTTTGGCTGCTGTCAATATAAGTGCATGTCTGTCAGTTGTCCCAAGACTTTGTTATATATTATTTGTATTAATTAGTATTTCCTCAGCTGTTTTTAATCAGAAATTAGATTTCCTTTCCAATTTTTATTTTACAGGGATGTATCCATGTAGTGTAATTTGTAAATTGTAAATGCAGAAGTTCAGAGTCAGATTCACTCGATGATGTTTCCTAAGAGCAATTCCAAAGTTGCCTTTTTTATTTTTTTTTTTAATTTGTTTTTGGGTTTGTTGGTTTGTTTGGTTTTGTTTTGTGTAATGGCAAAACCCACTGTGAGCTTTTGGCTTTTTGGAAAAGTAGAACTATAATGCAGTAGCAGAAGAAATGCAAATAATTCCTGTGACACAGTATAGGACAAAATGTAAATCCTTTTCTCTGCAGATGTAACAGTGGTATCACCATTAACACTTTTTGAGGGGACTCCTGAATTCTACTGGGGTGTCACCATGTCTAAGCCAAGCATGGATGAGACTTCAGCACCATCAAAGCCTGACTGCACATCCACATCTACACACATCATTTTAATGGTTGTGTTGCCTGACAGAAAGCAATGGAGCTGTTTTGATGCCTAACACTCAGACATGTCCATATGTTTTCACAGAACAGAGACTTGGTTTTGTAACCCATTCTCTGGGTTTCTGCTGTTCATTTCCCTGGCCAGCCTAGTTGGACAACCCCTTCTGTTATTTAAATTGCACAGACGTTCCCTTTTAAAAGTTGCAGTGTAAAACACAGAGTGTAAACACTATGATTCAGTCTCTGACTGGAGTAAATTATCCTCTGCTGTCCTTAAAAGAGACTCTGTCATCAGCAACCACTATTTTTTTTCCTTTGCATCTTCTGTGCATGGATCATCTCACCTACCTTGGATCTGAGAGCAGAGTAAGTAATTTCCTACATCATGCAGGTGGACACCATCTGGTCAGAGTCTCCTCAGGCAATCAAAACTGGTATCTTTTTGGTATGTTGCAGGCCTTTGAATAAAATATAGGTATTTCCTTATGTCCTATTTGACCTTGTGTTGCATTGTCCTCATTGTTGTACCATCTCAGCTACACTATTCTCTTCAACCACCCAAAAACTAATTTTCCAACCAGACTATTAAACTATGTATATCCAAGAAAATGTGTCTAGTGGCTCCTTCTGCTTTCCATCTTGAAACACCCAAATATAGGAACTAATTATGACAGGGTCATAATTAATTTCTGGAGTAAGCAGAACATCTATTCTGAGAAGTCTGTCCCTCTTCAGCTTCCAAAGGTGTGTCCCTTGAAAAGTGCCATTAGCTTACTTATCTGCCAGCTCACTTGTAGTGTGGTGAGGTGTTACAGTGTTCTCTGAGACCTTAAGACTCCTGCAAATGGCCAGGCATTCCCACATTTTGAGTTAATTACATGCTTGCTTTCTTCTCCAGAAGGTTGGAAAATATTTTTTGGATTGACCAGAACTCCAGCAGTTGCACAGAGCAGGATCTTTTCTCCTCAGATCACGCCAGTATTTTATTCAACCTACTTCTGAGCACTTTTTATTAATGGGGACTGCTGCTTTGCAAGCAGGTCGTGCCATTACTTAATTGCACACTAGGACACTTCTCAAACTGGGTCTGATTAAAACAGGACCAGGGAGCAGGTCCTCAGTTGCTCGCAGAGGGTTGCACAACCTGCATTTTCTTCCTGTGAACAGCTCTGAGAAGCACACTCTCCTTTCCGAATCACCCTCTCCATTCATTGCTTTCTTTCTTCCAAAGTTTCAGCAAGCTCTTTAACACATCACATCTGGTTTCTCCAGCCCCTTTATCTGTGTGTGTTTTAATTTCATCTTTGTTTGCAAAGTCTTGACACAGCGGGTTCCCAGTTTTAATAGTCTGCAAATGAAAGGCCCACATTTCACACACTATTTTCAGCACTGTTCTATTAAACTGTAACATTGAAGAGTGTCCTCTTCGAGTGCAGAAGAGCATGTTGCTTCCTTATATCGAAATCACAGTTTCTGTTACAGATCTGAGTTATTCCCAGATCTCGAAACGTCTGGTACTTTCCTCAGACCTGGAGTTCTTGGAGTCATAAGTGTGAATCCCAGCACTAATGTTTTTGGTTTTCCTTCTAAGTAACTGTTTTCTGTTTAAAGTAAGTCTTTTAAAGTAAGAGTTTCCCCCAAGGAAAAAGCAGAGATGCCAGTTCTCTTTCTTGAAGTCTCAAAAACCATTACACCAGTGAAAATCGCCCCAAATATGTTGTTTTAAGGGTGTAATTTTACAGTACAGATGAGTTGCTCTTAACACCTTGTGATTGTGTCTTGTTTGTACTTCTGAGAGGTTTGTCCCCTGGTGTGGGTTAGGTGGGCTAGCTGCCCCTCCAGTGGGGAAGGTTCACTTGCTGAACGTGGTAATCTCTAATTTATCTTCTCTAATCCCACAGAGAGAAATTGCCCCGACCACTTAGACACTTGCTTTTTTTTTTTTTCCTTGCCCCTTGTAAGGTTGTATCTACTGATCTGTTTGTTCATCAAAACCTTAAAATTGAAGTCCTATTTCTACAACTTGCTGTTGCTATTTGGTCTTCATATCCTAAGTGTGTTTAAGTTCTTCAGTGTTCCCTTCAAGTTTATATTCTTTTTTTCCTCCCCTTGTAACTGGTTTATGTCAAATTTAATATTTTGCCTCTTTATTGCTGCACTTGTGATCTTTATCTTAAAAATAAATGCATACAATTAGTTCTTCAGTTGTGCAGTTCTCTGTGGAGAATTCAGAGGTTGAAATTGTCCAATGTCCTTGATACTTTCTGACTCTTCCACCTGCAAAGAACAATGTTTTCACTTTTCTTTTGATGTGGTGAGCTATAAATAAAGCTCCTTTAACTTCTTTCCCACTGTCATTCCCTTTAACTTTTTCTGTAGTTGCCACCTCTGTGTTTGAATTTCATTATATGGTCAGACCACTTTTTTCTCAGCATTTAACCTCTAGCCCAGTGGATCTCAGGGGACAAATTACAACCTATTTTCCACTGAAATTAGGCGTGAAGCTTGCTAATCCTGTAATGAGAGTCAGTGGACATCACTTGTATCTTCGTGGATAAGAACATCTCTTTCTACCTTTAACTAGACAAAACTAATTTGCATTATTATGCAATTTATTATGCATTTATTTCTCTTCACTAGGTAGCTGCTGTTATTGCCCTTTAGTGAAGGTGAATGTTTTCTACAGTTTTTTGAAGCAAGAAAACTGGAAGGAAATACCTGGCATATGGTCAACATTTTGGACTGGTTTTTGGAAAACACAAAATCAAAACATCTTCCTGAGGTTTTAGGATAACACAGAGCCACATCTTGATGCAGACTCTGAGACTTTAAGCCTTTATTATTGTGGTTTCTGATTTACTACTGCTGTAAGAATAACGAAGGGGACATGTGTGGAGAAGAACCTGCATGGCTAATGAACAGGCTAGCTAATGAGCAGGCTGGCTAATGAGCAGGCTGGCTAATGAGCAGGCTGGCCAGCAGCTCTTCCTGACCTCTTTTCTTTAACTCCATCACTTACAGTACTGACAAGAAGCAGTCCATAAAATGGCAGGAAGGATTGAATTTTGTGAGTGGTACAACATGTTTGCCACTTCCCTCTGTTGTGGGTAGTCCCTGTTTCAAACCTGCCTCCTCTCTCTGTGCCCTTTGGGCTGTTGGGCTGCAGCAGCAGCTTCCAGCATGTCCAGTGGAGCTCTGGACATCTATCCTAGGCAAACCCATCCAAAGTCACCTTCACACTGCACACCCAGGATGAGAACTGTGGATCTGGGGCTACTCTTGCACAATTTGGTCTGTTGGAGGGATTTGTTTCTGAAGTTGTACTTCTGAACATGTGCTTTTTTGGCATGATACAATGAATATTGTAGAGTATAGGATGGAGGAAATAAAAATAATATGTCAAGTCCAACAGCAAAGAAAGGCTTATTTTCTTGGGAGAAAAATATTTTAAGAGCTAAGAATAGTAATAAACCATTTACATTTTAATATGCATACAGTAAAATGGTAGAATTTAGAAGGGAAGAGAAAGCTCAGATTTTACTCCCAAGATTTATTTGCTGAATTTTTAAATGAGATATTTGGAAAAAATTCTTCACCAAAAGAAGCCTTGGAACAGGCTGCCCTGGGGAGTACAGATGTGGCACCTGGGGACATGATTTAGTGGTGGCCTTGGCAGTGCTGTGTTAACGCTTGGACTCGATCTTCCAGGTCTTTTCCAACCTAAACAGTTCTGTGATTCTAATTTGTTTGATATTTCCCTCACATGCAAAAGGCAGAACTAACATCCAATACCTGCCCTAAGCAGATTCATCTTGTATGTTCTCTCACAGTGACTCCCAAGGCTCTTACAAGGTTCAGTGTCCATGGCCATTGCATCACTTGAAGACCAAACGGGACATAGTTTTGGAAAAAGAGCCTGCAGAAACACAGAGATTAACCAAGGATAGGTGGCAGCACAGGCTGTGGTTACTGTTTTAATAGTGGGTTTATTTAAGTCATGGCTTTTGGGTAAATCATGTTCATCCAACTCTTTTGCAGAAGAATATACTTCTTAATTTTCAGAGTGTTAGAATTGCTAGGCCTTTTTCTTTCTCCAAGCAGAGGAGCTGTGGAAGGAATGTTGTTTGGAAAGCATTCTGCAAACCAGAATGTATTTAAGAAACAGTCTTGGAGAAATAAATCACTACCTGATGATGAAGACAGCTGAGCTGGGCCAAGAGTCTTCCACGTGCCAACACTCTTTCACGTGACAGGAGTTATATTGGAAGCTGACAGCCTTTGAAGCTTGCAAGGCTGAAAATGTCTACATTTTTTTTGTATACTTAAAGTAATAGCTAAATAAAAACCTATCTTTCAAACTTTTCAAAACACCTCTCTGTAAAACCGTATGAACCTGCCTAAGGTCACAATCTTTTAACCCTTGGGAACAGAAACAGTACCCCCAAAGCCCAGAAGCAGAAATTTTACACTGCTTCAGTTCAATACCACTAAGGAGCTCAGGGGTAAAGAAGTTTTAGGGATGAATGTGGATTGATTTCAGATTTATAACCAAGCTTGAAATTAGAGTTTCCTAATAGGTTTCATTCTAAAAATGGCAAATCCACCATTCATCAGTAAAACAAAGTATTTAATTCCCAAGTAAGTGCTAAGAGGTGTCTGTCAATATTAAATTTGTTTGCAAAGTTACAGCACATTAGGGCTGACATTAGCAGCAAGTGTAAAAATGGGATTAATCAAAGGATAATTTACTACTCTGAAAGAAGAATATGAAACTCAGTCTGGATAAGTAATAGACAAGCAAAGGAAGACAACACCATTTACAAGATGTCTTGAATTAATTTAAACTCCTCAGTAGGAAAGGCTAATGAATTTGCTATGAAAATAAAATGCCTAGTTTGTTGCAGTCAAATTAAGACCAACAATAATCATATGCATCTTATACAATAGAATAAAAATGCTTAACCTATGAAAATGTAGTATAATTTTGCAGTTAGCTAAACAGTAAACCACACAGAAGAAAAAGAGATCTCTGTCAATGTTTTGTATCATGGTCCAGCATTATTTTGCATAAAGGCCAGGGAGGTCCCATGGCAAGTAGCTGACATTTGGGTTTGTTCCAAATCTGCTGAAGTGAACGTGTTTAGTATCACTGGCTTCATTTGGTTTTGTTTGGGCAGGTTGACTAGCAAAGAATTTGGGACAAAAAGCAGGCTATGGAGTATTGCACATCATAACCTTGTGTTTCACCTTGTTCTCTGTCCCCTTGTGCAGTGGTGGTGGTGAGGGAGGTGAGTACAAGAGGCTCAAGTGCAGATATTCCCATGGCTGTTTATATCCCATGTGCTGGATGGAACAGGACAGAACTGTTCTTCTAAACCTGAAATAGCTCTGCTAAACCTTCTTCCCCTCCTGCCTCACACCACATCCCCACCACAGAGAAGGTGATGCATTAAGCAAGGGGGAGGGATCAGGAGAAACCCTTCCTCTAGTCCATGCCAAGAGGATGAGGCAATTCCAGCTGCCTTGAATTTGCAGGCTCATTCTGAGAGCTCTCCTGTCTCCTCCCTGTGAAGATTGGTCCAGAAAGTAGGAAGATTTTCCTGCTCTCTGGGACTGCCCCTCTTTGATTCTGCACTGCTAGAGGTGTGGTGGTGGGAAGAGCTTTCTCTGCCTGTCTAAGGTGTTAGCTCTGACCTCAATAAAACTGGCATCACTTGCAAAAAAACCCCCCAAACAACCCAAATGCTAAATACAACCTCTCACAACAAAAAAACCTCAAATCATGAGAGAGAACAACATGAGAAAAACTCTAATTGCACATCTGTTCAACAGACTTTCGTGATAACTCAGCAACAGCTAATTGAAACTCTTGGATCATAAGTATGTTCTCAGCCAAACTGGAGTTTACTTTCCCTGATGCAATCTCCTTTCAGCTCCCCATTGCTCTTTGAGATTCTGGTGGTCAGGATTCCAACAATCTGTCACTAGATGGGAAAATTAGAAGTTGGGCCCATTCAATTATAATGAGCCAAACCTCAGTTAATCTGCACTATCGTGTCTCCACGGATTTCTGGGAGTTCTGTCACTTTGTATTAGCTAAGGACCTGGCCTTATATAATGAGATGTTTTCAGACTCTTCTGGTGACATGCCCTCCTCCAGCAGTCTGGACTACAGCCTTCCATGGTTTGAAAAGAGATACACTCGTTCTTGGGAGGCAGCAGGACACACAAGGTCTGTGAATGTGTATATGTTATCGATACAAAATTTCTTTGAGCAATGTATTCAGGAGGAGTTAACATGCTTGGAAATGACAAAATGCATTGGAAGAGGAGACCAGGAATCTCAGGAGTCTTTGAAGGTTCTCTGAGTCCTTGGTTTCAAACGCTCAGATGGGTTAAGGACACAGCTGTGGGCAATGCTTGCTGTCATCCAAAGCATGGGCTCACTGTGGCCCTGACTCTGAATTCTGATGTAATTTTTGTGACATTCCCACTTTATTATGCAAGCCTGTAGAAATCACGACAAGACGAACAAAACTGTTCAATAAATATGACGTTAGTAATGTGAAATTCATCTGTGATGGATATACTTAGGTCTTTGAAGGGTTTAGCTGCTCCTGGCAATGTTGTGTTCCTCTGGGCTGATTCAAAGGGGTGTTTGGTTTGACTTGTGGGTTTAAGAAACATTTGTGCTTAGGTAATGCTTTTGTAGTGCACTTCCAGAATGAACTCCATGCAGTCTTTAACCCAAGGATATAATTTTGGAATACTGAATCACTGCTTGCAAGTTCTACAGTAGATTCTAGCTATGCCACTGTGGGAAACTGTTGGGTTTTTTCTCTTTTCATTTTATGTTTGTTTATATTAAGACCACTTTTCACTGACGTCAGAGACCTATCAGGTCAAATCTAATCCTCTGTATCTCATGGTGCACTGGCTAGATTAGCCCTAATACTTGTGTTTTCTAGTCTGTGTGGAGGCAGCTTTCACCTTGTGGTCATGTCCTCCCTGAAGCTGGTTCTAGGTCATAGCTGAGCCTGTAGGTTCTCACTCCTCACCTTCACAGAGCCAGGGACCTTGTCAGAATCCCTCCTCTGCCGAGGAATGTGGAGCAAATGGCCATCTTTGAAACTGCTGCCAAGAGGTGGTGGATTCGTTCCACCACAGTTAAGGGGTTTGAATTCCAAAGCTGCAGCTTGTTTGAAAGCCTACCTCCCTCCCCACAGGCTGCTGCTGGGCTGGTGGGCAGTTCTGCTCTCCTTTTCACGAGCTGGAAAGACTTTCTTCACTGAGGAAAAATGCACTGTGGTTCTTGTAGGGAACTGTGGTGTTCAGAGCAGTGAGATGGCTCTCTCTGTGTGGGATCTGGGGGAGAGGAAGGGGTAGGTCAGAAAAAAGGCCAAAGGAAAGAACAGTTAGAGACATCAGTGCCAGCAGGGCAAGATGCAGAGCCCTGGCACTGGTGTGTTGAGGTGATGAGAATAGCTTATGAGTAGCCCATGCAGCAGGAATGAGCAGAAAATACTGTATTTCCTGGCAAATCATAACAGAATCCTTGTTTGGTGAACATTCTCTTTTAATGAGTACCTCCAGAAGGGAGAACAAAGCAAGAAGTGAGGTCCCCATTTTATACTCATTGCCAGTCTGCAGGGCAGGGCTGGAATACTGACTCCATTTGAGAGCAAATAGAGGTTCTTGCATCTCCCAATCCAGTCCACGTGTCACCACAAGGTGAGACAGGGCTGCCCAGTGGCACTGAGCAGATGGGAGCAGAGAGCTGGAGACACGTGCACACACCACCAGCACTTCTTTTGTGCTGCAGGACACTCTCCTCCAGAGCTGCTGTGATTGATTCCATGGGAAGGGTCTTTTCCACAGCCCAGAAGAGGCTGAAGCACTGAATTTTCTTCCTTCTCTATTATCATTCTGCCAGTGTTGTTTTCAAGCAAAGTTGTCTCTCACCCTACTGTGCTGCCAGGCTGGACTAGTATGAAACTAAAAAAAAAAATATCATAGAAACAAACAGCACAGGTTTGGTTCATTTGTTTGGGCTTTTGGGAATTAAAAAAAGGATTCTGTGGCTCTGTTGCTGAGTCAGCACTTGTGGGATGTGATTTTTGAATGTGATTTCTCGGGTCAAACTTTACACAAAGCTTTGGTGCTTAATGTGTGAGTCAATTAAAGCATGCTGCTGTGCAAGAAATGATGTGGTGGCTTTGTGTGGCTTGCTTGGTATTGTCAAAATGGGTCAAAAGTATCAGGAGAAGGTTTAATACCCCTGTTTACACGGTGTCATTTTGCTTCCTTTCTGGTTCATTAATTTTTACAGTGAGTAAGGTACAGTCTAAGAGCAGAAATCTTCTTCTGTACTGTGTTTGACAAAAATAGCCAGTGCTCTCTGCTGCTGATTCGATTAAAGTGACTGACTTCTCCACTGAACTGAGCTTTCCTGAGCTGGGCATGGACTGTCCTGATGCCACCTGGTCAGGTTTGGATGTGTCTGACCAAAAGCCTGAATGGGTGAATCACGCTGGTGAAGTTTTCTGCAGAGCAGCCCAACAGACCCTGCGTTGGCACAACTGTGGTGGTGCCAGAGAAAGAACAAGTGTCTGGGGGCAGGACCTTTTAAATACAGTTGTATTGCCAAGTCTATCCTCCCACAGGATGGACCCTCATGTACTTGCACAGAGCAGGAGCCCCAGGAATATTTTCAGGAAGGTGTAACCTTCTGCTGTCCTAATCGTGGGAAGGTTTTTCACAGCAGAGCAGTGCCCACGTTTAGATTCCTTCTGACACTTTAATCAGACTGGAAAAAAATGGCCTGTCCAGCTGTTTTTTAAGATGTTCAATAATGAGATTTACTTTAAAGAGAGCAAAAACCTTAGGAAGGTTTTAAGATTGTACTTTAAAGTGTAAGCTTGGTGTATCTATTCTTTTCCTAAGGGTGTTTTATTTGATTCTGGTATTAAATCAGGAGTTGGTCCAAAGCCCGTTAACATAAATGAAAAGAGTTTTATTGACTTTGATGGGATTTGGATCATGCTGCACTAATTAAATAGTAAAGTATCCATTAGTAGTGAAGAAAATAGAAGAGAGGAGAGCCAAATACTGTTGTGATGAACCCTGTGAAGCTGAGTGAACTGCAGCCAAAGTCTCAATATCTTTACAGATGAGCTTTTCCATATTTCTCTGCATCAGTCCTTCTGACAGAGATATACTGTGGACTTTTAAAAGAACTGAATTTATGAAGGTCTTTGCATTTGTCCTGCTTATTGACAGATTTTCATAGACACATTTATTCAATGAAGGCAGTAATAATAGCAAAAAGGGAAGTGAGGTGTGGTAGAAGAAAAGGATATGCTTTAAAAAACACTGAAATAATGTACTAATAATTTGCACTTACTTTGCCAGATTATTCTTTTAAGATTCTTGTAAGGAACACAAAGCTTCTAGGTTCCAAAGAAAAAAGATACAGCTTTTCACTGTTACAGATGCTATAGTAGAAGGAGAAAATTAATATACTATATGTCTGGAAGGTCTGCATAAAAAGTGTGTTGAATTAAAAAAAAAATTAAAAGAGTTGTTCTGGAACTAGCCACAGAATAAATCATGTACAGACAGCTTAAAAACACTGTAATAAATGAATTTATGTGTGCTTCTGGCTGGATGTTAAAAGAATCTGGCATTTAGAACTCTGAAAGGGAACTCCTCCTTCCCTTTGCTGTGACCCATTTTGCCTGGGTGGCGGCAGTGGCCCTTGAATTCAGTAGCCTACAGCTCTGTTGTGACAGCAAGGGCAGCGCTCAGAAACAGCATTTACAGGAGGTTCCTCATGACAGTGGGATGATTGGAAAACCCCTCACATTTTAAACAAGTTGGATGCCTTGAGATTTAACTGTGAGCTGAGGTTTTGAGAACACCAGGAGCCCATCTGTGTTTGGATGTCAGTCCTCCTTAGGCATTTTTAACAATACGGCTCTAAATGAGGTGTTTTCCAAAAGCAGCTTCTGGTATTGTTTGCCTGCTGGTGTATTTACTGAAGGATAGGGCTCTCAAGCCAGTTCACAGTGTTATTGCCATTTCAGATGTTTGTCTTCAGCTTGCTGGTGCCTACTGAACATCCTTTCTCTTTAACTTGGGAAAAAAAGAGGTTTTCCTACCTTAACTACTCATTCATTTATGAATAAATAAAGTCTGCAATTGAGTTTGGATTTTTATTAAAGTTATGAAGCAAAAATGTTGGTCATGCCATGATGATACAATGACACCATTTTCGTGTTTATAAGCATATCTTGGCCTTCTACTTGCAAAAATCACCAAGGTCTTGTGCAGCAGATTGGAGAGTAAATTGATTTGTAGATTTGTCACTTTTGTGATAGCTAAAAATCCCAAACAAATAAATGCTCTAGTAAAATTGAAATTTCCTAGAATACTTCAAAAGGAAAAGAAGGAAAGAATCAGCCTCAGGCTCAGCAGCTCAAATGTTCTGTGCTTCCAAAAACAAAGTGTCTGAAGCAGAAGCCCATCTCCCCTTTTTGTAAATCTTCTCATTCAAGTCCAGTGGGTACTTCATAAAAAATTTCCAGAGAAAAAAATGTCTGGCTTTATGTTTTATTTAAGAAAGATTAAGTGGAAAGTTTTTGTTTTGAGGAGATGGGTATATAGGAATTGTGTTTTAGTCAGGATTTTGATGAAACCTGCAGGGTAAAACTGTTGTCTGGGGAGTTCAAAATTGTTCTTGTGCTTTTTGGGAGAGTAGAGGAACGAAACAGAAGAGATTGGCACTGAAGGATGTCACTGCACTACGATACCCAGAAGGGCAGATGTCACCTTTCAGTAGTGACAGGTCATAAACCAGGTTTTATGAAGGAACTGAGAGCTGCCTGACTGTCCAAGGATGCAATTCTGCTCATTTCTGATCAGTTCTATTCCTTTATTAGTTCTATTGGCCAATGTGCATACATAGATAATCAAGGTTATAGAAGAGTTAAAGGACTAACCCTTCAAAGAACATCACCATTCATTAAAGTGATTTAATTAATTATAGAAAGAAAATTAGATGGAGACTCTAGCACATGGGAATATAGAAATGGATTTGCTATATGTGAACCACAAAGGGAAGTCTTTCAATATAAAATTACTTTTTGTTCTGAGGCAAGGGAAACAATCCAAAATAATATAAGTGCTATCATGACATTTAGCTTCATTGTTTCTAAATGAAAATATTTCTTTCTGAGAACAAATGACAAACTGATTTTTCTCCACCAAAACCTAATCTGGCAACCAACTAATTTGTTGGTCCAAGGGTTTCTTTTTTTTTTTTTTCCATTTTTAATGTAAAAAATTTGCCTTATGTTCCAGGCAATACAGCATATGTTTCCATAGCAACTTCTTCTTGTGTCTTGAACTTGTCAGCATCAACATATGACATTTTAAACTATATAATGTTTGCATGTACTGCTACCTCTTTGGACATGAGTTAGATTTGCCAAAAACTATGTTCTTGCAGGTAACTGGAGTTAGGGAAAGGTGATGGAGTCAAATATTCTCCATACCTCCTATTTGTTTACAAAGAATGAGGAAGTTCTTTGAGATCTTGCTGAGCTCAAATCAAGCAACAGGACACAGATTCCTGCTCCCAGCTCCAAGTTCAACAACTAACTCAAAGTCTGGGTTTTTCCCTAGGACTGTTTGTCTGTGGGCTCTGTGTCTGACTCTCTGCACTGTCTGGTTTTGGGCTGTCTCTCTGACTTTTGTCAGATGCACCTGCTGCTCAAGCTGTACTGTGTTCAACAGAGTTGTTCTTGACCCTGGATGCACACAGGCTTTGGACAGTGATGTACACCAGATCTCTCTCTGCTGCTGTGATGCTTCTTGTTTTGAACCCAGTGAACGGTGAACCCTTTTCAGGTTAAGTGCAGTCTAATCCAACTGACAATGTATTTGCAAAACATTTATGAAATAAAAGAAGTGAGGAAGTGGAATAGAAAAGCCTTAGTCAGCTCAGAGGATATAGTAGGGAGGGATGGTGTTCCAGTGAGCACTAAAGAGGAATTAGTTTGACTGGCCAGACATAATTGTAAAACATACTCTAGGAGAGAGCACTAATATAATTCTATGGTTTGTGCTTTTACTCTCTTCCTCTTTCTCTCTGTTGCATGGGTTGGCTGCTGATTCGAGCTTATAAAATGTATATTTAAAGTTATGGATAAGCTGCCAAAAATGTGACTAATAGAAAAATGCCTATTGATCTCTTTTTAAAGCCTGTATTAACATTGCTCTCTGGAAGATAGTAATCAGTTCTCACTCACTGTAGTATTTATAGAGACACCTTCTTAAAGGATAGCTTTACAGGGAGGAATACTTGTACTGTGCTTGCAAGGCAAGGTTTTGATAGTGGGAGGTGGGGACTACAGGAGTGGCTTCTGTGAGCAGCTGCTAAAATCTTCCCCCATGTCCAATGGAACCAATGCCACTGGCTCCAAGACAGACGTGCTGCTGGTCAAGGCCAAGCCCATCAATGAAGGTGGTACTGCCTCTGGGAGAATATATTTGAGAAATAGGAGAAAAAAACCTATGTGAGAACAACAGTCCTGCAGACCTCAAGGTCGGGGAGAAGGGGAGGAAGTCCTCCAGGTGCCTGAGCTTTCTCTGCAGCCTGTGGTGCAGCCCATGGTGAGGCAGGTTTTGCCCCTGTAGCCCATGGAAGTCCTTGGGGGTGCTGAGATCCACCTGCAGCCCATGGAGGATCCCATGCTGGAACAGGGGAGGAGTGTGAGAAATCTTCCCCCTGAGGAGAAAGGAGCAGCAGAGACAAGGTAGAGAATTTGGGAGTGAAATTGAGCCTGGGAAGAACAGAGAGGTGAGAGGAAGATGTTTTTAAGATTTGGTTTTATTTCTCATTATCCTACTCTGATTTGATTGGTAATAAATTAAATTAATTTTTCCCAAATCGAGTTTTGCTTGTGACAGTAATTGGTGAGTGATCTCTCCCTGTCCTTATCTTGACCCAGAGCCTTTCATTATATTTTATCTCCCTTGTCTAGCAAAGGAGGGGATTGATGGACTGCCCTTAGTGGGCATCTGGCATCCAGCCAGCATCACATCAGCACAGTGCCCCTCTCCTGTTTTGGCTGTCATTGTGTGTTTGGATTTATGTTTCACATGATTACATAGGAGAGAGCTGACTTAGGCAGCAGTCATGGCCTTAAACCCTTACTGCAATGGTGTATCTCCACATTAGAATAAAAACAGGTCAACAGCTTGTTTTGTCTTGATTTATGACTTCATGGCTTGGAGCAGGAGACTCCTTTTATTGATGACCCTGTGCATTCACAAGATGTGAGTGTACATTCTTTCCTCTGTATTTACTGAAAATAAATATCACAGTGATGTTTAAATATTAGAAATTGTATTGAAGCTTCCCCCCCGTGCACTGCTCCTTCCAGGGTGTCCCTGTGCCATTCATTGGCCTGCACACAATTCCTGTGTGATCTGTAGGCTTCTGGTACTCATTGCAGGGGATGGAATTAACCTTTCTCTGTCAGACCTGGGAAGAGAAGAGATGGTGGAATGAACTTTGGTGATTTGCCTACAACTGGACGTGGACTCTGCTCCAAAAGCAGATCAGATACTCTTTGTGTAGAAGGAGTGACAGTGCAACAAAGGACAGGTGTAAAAATATCCAGGCAACTGCCTGGCCATATAGTGCATGAAGAGCCTGTGTTTGCATTGCAGGGTGCTAAGTCCATCAGCAGAGATGAGAAGGAGATGCTTGTGTTTCACATGGACTTTCTTAATAACTAATCTGATACAGTGTGTTCTTGGGCCAGTACTTTGATCCAGCTGGGACATAGTCAGAGGGAAAACAATTTCATACTTTTAGTTCACTAATCAGGAAATGAGATAATTTGTATAAAAAGTCTCTTTTTGGAAAAAAAGTATAAGCCTTCTGGTCACTTTGCAGACATTAATTTTCAGATAAAAGAAATCTGTTTTGTTTCTGCATCTACCTAACCTTTAATACAAATAATATAAAGCTTGGTGTTTTCTGTGTTCCTTAAATCCAGTTTCAGAGAAGAAAGTGGCCCTTTCATCCTTTCAAAATACAGCTGGTTCTCTTGAAATTCTAGGTGTGTAAATGCCCTTATTGCTCTTTTCTGTTAGTTTTCTGTATCTTTTGCTCACTGGAGTGTAGTACAACAAACACCACCTTCAAATCCTCTTTGGAAGACTGGGAAAATTCTGTTGTTGCTGAGGGAATTACTGCAATTTAATATTCCCTTATTTTGCCCCTGGTGTGTAAGCAATGCTGCCATTTTCCAGGGCTGTCCTTACATGAACTGTTTGTCCCTTCCTTGACTCATCTCCTTATTTCATTTATGCCTCTTTTGCATATTGAGGCCCAAACTAAATATAGGATTTCCCATCGCATTCTCTGCTTCTGAGTGAAGGAAATTCGACTGCCTCTTCCAAAGGACTTACATGTCCCAACATTTTTGTCTGTTACTCTTATTTCTTGCTGGTACTGTCCCCCTCTGAGCTGCTGGTGGGTTGCAGCTCCCTGGGTGCCTTCTTTCCCCAGGAGCAGTGCTGTTTGGCAATTCCTTGCAGGGCGCTGGTTCAGCCTCCCCACATAAGGAGAGGGTAAATTTGGGGGTGTGGGAGAGAGAATTTTTGAGTCATAAAGGGAAAATGAACTACATGTGGCATTTGCAACCCCCTCCCGCGTTGACAGTGTTTTATCTCCCCATTTTAAGCTTCCCAGACTGCAGACAAGAGCCATGTGAGGAAGAGGTAGTAAAGCATCCCTCTCCTTCCCATTTGTTGAAAATCCAAAAATCTTAGCTTGGCTGAGTCTAGGAATAAGTGACTGTAGTACTAAAGTAGTGGTTGCACCAATTCTGAAATTAAGAATCATTCAATTATGGGCCAGTAAACAAATAAAAGTGAATGTAACAATAATTTTCTTTTATTTTTCAGGTTTATCATATATTTCTTTATATGCATCTGTTATTTTAATCCTTACCAAGTACATATTGCTCTTTTATTTGGAAAAAAATCTTTTTAGTTTCTGGGTTAAGATTTATGGAAAATACTGGAGAAGTTCCTTGGAGTAGTCTGTGTATATCATTATATTTCACTGTACTTGTAACATTATATTTTATATTGGTCCAAGTATCACCTTTTGCAAAAGACAGTTGACCAGTTTTTTGGAACTCACAGAAACTAAACATAAAATATTGATGGAATGAAATTTGGGCTGAATACTTTAGGTTATTTTACATTCAAAATCCCTAAAATACTTATAAAATGGAATAAATTGACAAATTATGCTCATGCACCCCTAGAATGTATGGGAAAAATGTGTAAAATAAGTAAATCTTTGTTACTTCCAGTACTTACAGGGAGCATAATGTCATTAAGAAAGGAAAATGCAAAACATATGATAGCAAATGCCAGAGTAACCACAGTACTCCAGCTCTCATGAGAAGCCCCCTTTTTAAGTTGTATGCAGCCTTGGCCAAAGCATTCTTTTTTTCTTTCCTGGTCTTAGGCCAAAGGTAAATTCTCCTCTGTGTGGAAACTTCCAACAAAACGAATTCACTCATTTTTTGAATTCTCCCTCTCATCAGGGCTCCTGCCACTTCACCACGACAGCTGCAAGAGGTCTGGGGAGAATTAGCTTCTTTGAGAGTATTTTTGCACATGTTCCCAAAAATATTGCTATGGTCCTTTGCCTTTTATTTTTAATATCACCAAGAATGTTTATGATGCTGCTGATTGATCTCTTGTACAACGCAAACCGCAAAACCTCCTGAAGTTGTGTCTGTACCCAGCCTAATAAAGAGGCTGAGGCCCAAATCAACACTCTTGGAAAAATAAGATTTTGAAACTTCCACAGATACTGAAGTTTACGGTGGATTTTCTGAATTTTAGGAGTGTTATGTGAGGAATTAAAAAAGACACGTGGCACCTACTGAAGCGTCTACATTCCCCTGAGCTATGGTGCTAAATGAGGTAATTTGCTTGACCTTAATGGGTTTAACTATCTAACCTGCTGGGGGCTTTACATATCCTACTACCTGCCTTTTTGGTAGGTGAATAAATGCCTTTGGATATGAAACCCCCCCACAGCTGAGTTTCTGAACTGTGAGGTCTTGGCTTTTGTTGGATCTACTTTATAAGACTCTTGAGCAAGTGAAGGTGTGCTGGATTTTGCTGTCCTCTTCTGAATTTGGTTCTAACCCCTTTTGAAATTGTCAGGGGTTGCTATAATGCTCTTTTAAAAAGTGATTTACATCTGCCCTCTGTAATAGCAGTGGTGATGAGCATCACTGTTCTGGTGAAGGAGGAAAAGTGGAGCCAAGGAGTTTGAAGTTGCCAGAACTCTCATGAGGCAACATGAACAAGAGGAAGAGAAACTAGAGCACGTTTCTAGTGGTGTTTCAAGGTTGTTTTCAGCTTCATTAGGACTGGCTTGGTTGAAACACATTCACTTTTCAGTTGCAGTTTTATTTTTCTGGCTTCATGCATCTGGATTTTTCTAACCAGGAAAGAATTGTGGATGCAGAATGGGTCAGTCTGGGATCCTTGATAGGATTAAGTGTGTATGAAGCTGAATCCAAATAGACAATTATTTGCTGTGGTTTATTTAATTTCACTCAATTTTTTTCCTCTCCTAATGGTTTATAAGGTATTCATACCATGTTTTCCCTAATTGACTTAAGTTAGCTCTTCCTTTTCCAAAAGGAAATATGCCAAGCTATAAAGGTTCAAATGAAGACTGTAGTCACACTGGCATTTTTGCATTGTCCTGACTACAACACTTAGTGGAAAAACTACTGATAAAGCTACATAATAGAATGCTATCACATATTTAAGGAAGACAAAAGCCAAGTGGAACTGGCAGGAGGCAAATCTGGCCACTACAGCAGTTATATTTCATGTAAATCTCTGCTGTAATCTAGGTTTCCATCTATTGAATGGGTAATAGCAGATAAGGAATGAGCTCTTCTTTAATGTAATTATGTGTGCATTTGTATTTTTTTTGAGAATTCAGACTCATGTTTGGCTGGATATTTTGAAGATCTTTATTTAAAAAAAAAGCAGGGTCTATTAATCTAAACAAATAAATGCTGAGTTTCTACTTGAATACAGAGATAGAAATTTACTGTTGCTTTTACTTTGTTTGTTTAGTTTAGGATTTGTGTTTTTTTTAAGTGCTTGTGTGTCAAAGGCTGTCATTGGCTCTGGAGAAGGCCTTTTACTTGTGTTTCCCAGTCATGGATGTCTGCACTTATCTCATTCTTGGCATACTCCCATTTCTAAGTAAGACGTGGCAGTAAAGTATTCTGAGGCAGTGCCAAAGAGCAGATTGTTGTAGGAAAAAAAGTGTTTCTTATGTTATGCTGAACTCTTTAAGCTTCTAAGGAATTGAACGAGCCCATTTTTCCTGCAGCATTACAGGAGAGGTTACTTGCCACCCAAATAACAGTGCTTTTGAGTACAGCACTTGTATTTGGGTGAAGAACAGCTTTGGTCTCTGCCTCTTTATCAGTTCCACCCTCAGACCCTGCCTTGCTCTTTGCTGTGGGAAGCAGGGAGGTGTCTGACATGACCCTTGTGTGGTCTGCTCTGCTTAGACCCCAAGGCAGCTGCTGGTGTGAGAAGGGTGGTCACGCTCTAAGAACCCCTGTGCACATCAGATTTGCTTTGTTTTTATTAATCTGAAATTTTTGGATTTTTTTGAAAGTGGCATTTACGAGGTAGAAGTGAGAAGGAATGAGGGTTAAAGGAGGAGGAGAAGCTGCTGATTTTAAATATGTGGTAAGTGTAGCTCAGCCTTCCTTACAGCAGGGTTTTGCAGAAACTGAATCCTCTGCTAGTTTCCTGTGGGATAGATTAAGGCGTTAATTAGTGTATTTGGAAATAAGTCTATTCCAGTGTAGTTCCTGTAGCTGAGAATATGGAGAGAGGAATCAGAAAGAGAGGGCAAAGGGAAGAACTTCTCAAGTTAAACCTCCTCTGTGTTGCTTCATAAATCCATGTATATTATTCTGTGGGAATCTACTTTGGAAATGGAAAGGACTACACCATATTTTGATAAAGTGTTAAATCTGGGCTGGAACAGGAGAAAGTGGTTGAAAGGCTGTCTCTGGTAAAAGAAGCTTGCTTTGCTTCAGTGTCACATGGACTAAGAGCAGTGCTGGGTGTAATGCTGCCAGAGGGCAAAGTGGGACCATCTACTGGGAATTAAAACAAGAGATGAAGGGAGAACAGTATTTTTAATCATGTTTCATCTGAGGCACATGTTCATTGTCTCAAGACAGATTTTGAGATTTTGTCCATATTTGAACTGGAACAAGAAAACAGTTTTTCTCCAGCTTTGGATCTGACTTCCATCCAAAGCAGATTTGGATGGGTGCCCCACCTGAATTGTTAAGGACTTGGAAGAAATCTTTTAGTCTTGGCCTATTTCTGGTTAGAATACATTCTTCTGCAACAGAGCAAAAGTATTTTTTTTTTTTAAACAGACAGGATGTGGATATAATTCCAAGAGATAAGATTAAGATTTCAAATATCTTTTAAACTGATCTACCTTTGATAGGCAGATTACTAAGTCTTGATGGCCGGACAGGTTTGTTTAAACTCTGGTATGGAGAAAACTGCATCATCAGTGCAGAGAAACATGAGTGTGGACACAGCCTTTGACTGATTTGCGTTAAAATTGTCACGGTGCACCCACTACATAAAGAGGTTCTCCTGCTGATTGTGTGTTTCCTGTTTTGTTAATTAGGATGTCACTGTCCTTCCATATCTCATTTCTTGAAGTAATTCCTTAATGAGTCAGTTGAAGTTTTTTGAGCATGGGAAATCTGGTGAACTGGCTAACGTTTTCCTCTGATATCTGTTTTCGTATCAATTATGCTTCAGCTTCCAATTAAGCAGGTCAGGGTGCATCAGCAAGTCTCCAGTTCATGGCAAAATGCTACATGGAGAGATGGCATAAGGCTAAATTCAAGATTATCCAAAGTAATTGGGACAGAAAATTATTTAGTTTGCCTTGCTGGAAGTAGTCTGACTTATTGTTGAAATGCTGCCCGCCTTAGTTCAGTTCTCTCTGCAGTTCCAGGCAGAAGAAAACATTTTGCAGCAGACTGTAATCTTTAATAAGGTTGTATTATGCAACTAAGTAAACTAGGGTGAGGAAGGACTGGAGCAGAACTCTCTGAAAAAGCATGGACTTAAAATGCATAAGTGATGAACTTGCAATTAAAAGGCCAAAATCACACAATATCTGTTGGACAATAGACTCTGCCATTAAAGAACGGTGGCTAAGAATATCATTTGGGGGAAGAAGAATACTATTGAGTTTGCTTACATTGAGTTATTCATGTCCATGTTTTGTACCTTAATTTCTAAATATTTCTAATAGCATCACAGGCAATGTTCATGCTTGTAGTGACTTGCCAGGACAAGAGAAGATCAGATATGCTAGGCTCTGTTAGACTATGTTAATTTGGCCATGCTGTGTAGGATGTGCTTGGAATGTAGCAATTTGTACACTAAGCAAAAAGAGGATTTTTTTCAAATTAAGTTCTAAAAATTGGCAGCATTTCTTAACACAAAATGTATGCTGAGTTGTATCTAGAACAAGAACATTACTTCTAATTTAAAAAAATTGCTTTGCATTTATCAGGGGTGCTTCATACATCTTGTAATGATCAGACAGCATAAGAAAAAATATGAAAAGCAAAAGTGGTAGTGTAAGGCTTCAGAGCCTCCACTGTCTTTTTGAAACCTTTTGATTTTTGTGATGATTGGAATTTTGCATGATAAATCATGTGCATTAGTATTAGTAATAGTATTTCTTTGGCTAAAGTGAACGAGTTCTTCCCCTTCCTCCCATATGAAAAATGAAATTTAAGTCTGTGTATCTGAAAGATTGCTCCCTGCAGAGTTCCTGTTCTTCTTTCACTACACTATAGCTTTTGATACCTTGATCACTGATGTCAGGTGAGGTGTTCCACAGTTGTCTGCAGGCTATGAACTGGATCTAAAATCAAGACTGAATTTCTTAACTGCTTATATAGAAATTTGATATATATGGTACCTCTTTTTTTGTGCCTTTTTGAAACCTGCCTTTAAAAACCATGGCCAAACATGTCCAATTATGCTGCCTTAAAAGCTAAGGCTCTGTTATGCCTGTAGGAAATTAGTGGATGCTGTTCCACCAGATGTCCATGCACCAATTTCTCCCCTTTAGCATTCTGCCTTCCTGCACATCTGATAAAAAAATCTCTGGACCACAGCTGTCATTTAGCACTTTGAAATCGAACCATCTTTCATTACAGTTGGTATTTCTGACCTTCAAGGCTGAAATTCTGAACGTGCCCCCTTGTTGGCATTGGATTTTATGCTGTGCTCTAGGCAGTAATTTGCTGAACCACTCCTGTGCCTTCCAAAAGCCATTTTGTAATTAAAAAAGCCCTCGACAGAGATAGCTGCAAGAAAAGTAATGTATACAGTAGATTCCTATAGCTTCTGGCTTTTTTTTCTCTGGTAGGGAAAGGTGTTGGAAAAACTTTCATTTCTAAAGGCTTAAAGAGCAGCAATAGAAAGAGAGACAAAATTTGATGAAAACTCAAGAAAGCCCTGTACTAAAAAAGGTGTTAACCTCAATAAAAGAAATACTTTCTATAGATAGCACAACTTGATTCTATGTCTGAAGTCCTTGTTACATTACATGCATGTCACAGCACTGCTTAGTTTTCTTAAATGATGATGGGATAGACTTTTCTGATATTCATGTGGTCCTACTTAGCATAAAACACCGATGCATAGCACACTGATAACTGGTTTTGCTTGGTGTATCCTTTCTGTGTGAGATAGGATGGTGTTATGTCACTCAGGGATAGAGTACCTAAGGTGTTCTTAACTCCTTTAATTGTCTTCGAATTAGAAGTGCTGCTTCACGTGTGACTTCAGGGCTGCAATCTCCTTGGGCTGATGATGCAAGCAGCTGCAGTCAGTATAATGGCAAATCCAACTCCACAATTCAAATGGAATGAAAGCATGTTGGGTGTTCGAGTAGCTTTTAAAATAAGGTCATTTTTGAGTGTTCAAATAGGGATTTGAAGAGCCAGATGTACGCACACATAGAACTGAGTGTTCTAGTTTTAGTTTAACTGGTAGTGTTTTGTTTTGTTTTCCTCACAAGATTCCAAGAGGATTTTAAACCACTGCTACTTCTGGAAAGAGGGGAGAAAGGGATGCTCAAGACAGTGGTGGGCTGGCAGAAAAGAGAGCAGGGATGTGTACTAGGAATGTAATGCTTGGGTAAAAGTTGTCCTTTTCTTTAAGGAGGAGCCATTCTGAACTTAAAAACTTCTTTTTGTTTCTTAAGGTAAACTTTTGCTCAGGTATTCTATTTCTTGTGCTAATCTAAATCTCTTATTAATTCCCCTGTGTGGTCTCTTTACTGTTGAATTTTTATGGCCCTCTAAGTAAATGGAGAAATTAAAAAGCACCTAGTTTGTTTACTCTGGTCCTGTCATCTGAAATAAATGTCCTAATTTATCCCAACCCCTGCTTACGCTGAGGAAGTTCAGTTAGCTGATGGTAAATGTACCAGGGTCACTGTTCATTAGTCTCTGTAGCTGGCCAGGGCATCCTGCTCTACCTTTTTTCCTCTCTTACTTTTATATTTAAATGCTCTTACTTATCCAGGATGGGTGTTTTTACTCCATCCCCTGAGGCCCCTCATGTAAATGAGATGTTGCATCTTAGAATATTTGTTAAGCAAAACTGTCTCAATAAAATACAGATCCATGTTTTATGACAAAAACTGTGCCATAGTGGGAAACGCTGGTCCCTCAGGACTCGCACAGTCCTTTGCCTTCTCCTTTGATCATGATGAAACAGATGAAAACTTCCTTTTATTTTTAATTACCTTTGCTCTGTTGTAGTTTGAAAGGAGATTTCAGAAAGGCTTTAAATAAACGATATTAAAAAGACCACAGTGAGGCACTGCCAAATCCCTGTGTCCCTCCCATTGCCTGGGGCCACGTGGAGCATCTGTACCAGGAGGAGCTGGAGAGTCCCAGCCTGGCGACCTGCATGGAGGTACCAGCATCAGAGCATCACTGGAGATCAATGCTGGAATTTCTTCTCTCTCTTCTTGGCATGTTTTGCTGTTTGCTCCTAGAGGCAAGGTCTACCTCTTCTGTGATGTTGATGCCTCCTGCCGTCAAAGCCATGAGCAGATGAGAACCATTTGCTCCTTAAATGTATCTGCATACCCTGCAGATATATGTATAAAAGGAAAAATGGGACACCCGGGCATGTGGGATGAGCACGGGAAATGAAAGCCCGTTATGTTCAGACTAATTTGTGGCTTGGGCAGGGAGTTGTGGTAGTAGACTTAGCTAGTGAGCTTGCTGTCCCAGCTAATGAGTTTGTGCCTCAAACTGTTTTGATACATTCTCTTGCGTCTATCGTGATTAAAAATGCCAAATCTTTCTTCACTGCTCCCAGCCTACGATGTAAGAGAAAGTCTGCCTGGAACTTAAGAGATGATGATGAAAAAGGGAAGGATTCTTCTCTCTTCAGTTATCCATTTGTTTCTTGGCTTTGTATGTGAGGTTATTTTTCTTTCCTGTTCCACTGAAATTTGCAGGCAGTGTCTCATCCTGGTCCTCCTCCTTTGATCCTCCTCCAAAAGAAAAAAAAAAAACCCCAACAGAAAAGTCATGCTATTTTAAATGCTTATTTGTAATCCTGTTTTAAGTACTTAATCTACTGGTAAGAATCATAAACTGAGATTTCACAACCTATTTTATTTACCTATTTTATTGCACCTGCCAAGGCTTTCATCTCTAGATATTTTCCTTTGCTCCTGAATTTGGAAATAAGCACTGTTCTGGCCAAATCCCATATCCCAAAGCTGACATCCACTCCACACAGATGATTCCTCCCGCACAGAATGTACTATTGTGTTGGTGTCATCCTTCACTGTGATACACAGAGCTCGGCACTGCTCTGTGCAATGGAAGTTTCCTTGTAAACAGTGACAACTTCTGAAACTGGATTGGCCAAAGCTGAAGCTTTGGCCCTGGCCTTTATAGGAAAGCAGCTGAGGTATGGTGCTTACCTCTTTCTCTAAATTGTAACTTCTCTGCAAAGCTCATTTTACTATGATGGAACTTCACTGAAAGCTACTGATGTTGGGAAAGGCTTGTGAATGGGTTGGAAGCCATGCCTGGACAAATGATAGGTCCATAGATAGATCTGTCTTGGGCTTGGAGTTTGGGGTTTTTTTGAACTTCGGTTACAGTTTATTTTGTACTCCTAAATTTTTTTTATATTTAATTTATATTTCATTGGTCTGCTTTCAACAAAGTAAATCTGGATAAAGTTAAGAATATAATGTTCTTACTATTTTAATACTTCCAAAAATTGTTTCCTTCCCCTTTATGTCCCATAGAGGACTGATGAAAAATGCCCTGTGAAAAGAGTTTCGGTTAAATAATGTTTTTTATTTAAGGACCTCAAGGAATTTCATGTAAATTAAATTTTTTCTAAGAGAATGGTGTGGAAGAAACCTCCTGAGCTGCTGGGTGCCTTCCGCCACGGGTGCCGCGCGCGTGCGAGGTTGCCCCTTTTTTATCTCCATTTCACAAACCAGCAATCCGTGGCAATTACACAGATGGGTCAGTGGCAGGGCTAGGACAAAGCCAGGGTTTTGTCTTGCAGTTACACTACGCTGCCCTCTAAACAGAATACTCACCAAGTGTAGGAGTCTCCATAGCAGTTCTGCCAGTTCCTCTACGGTCGCTGTGTGTTACAGCCGTGACAATTACAAATAACGTGAGATAATGCTTATAATTTTTCTTGCTGCAAGTTTCTGAAGCAAATAGAATAGTTCAACTGAAATTCATTTTGATGTATTTCTCTTAAGCAATTTCAATCTGAAAGTGTTCTTCAATGTTTTACAATGAAGATACTGGAAGGTACAACTCCCTGCCATGTCCTGATGGAAATAGGCATCAACTCTGGTGTGGTCAGTGAAATTGTTACATGAACACAAAGAGCCTAAAGGGCTCATTTTATGATCTTGTGTCTGTTTAGGAAGCTGGTTGATTTGGAGGATTGAGTTCTGGCTCATAGACGTGAGGATGCGAGTCATTATGAACTTCTTGCTAATTCAGAAACTGAACTGTGCTGCTCCCGGTGCTGTGGTGATTCTGTAGACTCTGTGCATTGCAGGAGTCTGACAGAGAGAGAAGTTAACTTGCACTTAAATCAGCCTTAGGAAAACAGCAAAGAATAAATATCCAAAGGCAAAGGAGGTGTTGACAAACCATGCAAAGTTGCAGAGAATGAAAGTGAACCTGCAGTAATAGTTACTGGCTGGTGGCCTTTCAAGCTGAAGGTTTATTTCTTAGTTAGGAGGCTGCCTCATGGGCTGGCTAAAATTAGCAAGTTTAAATGCAAGAGGAGGAGATGAGAATCTTTCATTTGTTTGTTCATTACTAGATCTTTTGGAAAACAGCTGACAATGGTAATGTGTTTTTACAAAGCATTTAGTAAGTAATTTTTCTGATCGATTTCTATTTTGCAGCTAGTTTACCAGCATGTAAATGCTCTTTTAACAACAATCCAAACTATTGTTAGAGGTCCTGAAGGGTTATCACCCTGATTTGTGACTTTAGAGGATTGCTAACTTCTCAGCACAACACTTGAGTAGCATGGAGCAGGCTGGAGGAATTTCCTTAATCTCCAAAGGTATGAATGTTGACATTGGATCTGATTTTAGGAAGTGTGAAGCACTCCAAAATCCCAAGGATGTTAATAGAAAAAATATGGAACAAAATTCTCTTTCTGCAAGAGAAGCTGATTGACAATGGGACTGGGAGGCCAAGGGGAGTTCTCCAGTAGTCTCATATTAACAGTAACATGCCTTTTCATGTGGCACTGTGACACAGTTCTTTTGCTTGCCTGATATCAAGGTAAAGTCGTGATGAAAAACATGGATCTTAAAATCCACTTGGATAAGATGGAAGCGGTACACTGGAAAGAGAATGTTCTGTGTAGTCAGCAGGCAGGGAGGTATGAAGAGAATTAAAAAGTCTGGAGGATGTTTGCCCTGTTCTTTGTGGAAGGGTTATGCAGCTAATTTTACAGAATGATTTGAAACTGTTGTGGTTTCATTCATCAGTATTAGAGATGACTTGGGAAAAAGAGACAAGATTTGTGGCCCTTAAAATGCAGGAAAAGATGTCTTGCTTTCTCAGTATGAAGACATATGTTGATATAAAAGTGTGAAGTACATGTGATGGTGTATGAGTACAGTATAACTGTTATTTTATACATATAGTAAACACGTGGCATTATAAATTCTGGCACATACAATGACTTATCCCAGTGACCTAAATAATTTTCTGTTAGAATGGTTTTTTTTCCTTTTACATTTTCAAATAGTCTGTAGTAAATCTTCCATGTGTTTCACTAAGATTTATTTTTAAATCCTCACACTATTTACCCCTTAAGGTTGAAAGCTTGAAGTCAAGATAAGCTGCAGTAGAAGAATGCATGTTTCACTTCCAGACAAGTAAACTGCTTCTAACATTACCTGATTTTATGGGGAAGGATGTGGGAGACACGAGGCTTTGCAATTTAGGCTTCATTAAACATATATACTTAGTGCCAAAACAGGATGTTTAATGTTGTTCTCACTACCTGCAGTTTGTTGTGCCTTGGCAGGTGTATTTGATGCAGTTCCCTGTGCCATAACCTTGTCAGCAAGCATGTATGAAAAATAACTGATTGAAATTGCAACACAAATGGGTATTGTGAAATAAACACAGTGTGGCATGCGGGAATTATTGGCCTATAATTAAGTATTCTCTTAAAATATGCACTTTGTGGGCTAACAGAGGTCAAAGATGAGAGCGAATTTCATGTGCATGAGATATTCCATGATTTAAGCACAGCATAAAGGAGTAAGAATTATTCTTAAACAGTCAGTATTTGGTTGCAAAACAAAGGAGAAAAATTAAGATTTATCTGCTTTTCTGGCAAGCGTGAAATTCACTAATCCCTTTGAAGAACTAACCCCCTGCCGTATCATTGCATTGCGAGCACGTTTTATAGATATCACTACTGCTAGTAGTTATTTTGCAGAGAATTTGGGCAGACCCTGGTCTAGGAGAGGTCCTGCACGTCAAAGTACAAATGCTTATGTGGCCTCGTGTTTTCTTCTGTAACCTTTGATCCAGACAGCTCCTGGGCTGAACACCAAGGCTTCTGCCCCTGTTTGATGGGTTTAAATCCTCCTGGGGATGTGTTGCAGTAAAGCCAATTTAAGGCATTTTGGTGCAATCCTGCTCCTCCGTCCCCAAGTACAGGATCATGTAAAAAAAGATTTTTTTAAACTTTTTTTATTTCTTGATGCTTAGTGTACCTTTTCAGTTGTAATAAATTGTTATTTACAAATTGTGACTACTTCTTTATTTGAATTTTTTTTTTTTTTAAAGCCCACTGTATGAATATGATAATCTGTGTTTAAAGACAGGAACTGAAACTCAGTCCAGTGAGCCTTTGGGTAAAACCAGGAGAGCAAACTTACAGTTGCTTACAATTAAAAAGGCAATAGATTTCAAAAACCTCAGTAATTGATTTTAGATCTGGGAGTCAGTCTATTAGATTCCTTCTGTACCATACCCTGGTCCCTCTGGGAACAGGAGGAGCAAGAACTCCGGTTGATACTCAGTTCCTCAACGTGCTGCTGTAATTTGAATAATCAGTGAGGGTTGTAGGCTTCCTTCAGTGTGATCTCCAGGGTCTGTTCCCACTAGAGGCTGCCAAACACAGCTCGGTGCTCAGCCCTGCAGGAAAGGTCTTTGCAGCAGGATTTTTCCCCTGACACGGGGATCTGTAATATATCCCAGAGCTGTGCATTTTAACAGCCCACCGGTGGACAGTGGCATTTTTCAACTTGCCAGCAAATATTTAGGATGTGCTGGGATTTTTCCCCGAGTCCTCATTTGTTTGTTGTGGATGGACAAATACACAAAACGTCCCAACATAATATGCGGTTTAAATATTTAATGAGGTAGAGAAAACCATCTGGTTTTGAGTAAGTGTTTCAGTTCCCATTGTGAGCTCAAGGTAAGAACCCAGACTGGCAGGATTTTGATTGCCTTCAAGATGTGGGGTTTGGGGATCTGTCATTCTGATCTGTCCTGTTTGGAGTGCTCACAAATAGTGGTGTATTAAGCAGCAAAACCTGACTGAGTGATGCAAGGGATGGAGTGGCTTCATTCTTGGATTTATTCCATAAACAATAGTTAAGTAAGGCTCAGTATCTAGGATTCTGTAGTTTTGTGAATGCATTGGAAGTGTGTTTTTCTCTCTGCAGTCCATCATCCATTGGGCTCTGTGATGTTTTGAAGAGGGTCACAAAAGTACTAAAACCACCAAACCTATGAACAGGAAGATAATTTCTGTATCATCTGACCCCCTGTTTCCCTGGAAGTTTGCTCTATGAATGCACTGGAAAATGTATTGATAATAATAGTAAAACAATTAATAACCACCTCAGCCTTCACCAAACACTAAAATAAGTATTCTGTGCTTTCCACAGTCCTTTGCTCGTTGGAATTGATTTTGTGCTGGAGTGTGCTTGCTGTGCAGCATTGGAATGAATTCCTGTAGTTTTACAAATTGGTCAGATTAGAAGGTCTGGCTTTACATGTCAAGAATTGTTGTCAGATTGCCCAGATAAATGGGGTACTGCCTGTCTCAGGATTTTGCCTGGTTCTTTAGGCATGTCTGTGCAAGGGGTTTGGGTTTTTTTTTCTTCTCTTTTACCTACAGACATTCATGTAAATGAATAGAGACTGTCAGGGGTCACAAATTGTAGCTGACCACTCAGAGGCCTGGATTGCTTTGGCTGCAGCTTGTGCAGCTACTAAGAGCTTCCAGGTGATGATATTCTGACGCTTAAACCAAAGCAGTGACCTAAAGGAGTGTCAGTGCTGACATTTCTGGAAGATGGATGGGAGAACTCCTCTTCCTCTGGTACACTAGAATGTCTTCAGGAAAAGATATTCCCATCCTTATCCTCTGCTACCCAGTAACTCCATGGATATGATATTCTCCTTCAGAAAGACCATTAGCTTCAAGTGGTAAAATTTCAGAGTACACTTTCCTTTTCAAAAACCAATTTCCCCTTGGCATCCCATGGAAAGAATTCCATGTCAACTCTGGGTTCTGAGAATGGATGGAGAGAGACAGTTGTAGCCTGTAGTTCCATCATGGATTTCTTGAGTCCAGGCTGTCTGGTCAGTGAGAGGGCACCGATGTGTGTTCAGACACCCAATGTTTAAAGTGAGGGAAAGAAAAAGGCCTTTGTTTTTAGTGGAACATCTGGAATGTAAAAGCCTGGTGAGAGAACAGAAACCAGGCAGTTGTCTTCTGCCAGTTCAGTGTAGCTAGAAAAGGGAGACAACTACAATAAGCGATGTGGAAGCAACGTAATGTGGTCTCTATTAAAAAACAAAAAGGGGAAAATAGAAAAAAAAATAAATTGCCATCTCATAGCTGGAGTATTTCCTCAGAGAGCTGTCTGAAACTTCTGAGAGGATTTCCCAGTAGGGTCTGTCAACGTGTTCAGCTATGGTTTGAAAACAGAGGCCTGAATGTGATGCTGGGGAAAATGTGTCAGTGCTTGTGGAAGTCCACAGCAGGCTACAAGTTGGCCAAGGCACAGGCCACAAGGAAATTAAGGGAGATGGGTTGGGTCAGGTCCTGGAGGTGAGCGTGAGACGTAGCTGGTGACCCTGCCACTGATCATGCTAAGAACAACTATAGAGCAGCTTTATAATGTTCAGTGTTTGAAGATTTCTATATTCAAGCTCCACATTTTTTTCATTTGCCATAAATAAGTTTTATATGTGCCAAGATTGCCGGATAAATGCCCGCTTGTTTCAGCCAAACATGTATTTAGCTGACTTCTAAGCCATTGTGCTCAAATGAGGGCAGATTCTTGGAATGAATCATAGAATGGTTTGGACTGGGGAAAGGACCTTAAAGATCATCTAATTCCAACAGGCTGCCATGGCAGGGACAATTACCATTTATATTTATACTTATAAATATTGCCATTTATATTCTCAAATTGAGATGGTGTTTGTGAAATCTGACTCCAACTTAACTCAATCCATGATTAAGTTTTCAGGATGGAGAATGTTCTTCATATTATTTGTAAAATGATCTGTATATTTTCAACTCTGGATAAAAGCTTTTGAAAAGAAGTTCTGAATAGAGAGTAAACAAACTCTAAGTGAATTTTAATTTCCTTGAGCAGCTCTTACCATTTTTAAGTTCCCATCTTACGTAAAGCCCTAAAATATGCAACAATTTTGTATAAACCGACACAAATACGTAGAAGTTGAATACAAACTAGAACATGAATTTCTTAGTATGTGAGCATTACTTTGGAACTTGGTTAGATGAAAGAATTAAAAAGCTACTTCAGTTGTACTTGGAACTGCTGAAAGCAGTGGAGTGAAGCTCTGAGTTGCTAAATCCATCCTGGAGTCTTTCTGAACTCAATTTAGGCGTATGGCCCTCAAGTCAAAGGTGTGATTGCAATTTGCATAGACTACATTCAAGAGCTTTAAAATAACTGATTATTGGTTGTAGTATTGCTGAGGCAGCAAGATCTTCATGGAGAGGCTACAACCCCCACCAAAACAATCTGTAACATCAACTTTTCTCATCCCAAAAATGATGATAGACCTGAGCTGAGCTTCATGGTGAAATGAATAAAGGAGCCTGTTTTAAACTTGCATGAGCTGTAGGCATAACGTTAGGAAACAGATAATCTCTAGTTTGTAGTGGGTGGGTCATGCACTAAATCCAATTGCCCAGAAAATGAGATTTGGTTAAAAATCTTCAGATTTGTTGTTTAATTTCACATCATGTTTTGGTTTGTTTCAGCTGCCTCCTCTGAGCTTTTAAGATTGCATTAAAGTTCCAATGTTTCTTTGCAACCACAGCAGCGAGAGCTGTTTTGTTTTAAATGCAGGGAGAGAATTGCAGGGAGTTATGATCTGCCAGAGCAGGCTTTAAAAGAAACCCCTGCTGGTATCATAACAGCAGTGATAAAATTGTGAAATGAGTTCTTTCCTCTAAGTATAGATTGCTTGAACTTTATAGTGGCAGAAATAAGATTTCACTGGGATAGTAGAGACTGTGGTTTTATAGGATGAACCACTAATTTTGCTGTCTGTCACTTTTCACCAACAATAGTGTTCTGTCAGCTTGAATGATAACTTGCAAATCTTATTTTCGGATTGCAACTTAACCTTGAATTGAGACTAAATCAGTAGATGGGATCTCTGCAGTGAGTTTGCTGCAGGTTTGATGTGTAATGCCAAATAATAAAAACCAAAGATATGGAACACGGCACTATTACAGAACTCAGGACCTAGAGAGGAACAATTGGTGAATTGCAGTGATAATATGGGGCATTTCCACAAATATCTTCCTTATCTGAGCCTCTAGAAGGTCAGACTGTTTGTGGCAGTATGGGACCTAAGTGAAACTGTGTTCTTGGACCCCCAAGAGTGGAATTCCACTGTCTCCTAGGGCAGTTGAGGACTGCTGCAAAGGGCAGAACAATTCCAGGAGAGGAGAGGTGGAAGCAGATACTGAGATACTGAAGTCTATAAAATCAGAAGTGAGGGTAAATAGATACTCTCTATCCCATGTCCCTTTCTATATAACAGCTAAGGGAGACAAAAAATATTAACTGAAAGCACAAGGAAGCCAGCACAGCACAATGAAGCCATGGAACTTGTTGAGTGGTACTGTGGATGGTAAAGTGCTACAGGAGTTCAAAATTCATCAGAGATTCACAGAAGGAAAATTGATTAAGTTCTGGGAAGTATCCAGTCACCAGGGCTGCTGCAGGAAATCCCAGACTAACACTTTGCTGGAAGTAGAAGGTGTATACTGGAGAACATCACTGCTTGCTTGCCTTACTCTGATACAGTTTCTTATAGGACACCTTTTTCTTATAGTTATAGGATACCTTTGGAAACAGGATATTGAACTTTTATCTGAGGGTCTTGGAGTACTGAGAATGCTTTTTCTTATTGTGACTGGGGACCATCGAATCTCCACAGGCAATTATTATGCTCACAAACAGTGCTGTCACATCTTTTTCTGTGATCCTCTATTTAGACAGAAAAACTCTGTGTTTATCCCACTAAGCACATACATTTGATCTTATGCATCATATATTATGAAAAAAAAAATTAATGTGTTTCCCCACAATCCCTTAAGCACATCCTGTTTCTGCTGTGAGGAGTGGCTTGGAGCTTTGCTGGTAATGCAGTTCTCAGTAGCTTTCCTGTGTTATATTATCCAAATATCCCATCACTCTCTGTGTATTAAATTCTCAGTTCCTTATTACAATACTTCTCCCATCTTCTGTTAATTGGCATCAAAGGTTTTCAGACATTGGAGAAAATGTTTTGTTTTTCTAACTCACCATTTGCTTTAGCATTATGAGGTTTGTGTTCATTTTGATATTTTTAAGATATTTTCTTGACATAATGACTGATATGCAAAAAGTCAAGAAAATAGGAAAAAGCCCAAGATGGGAAATTTAATTTGGTTTAATTTCTTGGCAATGTGCAAATTCATTTCCCCAGTCCCTCTGTTTAACAGTGCAAAATTTCAGCCTGTTCCCAAGCTATCAACATTTTTGGGTCATTCGTGTTTCTCACGATCCATGTCATTGGGACAGGGCAGGAAGTGACCACATAGGCTGCTCCATCCTATGCTTTTATGGCTGCTTTGACTAATGGATGTTCAGAGACCCCTTGCTAATAGGATGTTTTGCTTATTCATAAAATTTCATCAATGCCAATTTCTGAAGCAATGTCTTGGTCTACGTGCAGCGTTGTACCCAGAGGCAGGAATTTGGCAGGCCTGATAATAAGTCTGAGTATTGAGAATTGTTATGTCTTCCTCACCAATATGTCTAAATAATGGTTCATAATTAACTCTGGCAATCTCTCTTGTCCAAGCAAAATTCATCATTTTGTAATTCTCTGGGGCTTCAGCCAGCTTTCCCAGGAGGAGTGTTTGGTCTGTGTGTGAAGAGGTTGCAAGGCCAGCTAAAACAGGCAGCAGACGATTCTTCCAATTAGTGTATAACAAGTGTGATGCCTGTCCTTGCTGGGAGCGTGCCTTTCCCACTCTGGCAGTGGGGCAATCATCAGAGTCCCTCTTTGTAGTAGATAGCACTTGGCCTCAGTGGAAAATGAAGCCATGAGGCTTTTCAGATCTTACTTGTTTTATGTAGCATGAGGCTTAAAAATTCAGTGGAGGTGGATATGAATATCTTCCTTGAGGAATACAGACCTTAGATGCCATTCCAAACATAAGAAGAATGTGCTTCCCACCTTTCTTCCCATCTTATGGCAATGCAGACTATTTGACATCCGTAGAGGACTTCTTTGATTTTTATTCTAACCCTTACTCTGGGACTGGAGTGGATAAGATCACTCACCATTCTGCAGGAGAAATACCAAGGGCTGTGATGCAGGGACATCGACCTCAGACTAAGATAACTCTGTGATTCTTCAAATGGTTCATAATAGCATCCATTTCCATCTGCTCTGCCTTCTTGCCAGGCTTACTCCTGCAGATTTGGGTTACCATATCTTTAAAAGGATAGACTGACAGAAAGATAGTATTGTCTTAGTTTCTACCCCCATTCCCAGTAATCACCATTACAGGAAAATGCTGGACCCAGGTTCTGACTTGGGATGGAAAATCCTTTGTGTTCTTGGGCCATATGTAAAGGATTTGTGAGTCACATGGAATTTGCACGTCACTTGCTGAACTCAAAGCTTGGAAAACACTAATCTTCTATTAATTTATGTAAACAGGAAGCTGTGTTTGGCCATTCAGATGTTCTCAATCTGCACACTTGACCCTCTTAAAAATGTTAGATTTCCCTAGAGAATGGCAAAGTCCTGTCTGCATGCCAGTCCTACTTTGTATTTCATACCTGTACATCAACTCTGCCTGCATGCCTAATTCCCCTGTTTAGGTTTGAATTATTTTATCTTTCAATTGGAAAACTATGTACATCTGTAAAAACACAGTGTAATATATGGCAGGGATCTGCTACTGTATTCATTTGAATTGATGTCCCTTAAAGTGCAAAGGCTGCAGAATTTGTGCATTGTTGGATGGTGGAGCTCTGTGCACTCAAAGACAACAAATTCTATTTTTATAAAGGTCAATTTATAACTGGCTCCAGGTTCATTTATTTTGGTGGTGCAATGAGAGGAAAAGTGGTGGCAGAAACTTAAATTTTATCAGTCTGAATTCACAGACTGTACAATCTTGTTTTTGCTGCTTCTCTACCAATGGGAATTCTGCATGTTTGCATTCTTGATCCTTCTCCTCTTCCTTGAGGAAACACAGCTGTGGAGCAGGAGCACTGACTGCACTGCCCTTCTGAACAGGGCAGGGGGAGTTGGGTTGCCCTGGATGTAAATGAGATTGTGTTGTTTCTGCCTGTCAGGAGTAAGTGTATTATCATATCAGTTACCAGCTGTTTTCCCATTAATCAGGTTTCTGTGCCCTAAAAATGGCCAAAGCCAAAGGTCCCAGCCACAGGTACATGAAGATAAACAGCAGGTGTAAAGTCATCCCACTTTGAAGCTGAATCCTTGCTTTTTGCCCTGAAATGTGGTGTAGTAGCCTTAAGATTTCTTTAACAATGCTTGAGGATTGTTTAGTTAAAGAACACAAAAAATCGACCAAACTCATTAAAATGGTGAAATTATTGAGACTTAGCTAGAGAATATCAAGCTTCTGCCAGAATGGTCTTGTCTGGCAGGGAAGTGAGTGTAGTTGCTGCGTGTTCATCTTCTGGGTAGGATTAAGTTATGACAAACAAATTCCTCTTTCAAATGAGCATAATCCCCAGCACTTAATGAGTTTAATTTATGTTCATCAACTTTGTAGCACTAGCTGATTAATTTTCCTCTGCTCATTCGGCTCAGGCTTCTAGTTTGGGATCGTGATGCCTCTTTATCTGGTAGGAACCCTGCAGAGTAAGGATTTCTTTCCAAACTACTTTAAGCACCTTCTCAAATGTGGATCTCGTCATCTAAATTTTCCAATTTCACGTATATTGAGATCTCCTTTCCTGATTGGAGCCCACAGCCCTGTTTTTAAATCATTTGCAGCAACATCTACCTGCTGCAGTGGAGTGTCCTTCACACTGCCCCTTGTCCACTGTCCCCCTTCCGTAGGGCAGCTAAGGCTCAGAGCCTGGTTAACCTGAGGGAAGGAGGCATGGCTCAGGCAAAAAGCAGGACACACAGTTTTACTGCTTTCTAAATTATCTGTTTTCCAAAAAATGCTGGCCCAGATGTGGCAGCTGGCTGTGAGTGGGGTCACAGCAGCCTCTCACCTCTCTGCTCCTGTAATCACAAATAGGAGGCTCCTCTGGGTTTCAAGTTTCCCCACCTGCTCCGTCAGGTAGTGCAAAATTTGTTGACAGGAGATAAGAACTTCATCTCTCATCTGTGGAGCTTTCCAGGGAAACTTGTTTTGTGTTGTTAATAATACAAGTTGACTTATCTACAGATAGTCTTTCCCTCTACCTCCACACAAAGAAATAAGCCACAGATTGAAATAATGCCAGAGCATGTGTATATTAGAGGATGGTGACAGTGGAGAAAATGGACCTGAAATTGTGGTTTACATCCATGTGCAGAAGTACATGTTACATATATGGGAGCCGGTATGTGGTTTCAATTTACACAGTAATTCTTTTTAGATATTTTTTTTCTCCCCTCTTTTGCTTTCCATCACTGTCTTTTAAAATTCCTGGAAGAAGGTAGACAAACAGTTTTCTTTGGAGCCAACAGCAGCACCATTTTTTGTTGTTTTTTTTGGTTTTGGCAATCTGCTAGGCCTTTGGATTTCCATTTCCTTTACCTACTAGATATATTTATCTATGTAGATATTAAAATAACACAAAATATATTTTGTCTGTTTCTGTTCATCTTTAAAACAATGTGCAGCTGTTGAACTGCACATGATTGTTCACTTGCTATGGGTCACTCTTGCTGGATGTGTTTTATTATTGCACCCACGCAATGATCTCTGAGATCAGTGTGATGAGCTTGGTTCTCTCTCATTTAAAAACATAAGATTAACAAGAAATAATTCCAGGTATGTATGTGATGAGAAAGAAACTTTGAATTATGTTTTTGCCATGACCAGTTTTCATCACCTCATATTTCCTGCGATATAAATTTCTTGTTTTGAAAAATTCACTGGCAGCTGCATGACAAAGTACTTGTGACATTTCAGTTGAAACCCTGTTCTCCTTCCAACTCCTTCTTTTTCTGTTGGACCTTTATGCTCCTTACTGCAGGTTCTGCTTTCTCTCTCATTCTGCCTCTCCCGTATCTTTCTCTCTTCTTTCCTCCCTTTGGTGATTTGAGTCATGGGTCATCCCACTCCATCTTTCTTCTTGCTCACAGCAAACAGAAGATTTATCTTAAGTGGATTTCATCTGCAGGTCATTGAGACTTCCAAGGAAAATTTAATCTGGTGTTTTAGGCTGGCACAGAGTAGACATGAGAGGTCACTTTCCAGAATTTTGAATCATCAGATTACTCCCAGCATGTTAGTCATGTTCCTGGGATGCAAACAAGGGGCTGTGGTTGCATAGGGTCAGGATGGTGATGTAGCAGAGGGAACACAGCTGTAGATTCATTAAAGTTAGCTGGAAGTTTTTAGTCCATTTTCTCCTCTAAAGAAGCACTTCCCCTCACCCTCCCAAGCCCCAAATTTGCTCATAAATACCTAAGTGACATTTAGATTTTCATTTAGAAATAAGAAGCAGGAACTTCATTGAGATTTGCAGAGAACCGAGATACAGAAAACGTTTTTATTTGAGGATGGAGTTCGTTTATTTACGCTGACATATTTCTCAAGAGGGAAATGGGGACACCCTTTATAGCCTTTTAAAGAGCCATCCTGCCTCCCTACTCTCCTGTCCATCACTTATGTGTGGAAGCACCAAGTACAGCAATGCCACAAGTTTCTCTGTGAGCACAGGCTTCTCCCTCTGTCTTGGTAACCTGGAGGAACAGAAGTTGGTCTGAGGTACATCACTACATGTCCTGGGCCCTCTTGTTTATTGTCTTGTAATGCAGAATCATGTTTCTTTTCCTGATTTTATATACTTCCACGGGTTTACTTGAGCTGCCAACAAACGATTGACAATCTGGCTAAGATTCTGGGACAGAATGTAAATATTAGATTTGCATTGTGACTCTTCTTCCCTCAGTGCTGCCTGACATTTGGGATCCCAGTGTACCCAGAGCAGCATGTGCTCATCTTCCCAGTACACCAGAAGCCTCTCTGTTGACGTACAGCCCTGTCCTCTGGCGTGGTGTTGTATTTTGTTCTCAGGGCTGGGACTACAGTGACGCTCTGTAATGTGCTGATTTGCAATTCCCTGACATATGCTGGTTACAATGATACACCAGGTTTCAGGAAAACAGCTCTCCTAATATATATGGGAGATAACACGCCAGATGACTGTTAGGAGGGAGATCTGAGACATCTTATTTAATGTAATATCCAACCAAATGGAGAAACCTTGCAGGAATGACTGCCAGATTATCCTCTGAGGACCACAGCCTGGCTATTTGGCTGATGATAAAACTGCATATTTTTGTGTTTACTAATGGGGGAGAAGTGAACTCTCCATGGTGAGTAACACAGATAGCAGCAGCTCCAGTTCCTTTCATTCATCACTATACTCCTTTCCCTAAGCAAAGGTCAGTGCATTTGTTTGGTTTTCTTGCCTCTGTTGTAGGATTTAAGTTCATGAGTCACTAGAGGGTCTGTGGTAGCATCCTGGCAGTGTGGACCAAGAGAGTTGCTGTTTCAGGAGCCTCTGTGCCTCTCTCCTGCTCTTGGAGACCAGACCAGACAATGAGTTAGTGCAAGGGGAAGGTCAGGATGTGAAAAGTTTACTCACGTAGCCCATGACTCACCTTATCTTAAACATGTTCTTGCACATGGCAAGGGAAAGGTCTCTGATCAGGATTTCATCCTGAGATTTACAACATCCAGCCACTGTCAGGAGAAAGGCAACAACTTCTTAGTCTGTGATTGTCTTGAAGTAGGTCAGTAGGTCATGCCCAGATATCTTTAGCTTCTTTTGAAGGGTTGCACTTGCAATCCAGGTGTTGATGTGCCTTTTGAAGAGCAGGTAAAAGAACACATTCTGCATTTTTGTAAAACAGGGATTTCAGATGCAGAACAGTTGTAATGACGATCTGTGTGTGCTTTCCTTCAGGGTTCAGTAACATTGAGTTTATTTTAATGAATATGGTATTGAGCTTTTCACAGGAGGGTTTAGTGAACAGATTGGAAATTCTGAAAAAGATATTAGAGCTGGGTGAATAATTCATAAAGAGTAATTTATTTTATGAATGTCACCTTTTTCTATTTTGAATTGCCTTGGAATAAAGCATGACTTACTTGAATTTAGTTGTTAATTAAAATTATGCATCAAATAATTTCTGTCAGCAATCCTTCCTTTGTAGCTCATTTACAAGAGATTTGTTGCGAGCAGTTGATGTTCAGAACACTGAACACAGGAATTCCAGGATTAGTTTTTCCCTTTTTTCATTAGATTGTAGTAACTTGCTAATTTTTGCTTTGTTGAAAGAATTGACTAAGATTCCAGAGTATTCTGATTCATGAGTGTATGGGAATATTGTAATATTTGCCAGAATTTCATGTCTGGCCAGCTTTCTGCCAAAAAATTATTTCATTAGAAGGCAGAGGAAGCAATTTTGTTATTAAAAATAAACTGTCAAATTTGTTTCTGTCTTCTGCCTACTTTGAAACTGAACTTCAGATTTTCATAGAGATGGTCTTTGTGTATTGGTTACTATCTTGGCAATGCCGCCAGACTCTAGTGCTGACTTCTTCAGGCCTAAGTCTGCAGGATGAATGAAGAGGAACTCTGACTTTTGGTGTGTTTCTCTGTTCCTAATAATGCGTCAGAACAAGTCCGTGTCAGGCTCAGAGAGTATAAAATTTTCTGTAATTAGATTGCTGTTTTGTGGGCAGTTTGGTTTTAGTTTTACTTGTTTTCAAAACATGGACTCAATTGCTCAGTAGCAAGAATTAGTTCCCTTCAACTAACTTTGCCATAATTTTCACAAATCTTGTCAGCTTATGAAAGCCATAAACTGGAACCTAATACTTCCTATAATATTTCCAAGCACACTGAACTGCAGAATTTGCTCCAAATTTTCTTTTGCCCTTTATAACGAGCTTTATTAATGCACCAGATTGCAATGTACAAAATTAAAGACATGCAAACTGGTGCTTATTTGACAGGGTGCTGTGTATTGCCTGCTCCAGGTTTGCTGCCTGCACTGGCTCAGGCTGCACACTTTATTACACTGTGCTGGGGCCAGGGACTCCTGCAAGCTGGGAAGTGATGCTGACCTTGTGAAACACCCTGTGTTGCTGCCTCTCTTTCTGGTCTGTCTCAGTGACCAAGTTGCCATTACAAACACAATTTAAAATCCCATGAGAACGTGTGTAATTTCCCCCAACTGTGTGCTGCTGGCTGAATCCTGAAAGTGCAACTTCAGGAAAGCACAGACTGGCAGCCCACGCTCCTGAACTTGGCTGCTCCCCTGCCAGGTAGACACTTCTTGAAATAGCATTGCCCACGGGGATCGTTTGTCGCGTTTGAATTGATAACTGGCAATCTGTTGTAACCTGTGTTGCGTTTTCATCATTTCTTGCGTGGCTGTGCCCTCCGCCTGACATGTGCCTCCCATATGGAGCCAGCCTCCGGGGCTGTGAGATTGCGCATATTGCGGTTGGACTTGATGATCTTGAAGGTCTTTTCCAACTTAAATGATCCTGTGATCCCGTGTGCAAACTGCAGCAGGCAGGAGAGAGGCACACGAGCTGTGAACACATCGTTGAGCAGCGCAGCCTCTGCCACGTGCCCCTGGTAACTGCACTCGAGTCGGGCAAACCCGAGCTCTCCAGCTGCTGTGTATTGGCAGATCTTGATTCTTACTGATTACCTGATGTTTACCCCTCTCCCGGTTTGTTTTTTGTGTCTAATCCTTGTGTGGAGGGCTGTAGTTTGATTATCGATGATTTTTGGGTTGTATAATTACACAATGCCCCTCTACTCCTGAGCTACTTCAGCAGAAATAAACAATAATACTGCACGTTCAATATTTGCTTTCCCTTTTCCACAGAGCCAGAGAAATATAATAGGATCTATTTAGCTTCTGCTCATTTGCTTTGCAGAATTCTTCCTGCATTTTCTTTGATGCTGTAAGTGTCTAGTATTGCTCTTAGCTGTACATTGCACTGTGTAGGTTTTCACAGAGTAAACATACACTCAAATCTGTACAGAAGATTCTTGGTTAATAATAGACAAGATGAACATAACCTGTTTTGTTTTGACATTATACATCCTTAAATGGGGTGTGTAGGGGAGGCAAATTGTGCTGTTTGAAATGCACAAAACCCAAAACCCCCAAATGTCTGTATTATTTTTTCAATGCAGTTCCTTGTACTCAGCTCAAAGGAAAGAGGAAGAACAAATTCCAATAAACCTACGTGTATTATTAATGAGCATTAGCTCACTCAAGAAGACCCAGGCCTTGTCTGTATTGCTTAACTGAAAAGATGCAAAACAGATTAGTAGGGGACAAACGGAAAAAAAAAATCAGCCCATTAACTTGCCCATCTTCTGTATAGTAGTAGAATGAGATCAGATCCCCAGAGGTATGAACTGCATGGAAGGATGTGCATTTTTAAGAACAGTGTCCAAGGTGTGCTTTGCTACAGATGTGTATTTATATTAAGAGTATTGACTATTCTGGCTTAGGAATTTCCAGTGAGAATTGAGAGTATAGTTAATCCTCTCCTTGCTAAGAAGAGTTTCAGGTTTAGCATGACTAGTGAGTGAGGTACTGGAGAGAAAGGTCAGATGGAGGAGTTTCTTTCGAGGAGTTTCTTCTCTGTCCACGTATTTTCCATAGGAATCAAATGCTTTTGAAAAATTAGATAACGTGATCACATGGTCTGTGCTGATCTTGACATGCATATGCACTGAAAGTTGGTCTGTGGTACTTATATTCTAATTTAATATTTTTCCCCCCATTAAA
Organism: Serilophus lunatus; assembly: GCA_013399895.1. NCBI lineage: Eukaryota > Metazoa > Chordata > Aves > Passeriformes > Eurylaimidae > Serilophus > Serilophus lunatus. The sequence goes on along the minus strand of VXBA01005853.1, from coordinate 2,685,742 downwards.
TTCACAGAGGTGTCCTGATATCAGGCCCCACCTCTCATTTTAGAGGTGCATGTCAGATACCTGGATGGTCTTTGTCTGGTGTTCTTCACTGAAGAGCGGGTTTCAAAAACAAGTTTACTTTTTTATGCATACAAATATTTAAATATATTTCAGCTTTTCTTTTTTTAAAGAGGTGCAGTTAAGAGTCCCAGTGTGTTAATTTTAGCCCTCTATAAAATTTGTTCAAGTACTGATCAGAAATGTGCAAGTGTCCAAATTTACCTTGGCAGGGTGCAGAAAGGAATTTGAGAGTAAATGGGTCTTTTGGCAATTTCTCCCTTATGGATCACTTGTAAAATAGGAAACCCCTCTGTTTGCACACATATTCCATGTGTGTCAAATGTCTTGATTGCTGCAGAGTCACGTGCAGGTCTTGGAGAAGAACAGAGTCCCAAAGACCAGTTGCTGCTACCTGAATTTTCTAGTTTTTGAGGTTTTGCATTTATAGCCCCATGACTGCACAGGAGCTGAGCACAGGGAGCTCTGGCCATAGCAAGTGACTTTGCTTTCTGCAAGGAGATATTAAAGAGAATTTTTAAGGTGTGATTTAGTTTCCCCCATGAGACAGAAGCAATAAAACAGGATGGTGCAGAAGTTGAATTAATGTTTGGTTTTTAATTGATTCCTTTCCAGGGAAGTTAAAAAGGATGGAAATTTGAATAGCTGCTGAAAGGAGAGTTCTGTTATCTACTTCTGTAACTCGAATTTTCCAAGGTTTGGCCAGTATTTATACATCTCTCTGCTGAGTTGTATTTTTGGCACCAAAATATTGGTTGTGGTTTGCATAATCATGTGTTTCACTTCAGTAGCTGCCTGCAAGAAAGCTGGAGTTATTCTTACTTAAAAAATGCAATTAATTTTATAGCATTATGGTAATTTAAAAAAAATCTCTGCAAGATGTGGAGAAAAGCAAAATTTTGTTCACTCTTAAGGGATACATAGAGAGACTTGGAGAGAGTAAAATAAAAACCCTGTAGTTTTTAGTTCCTGTGAGACTGAACTAGAACGACTTTTTCTTTTCCTCCAATAAACTATAAAAAAATCAGCAGTAACTCTGTGAGAAAACCCTTAAAAAAATTATAGAAAAATGTTGGCCTTCACTACTCTGCTCTCTTTTCTACCTCTTTGCCCAAGGTAGGAAGCAGCTCCCAAGGATTGTTTCTGACACAGCTATTAAGTGTCATTACTTTTATTGACCAGTTATGAATACAACATACTTGTGAATGTAGTAGTTAATGAATGGATGAAAAAGTTGGTTCATTCTGAAATCATTTGCTTCCCATGAAAACACTGATGTGTTCATAACCCAGGATGCATTAATGCATTTAAAATTTTGTCTAATTAATGTTGGCTGATGAAGTAAAGACATCCCAAATGCAGTAGTTTGAGGATCACAGGACCAGTGTAAATCCAGGAGGAGTCTGAGCTCTGGGAGCCATAGGTGTTTTAATAATCCCTTTCTTCTACACCATATTTTTTTTCACAAAGCAACACCTCAGGGCTCATTAACCTTCTTTATACTTCTTCTCTTTCCCCTCTGGGATTATACTGATGGGTTGAAAAATGGCATCTCCTTCTCATGGTACTTTATCATATTTCTAGTGAGCCTTAGCCCAAATGGAAACCAAAATTATGTATCTGAAAATTCAAGTGGCCTGAAGTATTTCCTTGCGGTGATTTTCTGGAGAAGGAGGAAAGGCTCCTTCAAACATACCTCTGGTTGCTGGTGTGATCAGTTGGAAGCATGAACTCATCATCTTGTCTCCAGTGAGACTCTTGTGCCCCGAAGAAATCTGGATCACTAACTGGGGAATGCTCCTGGAGATGCCACTGTGGGTCCTGTGTGTTTGTGCTTTGAGGGCATGTGAGAGCCCACCTGAAGAATGAGTGGGGTCCTCTCTAAGGCAACCATACCTGCATATTTCAAGACTGCTTCATCCATGACCAGCCAAGACTTTCAGGGATGGATTGCTGCATGCCTGCCACTACAGCAGAGCCCTTGGCAAGTCAGGGGTTAATTCTCACTGCTCCATACTTTGTGTGAGAAGCTGGGTCTGATTACAGTCTGCTTTCATGAGGGTAAGTGGCCTCTGGCTTTCCAAGATGGAACAGGTTCCTTCCACATACTGTAATTTTGACTGATGGGAGGTTGCTTAAGAAGTTGAAATATGGCTGAAAATGACAGTACTTGTCCTCAGGCTCTTCTAGGAGAGTCAGCGTTATCTTGTACTTCAGTGCTCCTCGTTCTCCCTTCCTCCTCTTACACATTAATGCTTCCCCAAGGTTTGTTATTCCTGTAGACCTGGGAGGAAGGTGATTGTTGGTATTTGATCTTTGATGCTGCCAAGTGAGAGGTGCTGTGTCTATGCCCACCCATGGTGCCCAAGTGCCAGTTTGGCTCCAGGAGATTTGATGAGTCCTGTCCTGCTGCCAGCTGATGGCCACAGCATCCTGCCCTGGCTCACAGGGGCACAGTCCTCCACTGAGCACAGATGTGAGCAGGGCAGAACAAAGCAACCACATTTGTCCGTTTACTAAAGCAAATCTAAGTGTTGTGCCATCTGTTCTGCAATGACACAAAACCCAGTGAGCTCTCTGGAAAAGGCAGAAAATATGTTCAGAATCTGTGGAAAAGATGGATGTGAAAAAAAGATGCTGAGAGTTCGTAGGAGCCTGGATAACACCATAACAGACCAAATACAATAAAACAAAAACTTGAAGTAACAAATACAAGCACTAAAACCTGCCTTCAAATGGGGACAAACAACACTCATTAGATTTTTCTCTTGTATCTTCCCCATTGCCTTTTATACATGTGGTCATTTTTTCCCCACTGGATCTGCTCTCCTGAACAGAATCAGAGGGTGTTTTGCAGTTCAGAAATGCTGTGACAGAGCAGGAGCCTGCAATGCTGCACCCTGCCATGCCAGCAAGGGGGACTGGTCCCTCCTTGAAGAGACAGCTCAGGGTGACGTTGGCTACCCCAGCCCAGCATCGGGCCCCTCTGCCTGCTGCCAGAAGGCACAGCTGTGATCCAAAGCACAGCTGTGTGTCGTTTTTCAAAAGCCAGGAAGGAGAACTGCAGACTGTGTGAAAAATGATAAAATCTGGAAAACCTTTTAAAGCAAGCTTTATAGCTTTGTGAAATTCCTGCTTCCCCAGAGTTCAGATGAATCCCATGAAAATCTAATTGTCTTAAGCTCGGCATTGCAGTGAAGTGGCCAGCCTGGACTGGTGGCTGTGCTGGTGGTAAGGGTTTTTTGTTGATTAACTTATTGAAGTTGAGTAGAACAGGGATGGAGTGTGTGATGACATATCCCGTAATTCTCCTGCTTTGTAAACTGAGAACCTTGGTTTGGTTGGAAGTGGCTGTGATGCCAAGAGCTGCTTGGAGTGTGAGATTTTGCTGGTAGGAGGGAAAAAGGCATCTTGTGGATCGGTCGCTGGACTTGGTCTTCAGGACATTTGCTTTCCCATCTCTGCCACAGACATCTTACATGTTCTTGGACGAGTCATCCAGTTTTCCCTCATCTCATTCCCCCAGTGAGGGATGGGGGGTTGCTTTCCTCCAGCACAGTGCTGTGAGGCTCCGTTGGAGTTGGCAGTTACCATAGAGATGAGGTACCTAAATAGAATTTGAGACCTGTTGAAGGAGAGCTATGAAACCTGATGGTGTTACCAAAAGAACAGCTTGGCTTTGGCCTTGTTGTGTGGGGCAGCTACAACAGGTTATAAAACTGTCGCAGTAGGTGTAAGTCCTGTGAAACCAGGGTCAGCTGGAACACAGGCTTGTAAAAACAAAAAGCTACCAGTACAAACTGAACCTGTAAATATGAAGCAATATCACTAGTTAAACAAATAAACTGAAAGGGATTTTTCTCTTTAGGATCCTCTGGGCATTTTCATTTAATAAAGTCTTTTGGTCTGGCAGGAATCCAAGACCGAGAAGTCCAGACTTGCTTCTGTTCTTTCTGGGGCACCCTGGAGCTTCTGAGACTCCTCACTGTTTGTATTAAAGGCCTTTAATTTGCTGTAAGATGTCAGCTGGAGAATAAAAACTGTGGAGTTACTCTGTGATTTGTTCTAGGCAGAGGGAGGCAGGGGAAAGCAGGTTTTAATTTAATTGATGCTCTCTTTATTTTGAAATGAATACATGACTTTCAGGTATTCCTTATTACACCATTAATTGTTTCCCTCTCTTTCATTCATACTAAAACAAATATCTAGCATTTTCAGTCTCCCTGCTGAAATGAGAGTGGTTTTGAGGTCCTGGTCATTCTCATTCAACTTCTTTGGAAACATTTCAGTTGGGTTGTATTTGCAGGCATCCTTCATCTAGTGTTTTCAATGCAGATGTACCACTGACTCGTTACAACAATATAATGCCATCTGTCTTGTCTTTTTTTATCCCATATTTAAACATCCTTTTATCCCCTCCCCCCTTCCTTGTTTTGGTGCTGGTTGACTCTGTAGAGTGAGAGGAAATACTCACTGAACTCATTGCAATAGCTATCCATCCTTTACCTGAGTTGGAAGTAGCTAATTTAGGACTTTGTAAGATGCGTAGGTTGGTTAAATGTTTCTGACAAAGCATTTTAGTTTTTTTGTCAGTGTTAGCTTCTATTTGACAGGTTCCTGTGCATTCCTTCCTTGATTTTCCTGAGTGCTGTCTCTTGGGCTGCTGGTAGTGCTATCTCTAACCTAAATTGTGTAGCTAGCAGCAAATCTAAAGTGGAAGAGAGGATTATTTTTTCACTTCCTTTGTAACGTTTAAAAAACATTGAGAAGTTCATTGTGAAGCTGTTTTCTGGATGAGGGGTATTTCCCTGCCAGGCCTTGATGCCCCCATGATGAGTGTCCTCCTCATCAGCATTCTGGGTGCCCTCAAGAAACACAGAGCATCTGTTTTGTCCTGTGCTGGACGTTTGTTCCTCCTCTAGGCAGGACTTAGAAATATGATTGCAATAGCTGACTTTGGTTTGAGTGGTGGGATTGATACAGGGTATCTGATCACTTCTTTTGAAAACTAACATTTTTTTTTGCATTTATAAGGGGAGATAACTGGCTTTCTTATTGTAGTATTTCCTCTGATCCAGATTCCTGGTTTGTAGTTCCTGTAAATGTGTTTGGACAACTGACTTTGAGATGTTTTTAAGCATTGTTGTTTCAAGAGCTACATTTTTTTTCTCTGTCTAGTAGTCTAAATTAATAATGCCTACTTAATTATAAAACAATCTCATGAGATTTAAAGGCAACTTCAAATAAGAAAGCCACGTCATTTTACAGTAGACATGTAAAGAATGGAAACTATCTCTTGAAGAACTTCCTTGATATCTTCTGTGATAGTAGTATTGTCCAAATAAACACATAGCACTTGTAAACTTACTAGAATGTGTGGTGGTGCTAACCCAGTTTCCACTGGTGTGAATACATTAGCCCACTGACATATGGTGTGTAATTTGATTTCTAGTAGTTCTGAACGATTTACAGGCTGATTTATGCTTCTTGCTTTGCATGTATTTTCCATACAGCCTTATATTCAGGGAGTGTGTTCTTTATAGGCTCCATTTAACTGAATGTATATTGTGTTCAACTTCTACCTGATTGCTGCTGGATCTTAATTTCTATTTATTTTGGGAAAACAGACACTTTTAATTTTTGCCTGAGCACACAGGTGCTTTCTGTTTTCCAAAATAAAATGTTTCTAATGGTCTACCTTCTACTTCAACACTTGCTATTTCTTCAGGTTTCTACAGTTGTTATCTAATTATGGTTTTGTTCTTTAGAGTTTTGTGTGTACGTGTAGGTAATTTAAGTTCTTTTGTGCTGCTTGGAGTATGATGAAAAGTTTATGGTTACTGGAGCCATAGTCTAAGGAGCAGGCAAAGAGAACATTCTTGTTCTTGAATTCTGGTGATACTGAATTGTTTTATTAGTAGCTGCAGCCTTGGAAGGAGTGGAAACAAGGAGAGAAGAACATCAGGAAAAGCATAAACAGCAAGACCCACAAAAAAACTGGAGGTGGTCAAAATGATGGAAAATCAGATGAGCCACACTTTGTTGGACCAAATGTTCAGTGAGGCCTCCTTATCTTGTCTTCAAAACCAGACAGTGCTTGCCTTTGCCTTAATGTTTGATTTCGCTTTTCCAAGGACACAGATCACCAGTAACTGCTGAGTTCCCTGAGCCTGTTTTGGACTCAGCTGATGTTCTTTATTTCTTCCTTTGCAGAAGTCTGCTAAAATGTATCTGTTATTCTGCAATGCCTAAACCTTGCTCCTTGCACTGTAGGTACCAGCAATGTAAAGAACAAGGAATGTTAATTTAAAGATTTTTAAGGACAAGCTTTTGAGTTGGTTTTGCATAAGACTGCCTATGACAATGCAGTCTAAAAATTGTCAGTTTCTTTTTTTATTTGTTTCCTGGTACGTCCAAGCTTTTCTCATCAACAATTCTTGTCCTCTGTGTGCTTTCAGATCTTAGAGCCATCGTACGCCTTCCTTCCTCTCTGTCATACAGACAAATAGTGCACATTAATTCTTTGATTTAATCCTTCTTAATAAGTCTATTCCTCCAGGGATTAATTATTTTAGTTTCTGTACTGTATCTTGCACTTTGTTGACATCTTGTCCTGGGAGCCTACAACTGAGTGCATTATAAACCAGAAAGCTCATCTCTCGTTAGTTCTCCATGCTCCTGTTTGAAAAATGGCTTTCTAGATTCATGTCTCCAACACAGAGTAAGAATGTTAAAATAAGTGTAAAGAAAAGCAAGCCCCAGGTGTAGCAACCTTTTGTTACTTTTGTTTTCCCACACCCTTATGGGCATTCTGTTAAAGTTCCATTTAGCAGAGAGACCCTGCCTTGATTTCCAGGCCATAAACCCCTGGGTCTGTGGCTGGAGGTATGTTATGAGCTGTTGCATGGAACAGAAAGAAGCAAATGTGAAATGTTTTCTTTCAGGTGGGACTTTTTTACCTGCTGGTGTAGCAAATGTCAGAGGCTGCAGAGCAGGGACTCTGGGTCCTGCCAAGGTGCACCTCTTACTCGGGTGGTGGTTTTTGGGAAAGCTCCCTGGACCTACTCACTGTGTGTCGTGTGGGCACTGGAGCTGCTGTGAGAGAAGGGCTGGTGTGGCACTGGGAAGAGGAGGAGATGGGAATGGCCCAGGCCAGATCTGGCTGCTGCTGCTGCCCTGCAGCTTGTGCTCTGCAGTCCGTGCACTGCTTGGAATATGAATTGCTGCAGAACGTCTTCCTAAGGAAAGAGTTGGGATTTTTTTAAGATAAATTTAAATTACTTTAAATGCTACATTTTCATTCAGATGAATTTAATATATAAAACTTTTTTTTAATATAGTAAACTTTTTTTCCTGCAATTTGTGGTCTGGATCTTTTTATCTTGTTTACCATAGCAAAGACCTGGACTCTGTTTCCTACCCATTAATGGATCTGATCCAGCTCTGCTGAATTCAAGATGAAGACAGTTTTTGAGAGGCTGCAGCAGTGCCTTGGTGAAAGTCTTTGGCCTGTCTTATATAGAACATCAGACTTAACTGCTTTAATATTTATGAATCCATCTATAAATTCTGGCCTTGAGATTTATGGATGTGACGCTCGTTGACTTCAGTGGGTGGTGATTTGTGCCCTAAGCAAATATATTTTTGAAAAGAAACTTGTGTAGCAACTGTCCCATTTTGTGAGGGCTTGAGCTGAAGAGCTTTCTAGTCAAACTTTTTATTTTCTTTCTTCAATTAATTTTTATTGCTGAGGGTAGTACTCAACCTTGCATTTTGCCAAAGTGTCCTTAGAAATGCCTTATTTCAAATGGTTCCTTGTGTTAAAATTGGGAAAGTTAATCTTTTTTGGATCTTGCTGTTAGCAAATTCATGGACTTGATATTCATGTTTTTCCTCCAACGAAAGATTAAAATTGAGAAACTCTTTTGCAGAGAACTGCAATTACTATTCCCTGCTTGCAACAACAGCAATCGAGTTTACAATCCCCTGAGCCTGCAAGATCTGCTGCATTTGTCATTTTCATTCTTAACAGCTATTTAATAACTCACCTCTTTCCCACTTGGAATTACACATACCTGTGGACATCAAGCCTAGAGACTTTCCAAAATGTTCTTGCTTAAGCATTATTTTAGCTAAAAGAACTGCTTTTCTCTGTTTAAAAAGCTACAGAATTTTAACAGCTCTTGCAGCTGATTTCATTGGAGATCAGGTTCCTGCTGGTCATGGAGGTACCTGAAAGGTGGAATCCAACCTGACAAAGGTGCAATGCTCTCCCCAGCTCTGTATTTGCCTGCCCCGAAGCCTCATACTTTTGCAGGCTGTGCTCTGCCACAGTAGTATCTGTGGCAGGTATAGAAAGCTGTATATTTTTATGTCACCTAAACCTTTGGAAAATGAGATTTAAACCTCTTGTGATCTCCAAGGATTCATAGGTGAGTGGCTGCTAGGATGGGGGAGGTTGTGGAGGTCAGAGGCAGGAGACTTAGTGGAGGGAAGTGGTGCTTGGGGTTGTGGCCCTGATAGGCACTAAGTGAGAGGGGTGAGAATTTGGTAATTTCCTTGTAAAGACAGAGATTTTGGAAGCAATGTTTTTAGCATTGCTCACTGGTGAAGGCCAGGGATTGTAGCCAGGACCCTTGTCTGGAAATCTGCTGGCATGGGTTTGTGAAATCACTTTAATTATGTGTGTCTTCTCGATGGTTCAGTGAGAATGAGACACAGTCTGTCTCACTATTGTATCCTGTAAAAACCACAGAAAACTCTTCTGAGCTTCTGAAATGAGTTTTACCATAGAACTGCAAGATTTGGATCCAGATTCTCATCTGCTATAAACTAATGCAGCTTTCATAACTTCAGTTATACTGGCTCAGATTTGTCCCCCTGCTGTTATCAATCACACCTGCAATTGTGTAGTCACTAAGCTGGGCCCCAGGGACAAAATTTTATTTTTGGTAGCAGTGGAAGTGTGTAGATGCATGAATGGATGGATACCCATCCTCCTCCCTAGAGCAACAAGGACTGTAGAAAGCAGCCTGTAGAACAGCTCCTGTGTGGTGCTGTTCATTAGTAGATCTCAAAGAACAGTAAAAATGTGACCTTATCCCCATTCTGCAGAGGATAAATGGGGCCTCAAGGAACACACAGTTTCCATAGGGCTACCCAGCAGGCTCTGTCTCTTTGTCAATCTGGTTGTGTAATTCCTATATGTATCCATAATTATTTGCCCCCTTATTTTTTTTTTGAGGATATGTGAAAGTAAAACAACTTAATTGCAAACCAACTTGGAAAGAACCCTGAAAAATACTCACAGTAATAAAAATATATATGCTCAGTTGAAAACTTCCTTCTTCATCCAGCCTGAATAGATCAGTGTATCTTTAGGGCAGCAGCAGCATCTAGCACAGTAAGTCCCAGGATGTTCCAAATATTTGCTACAATTTTTTCAGTATCTCTTTTCACTGTAAAAGAAGATGACTTTGCAGCATTGCACGATTCTTCCTCTGCAATGCTTCAGTACTTCAAGGCATGTTCTCAAAGAATCAAATGCAAATATCTCATAAGAAGTTGGGGTGGGTTGATTTGTTTGTTTTTGTTTGGAGTTTTTTTGCATTTTTATTTACAGAAATTAAGCTGAATGGAAATAAAGTGCCAAATGCATCTGTTCCTGAATCAATACACTGTGTGACTGGGGATGAATACGTTGCAGAAGGGAAAATGTTGAGAAATCCCACGTGGGCAGGGATGAGTTTGGAGGGTCTGTTGTCCTTAGCTCTGCCACAGATTTCTCAGGTGATCTTGCTCCAGTCATTGGAGCTCCTGGTGCATCAGGTCTGTTCTAATGTAATTGAACAAATAGTATTTCTGTACTTTATTAGTATTGGAAGGACATGTCTGTTGTCTTTCTGAAAAAGCATGTTCCTGTGTTTCTAAGACCTAGAGAAGGATCATAAAATAATACATGGAATTTGCTCTCAAATTCTTGCTTTACTAGTGGCAGTGTGGTCAAACATACAACAGGTGTGTATTTAGGGTACAGGCACGTTGGCACTAACATGGGATTAGACTTGGTCCAATATGTTGTCCTGAAAATAAAAATATTGTCTCTAGTCATTGACAGAGTATTTTTGGCAACTATATAGTTAAATGCAAATCTCTTTTGGCTTCCCTGTGCATTGATTTTTGGGAGATCCCATATTGCAAACTCCCTCCTGGAGTCTACACTGGCATCGCTGGAAATGCAGGTTCATAACTCATAGCTAAATATCAGATAGTTTGTACCTCCCTTTTGTCTCTAGAAAATAACCTGAAGTTCAAGACTGTTTTTAGTATTTGTTCATATACACATCACTTGGCCAGTTACCTTTTCCAGACTCATTCAAAAACCCCAATGCTCTATTTAGAGAAATGCTGTTTCTAAGAGTTTGTGAAACACTCTGGTTCTGTAGGTTCCTGATTTAATTAACTAAGCAGACACGTGGATTTTTTTTATATTTGTTTCATGTTTGTTCACATTTAATTTTATCTTTGTATCTGTATCATGCTTGGAGATTGGGAAGTAAAGCTGCTTTTATGTGGCATTGAGAAACTTTTTTTTTCTCATTAGTACAGTTTTACAAAGAGAATTAATTACGCTTGTGGTTACAGGATGGGCCGAGGCTCTGGAGTCCTGAAGCAGCAGCTAGATGGGTTACTTCATTACAGCCCAGAACAAGGAACTGTGATGTGAATGTGAATGAGGAGACAATTAAGACTCTCACCAAGTGCAGAGCCAGAGAGACATTTAATTATCCACGGGAGCTAGTGCTCTAAAATCTGGAGTTTTCTGTAGATCTAAATATGCCAGGCAGTTTTTCTATCAAATTAGACTTCTAAAGAATGTCTTTAGAAATGCAAGAGGGGTGTTGAGGAGATGGGAGAAGAAACCATTTTTCAGCTGAGCTCTGTGGTGTGGTGGCAGTGTGCTGGCAGGTCTCCTGAGCTGGAGAGGAGATCTCCATCGTGGTGGATGGGATTAGTGTAATTAACTTGGGCAGAAAGCCCGTGTGGCTGCTGCTGTTGGCAGTATATGCAGATCCTATGATCCTTGAAAACCTTGGAGAAAGATCTTCAGACATGCACAGGAGCCCTGTTACCTCAAAAGTAGAACTCTAAACCCCAACCCTGGGTGTTGCAATGGTCTCATTTTTGCTTTAGCAATGTAATTCATGTCATAATTAGACAGGACAGTCACTCTCTGTCTCCCTTGTGACTTTTTTCCTGTGTGCCTTTCATTTCTAAATAAATGCCTTGGTAACCTTAGCAGAGGTTTTGAGTCTCTCAACTACTGTTTCCTTTTGATTAAGTGTGTTCTGCTCTAGTCTTTAATGCATATTAATGAGTGCCAAGCACTGCTTGATTTGAGTAATTTGCACCTGGGATCTAAAAGTCCTCAGAAGAAAGGCCTGGGGATGTCCTGCTTTGGGAAATAGTGGGATATTATGGGCACTTTGCTACAGTTTGGTGCATTCCAAAGACAAGCACTTCCCCATTAATTTGTACTTTCATTAGTCACAGGTCACAGTGGCTGCTGCTATCGTTATTTAGCAATATTCCCATACTCACTTTAGTTTCAAGTTAAAAGTTGCAGAAGAGGAGGGGAAGAGGTAACAGCTCAGCATATTTTTCCAGAATTAGAATTCCTTTCTGTGGAGATGTCCCATGTCTAATTCTCAACTGCTCAGCATGTGTGTGGCTGCAGGGTCATAGTGCAGGGGGGGGGGCACTGCTAATCTGTAACTCCTGGAGGTACAGCATTCCTGGGATGAGTGTTGAGCAGTATAGGATATAAAACCCCTGCTGGCAGCAGGTACTTTTAAGCTCTTGGTTCATGACAGCAACTACTTTGATTCCATTCAGAGCTTTTGGAGAAACTGGTAATTGAGAGGCTTAATTCTGCTTTCACATCTCCTGGAGTTAACGTCCAGATGATGGTGGTCCACGAATTTTCTGAAGCCCTTCTAGTCAAAGGGTGTTCTCAAACAACATGGCATTTCTGTTTTAGTCACCCAGACTGGTTTTTTTGTCACCCAGAGGCATTCTCCAGGAAATTGAAGCAATTTCAGTGTTTTCTGTTGTCATCATAAACTTGGTGATTGTCTGACAGTTGTCTTGGCATGACAGGTTGGCATAAGGGTGATGGCATCTGTGGACGAGACCAGGACTGATGAAGGGTGAAGGCAAAGGAGGTGAGCAAACCTCTGCTGCCTTTGTGTTGCTTTGTGGTGTTGGCTGTGCACTGGTGTTAAGTTGATGGGTAAAAGCAATCTCCCTTTCATGGTGGCTTTTTGAGGGTGTTATGAGTAGTATCAGAAAAAATGCACTGGGCAATTCATCTTGAGCTTTTCATGTTCAAAGTGCTTGGCAAAAATACCCCCTAAACCAGCCTTTGTAATTATCCTGCAAGACTGTTGTTATGCTGGTTCACAGGTGGAGAAATGGAAGTAAAGAGGTTAAATATCTTGCTCAACGCAACAAGGAAATGTGTGGTGGAGACTTTCAGGAGCCCCATGTATTTCTTAATGAATCATTTATAACTGTGGTTGTATTATTAGGCAGATGGCTTGAACTGTGCATTGCTGTAGGAATTCTGCCTTGCCATCTAAATGAATTTTCTTCTTCAAGTCTGAAAAAGCCATTTTTTTTCTCATTTTATTTCATGACAATATGTTGGCCAGATCAAAGACTGTGTTGGACATGCAATACATAAAAATATATAATTCTTTACCAGTTCAAGCACATATTCTTTCCTAATAATTATGACCAAAAATAATTGATGTATTTCTCAGGAGTAGATGAAAAGAGAAATTCCAGTATAGTCCAAGATTAAAATAAGAAATACTCAGCCATGCAGGGAGTTGGGCTTTGATGATCCCTGTGGGTCTCTTCCAACTCAGGAAATTGTGTTTGAAGGCTGAATTCCTTCCCTTCTACAGTCCAACAGAATTAGGGGTGATGCTGCCATGGGAATGTACAATGTGGTGTTGTGTCCACCTGAGAAGAAGAGTTGAAATGGGAGCACCTGATGGATGATCTGGTATTTGTCAGTATTCAGTGCCATGTGAATCACTCTGCATGCAGAAGGCCCAGTACCAGGCACAGTGATCTGCAGGAAAAAACAGTGTTTAACCACTAGTTTTATGTCTCAAGGACCAGCATTCAAATATCTGTCTGTCCCCCCCTTTGTCATCTTGGGGGCAGAATTCACTCTGACCTGCTGTCTTCATTTCCAAAAGGCCACCATGCCCTGGAAGCTAAAGTTCACCTATAACAGTTGTTTCTCTGTCTAATCAGTTCAACTACTGATTGTAGTTTGACAGTCAAGCTCTCAGTGTATTTCTCCTGGGTGTACGTGTGGTGTGTGCATCATACCACACGCACCTGAGCTTGCTTGTTCCTTCTTGATCTTTAGTTGTGCTTCTATAGAAAGATTTCAAAATTTCTGGATACAATATTTAATATCCAGAAGAGGAGTGGTTGTAATGCAATTCGAATATACATTAAAAGGAGAGTAACATCAACCCTGAATTTTCATGCATTCCACTTTACAGTAGAAGTTCAGCTGCTGTCTCTCTGGGTTCTGCATTTATTTTCTTGGTTGTCTTGTCTTCCTTGAGCTGCTGGGCTTGTCTCACCTTTTGTGTGTCTGATGTAGAATCTAAATTAGATAAGAAGCAGGACATGATTTCACGTTCAGTTTCCTCTACACAGGCAGAACGGAATCAGTTTAAATTTCTTCCATATAATTTTGCATCTTTGATCCTTCCTCTTCAATCTGTTTTTGTATACATTATATATATGAATTCTGGGATTGGAAATCTTGCCTAATGTAAGTTAAGACATGACAAATGAACCTGACATTTTTCCAAGGAGGGAACCAGTGAACATAGAGTATTTATAGTAGTAGGAATGTAGTCTGCTGCTTGTAGAAGAAAAATAAGTATTGTATGAGAACTTTAGTGCTGGGATATGTAAGAGTGTTTAGATGGTACTTGTTCCAAGTGAGAATACTGAGTTCAAGGGAGCCAAATATGTTCTCCTGAAGCTTGAGGTAGGTCTTCACTAAGCAAGGGATTTAGGCTCCCAGAAGCTTAGATAGCAAAATGGAGTGTGTGACAGTGTTGAGATGTTCTCCCGTGTTCAGTTTGAAAGTCCAATGACTTCAGGATCATCAGCAGGCAGCGTGGGAAACAGCGTGAGGAAAGAGCTTCTGAAGGTTGGATCTGGAGCTTGTCTCGATAATAATCTGAACAATTTCATGCACATGAATAGTAAGACTTTCTGTCTACAAGCTGAGAGTTCATTAGTTTCAGCTCTCAAACACAGATGTGCAAACATATGCAGAAAAATGGATTCAAGCCAGCCATCCCTGCAAGAAGCTTCTGGCTGCTGTTACCTTCTGCAGTAGGGCAGGACTGCAAGAGGAGACAAGCCCAGGTGATCCAAGTGCCCAAGTTGTTTCACTTGCATAAAGATGATGGAAGGTCTTTTTTCTTTTTAGAGTTTTCAGTCTTTTTGAGGGTTTCCTGTGAACACAGAATTGCTTGGATGATGTTCCTTTGGGGTGCTCTGTGGAAGTGCAAATTTCTTTTTTTGTAGCAGGGTATCTAGTTCAGTCGGAATAAGATTTATTTTTTAGCAATCCAGTGCTGACACTTTTTTAAACTAGTTGTGGCTAATTCTTGAAGGATTATGTTGTTGGCTGAACTCTTTGTGTCGAGGGGAGAATAATCACAAAGCTTAGCTGCCTGCAAGTAAGACGTAGTATTTTTCCATCCTGCTTCTAAACAGAAAGGCTGACTCTGTTTTTTGACTTGAACTGCACATCAGGAGCAGCTTATGGCACTGAACTGATCCTTTATTTAGCAGAAATAGTAAACACTGGGGTAGTCTGGGCCTGATGGATAGGTAAGGTCATAGTAGCTTTCATTGTAGCTGCTTTTTTAGTGGAGAGGGTATTTCCTAGACAGATTCTTAGACCTATACTTCACTCATGTGGCTCAAGGAGAAGTCCTTTAGGTTCAGGGTTGTACCTTTTGTCCTTTCTTGTCAATCTGGGGAAACAATGCCTTGTTTTGCTCTAATAAAGAATTCACCTGGTTTCCTCTCTGCATCCTAATTGCTCTCTAGGGAGCACTAAAGTGTGCTTAAGCATATTGTAACTGTTTACTCACAAGGTCTGCTGTATGTGCAGTAATGCAAAGTGTTCCATCTCTGCCCTGTCACTGCAGGCTGGCATGATTCGCACAGACAAGGACGAGTTCTTCATTGAACCTCTGGAGAAGGGGGCCCAGGAGGAGGAAGAGGAAAGAGGCAGAACACACGTGGTCTATCGCAGGGCAGCTGCCAAGAAGCAGCTTCCTATTGAGAATGTGGATACCCTGTATAAAGGTAAGGCAGGTTGATGTGTAAAGTGTGGCTGAAGGCATGCAGCCAATGTGATCTGCTGTCTCTGGCTTTTTTACCCTTGAAAATGGAAATGTGTTCTTCTCCCTTCACGAGTGAAAAAGTTGGGATGGAGATGAACACACTACCTGGGGTGAGCAAATGTTTCAGTGACCAAAACCATTTCCAGGATGGTGGAACTGTCTTTAAATTAAAGAGTTTCCTTGCCTTCAGAGATAACCAACATAAAGTTGTGTGCCCCACTGAGTGCCAGGGTCAGAGCAGAAGAGGATGGTGGATGATACAGCAGTGCTGAGCTGCCTGTGCCTGCTGGGGCAGGTGGCAGTGCTGGCTTTGAAAGAGCTGTGTTGGAAGGCTGCAGTAAGGACACCAAGGCTCATGTGATACATGGGCTTCTCATTGACAGTGTCTTTGCTGGACTAGAACAGTCTCAACAGGGAGATAATGGTATCTCCAACATGAACACAAACTGTCTTGATTTATTTATGTATTAACAAGCGTGGAATTTAATTCCTGCTATTCCATCACTGTCTATCACATACTTAGTATGTTAAACACTCATTCTATGTAGTGTTTTCTATTTGTCTGATAACTGCTTGGAAATTGCACCTTTTTTTTCTGAATAAATAACGGATGCAAATCTGGTAAGTAGATGTTTTGACAGCTGATGTTAACACTGAAATTAACTGGGTCATTTGAGTGGAAACAACAAAATTTTTGTTCTAAATGTGTGTACCAAACTGCAGAGTTATTTGTCACTCATACTCTAGTATTATCTTATTTCAGTGTAATGGGTTTTTAAGTATAGGAAGGAAGGAACAAAGAGCTGCAGAGGTGAGGCACTGAAATTAGGGTCATGTGAACAGTATAAATTTCACAGTGTTTAAGTTGGAACAGGGATGAAAAAGAAAGCAAGCAATAGTTTTCAACCAACTTTTTTTTTCCACCTTGGAAATGACCCATGAATTTTGTGGCAGACACAGTTCTGTGGGTGCTTTTCTGGGGCCTTTTTTGTCTTTATACTCCCTGTGGAGCAGAGCTGGGGAATGCAGGAGTCTTGAGTGCCACAATCCCAGAAGGGATTGGATGATAGAAGTTTCTCTATTAGTGGATATTCATAAAATTATTGCATGTTGGAAAATATCATCTAGTCACTGTGTTTCATCTTAAACAAAAGAGACTTGATTTTGTTCACACCTTATGGCAGTATTTTTGGTTTTGGGTGGTAAACATTCTTCAGGAGTAGGAGTCTTGTCCACAGAAAAGTATAAACTGTAGATCAGCTCCAGTTACTGGCATGTGGTACCTGCTAGAGGAGGCTCTGACAGCAGTGTCTGAAAACCCCTCTGAAATGCTGTGTGGCTCCTCAAGGAGCTGACATGGCACTGCCCACCGTGCCTGGCAGCAAAGCCACACACCGTGTCTGATGCCACCAGACTTATGTGTCTGTCACCTCACCTGTGCAAGGGCTGGAATTTGTAGGCTCTGGTACCAAACCACAAGGTAATCACAACCCTCAGCCAGCACTGAGAGGTTGAAAAGCAAAACTGAGGTTGAACTTGTGTGGGCTGGGCTCAGGCATAGCAGTGACCTTGTGTGGAACAGCAGGTGTTGGGGATAGGTAGGAATAGTGTTGATATTTAAAGTTTTAAAGTAAGGAAAAAAAATGCTAAGGGTTATAATCTTCCCTTCCACCCACCATCTTTTGATTGTAAACTTGATTAAAGATTAATTTTCATTTTGGGGGGAAAAATGCTGTAGTATAAAGGGGACTTTTTCCCCCCATGAAATTCTTAGCCTTTAACAAAAATGTGAACAGCCACTCCAAAATGGCCTGTTCTCTACTTTTCATTAAACTTGGCTTCCCACCTCTGATTTGCTCGAGGCGAGAGGCATGGAAAGGATGTGCTTTCAGAAACTGTAATTTTGTTTCCCAGTTTTTTTTCAGAATGCTTCGAGTTTTGGTTTAGCAAACATCAAAACATTCAGTGGTTGGGCGTTGAGAAGCGTGCTGTGTTTCCATAGTGCTTTAAATTGATCGATGGGCTGATTTAGGAAATATTTAGTAGGGCACTTTCAGCATGCTGTATCTATTAAAAAAAAAAAAGAGGTTAACCAAGAGCACTCCCCCTCTTCCAACATCCCTGGAGACAACAGCATTGTTGCCAAATCTCATAAATTTACATGTGATGAATTGTAATACTTGGACTATTTTTAAAGGTCCAGCCTCCAGGAATCTTATGAATATGTGATGATTTTTTTTTTTCCCTAGGTGAGCTTCTGGTTCTTTTAAATGTTGATAAAAACCTTTAGTTTCTGGCTGTGTCAATATTTTAAGGTAATGAGTAACACGAAGTTTGTATTCCATGGTTTTTAAGATGGCATCTTTCAAAGTCCCATGATATGTTAATTTAATCCCATGATTTGGGAGGGGATTGTGAGTCACGATGTTTAAATGTTCCAGTTTGGATAGATAGATACAAATTTCTTATAAATATTCCTATCTCTGGTACTCTTTTCACAAAGAAATAGGACAAGCTGTTCTCTCCCCAGTGAAACAGGAGGAGAAAGAATTGAAAGCTCCGTGAGCTTGGAGTTGAGTGGGTCAGTTGTCATTTCAAGGGCTTTGGTCTGTAGTGGTCACACAACACAAGGGGTTTGGCATTTACTACTAAATGCAGTTATTTTGGACGGTTGTTTGTTGAAGAACTCAGTACCCCAAGTCAACGTGCATCTCCCATGGCTGCCCAGGCAGAAAGCTCCAACATGGAGCTGCAGGACAGCAGGAGAGGGGTTCCTGAAGCTGCTGGGCAGCTGAACTTCCCAAAAAGACAACCAGGACTAATGAAAGATTCATTAACTGTTTGTGAGTGTGGATTCACAAAAAAGAAAAGAAAATTGCATTTTCCACACCATGGAAGTAAATTCTAGATTGTGTCAACAGATATGGTGATGTAGGTCTGACCAGAAGGGTTTTTCCAGCATTTTCCATATGCTGTTGTCTTTCATATTATAGTAAGAGAAATTGAGATTTTATTCTGTCTGATTAAAAAATATAAACAAACCCCACAACCCCCTAAGCCCTGGAGAGATCAAGGTGTGCAACTTGTTTCACGAAGGCTCTGCTGACATTGCTGGGTTTTGAGAAGTGGAATGTCCTGAGAGGAGGGATCTGCTGTGAAAGGAGCAGCAGAGCTCTGGTCTGGTTTCAGACTGTGCCAGGTTTGCTTCTGCATTTACGTAAACCACTATCAGAATATTGGGAAATGTAAATAGTTGTCTTGGCAGCCTGAATCATTTGTTTTGACTGGTGTGGGATTATCTGGGGTTTGCAAGAATCCTAGAGTATGGGTCTTTCACCCTCAAACAATACTATTTGTTCATGTACTGGAAAAATGTAAGCTCTGTGTTTTAGGCAAGTAATAATCTTCAGCAGAGTAGTGTGGTGAGGGTCTGTGTGGAGGTCACTGAAAATAAAGCTAATTGTTTCAGGGAGAGAAGTATTTTCCTGTAGTGGCTGATATATTGCAGGTATGGTGAGAATACACCCTATTTTTTATGTCAACTGCTCTTACTGCTTGCATGCCTATAATAATTTATCTTCCTCTAGATAAAAATAAGCAGCATGTTGAAAGTATTTTAATATTTCCAGTTGAATTCCTTCTTACAAACATGAAAAATGTTGCTTGATAGCAGTAAAATGACCTACATGATAGAACTAGAATTAGATAAGCTAGAGTAGGTTGTTTTTTTCCTGAAACTGCTGTGTTTTTACTTAAACGTTCTTTGAATGTTAAGTGAGGAGATAATAAGTATTTAATTGATGGCCATGAAGAGGTCTGGAAAGCCAGCTTGATTTTTGCTTCTAAAGACAATCTGATTATCAGGCTTGTAAGCTTTAATATCACATTTCCCCTAAATTATATAGCTAAATTACTGTGTCTGTTATGTTGATCAACAGAGAGGAAGTGATTATACTGAAACTTCCTTAAGGTTTGCCTTTTCTCTTAAAATCATTGTTTAAATGTGGTGCTCTGTGTTTTATTGTGTTGCTTGATTGATGAGAAACAAAAATTTGGCTTTAATGACAGTTTTATTTACTGTGTAGATGAAAGATTACCTTAGCCAAGAACAGTTTATTACTGAGGAGGAATGTAAGGTACCTCCCCAACGTGTTTAAACCACGTAGTTGTTGTTTCTGTAAGTGCTAATCAAATCCCTTGGAATGGCCAAACCCAATGTGACACAAGTCCCATCAGTCCCAGCCTCTGCTGGAGATTTGTGATCCCTTCCCATGGCAATTCCTGGGATTGCTGGTGGTCAGACCTGCAGAGGTAGTGGCTTGGTGCTGACTGATGTGATCATTTTATGTGACCCTGTGATAAACTTCTTGAGGCAAAACCCAGCTTATTTTTTTTCTTTTAATTTTTTAAAATTCTACTACTGTTTCCCTATTTTGACATTGAGGGGTACTAAAATCCCCCTGGCCATAAGCATATACCAATCAGGTAAAATGACAGAAATAAATTGCTGCTTTACTCAAAGTGGTAGCCAACTCCTTCCTGACAGACACCCAAATCCTATCACTGGCATCTCCTGCCCCTTTATGATGAAAAAGGATAAAAGCCTTTTCTCCACTTCACCCTGATGGGACATTCAGGAGTCCTAAGGGGTCGTGGCCAATTCAGCAGGAGAGAAATTCATGTAAATTTAAACTGAAACAACCCCCCCCTAGAAATTTTTTTAGAAAATAAAATTTAAAAATCTGATAAAGTTGTAACAACTCAGTTGCCTGAGCCTTGCAGGTTTTGAAGATAATATTTCAGAGGAAGATTCTTCCATCATCGTCCATCAAACTGTCAATGTCATTGATTTACTAATGTATTTAAATTACTTTTTAGAACCCAATGTGCATCTGGTGTATATTTTTCTGGATTGCCTGTAACGACACTCAGATTGGCTGCTGGCTGGCTGGTTGCCATTCTAATTTACAGAACCTTTCCTGGTTACCTTTGCAAAGGAACAGTTCCTTTAGGAAACTGAAGTTTCCCCAAATCCAATCAATATTTCCTCTCAGCCTGCACTCTAGCTGATTAATTACTGTTCCCTTATTTTGCAGTCAGTAGGACTCTGATGACAATATTTTTTGTCTCCTTCCTACATCATCTGTGCATGATAAATACATCTGTCTTTCTCTTCTGTCTTGGATTTTCTCTGAATTCCACATTGCAGATTCATGGGGATTTTTTGGAAGAGGAAGATTGAGAATTCAGTTGCAAATCAGCTTTTAATAAGAAGCAAAGTTATGCACTTGAAAAAACAAGTCTCCAGGGAGTGATATTAGGCCATGGGATGTCACCCTTCCCAACCATCTTCATTGCAGCTGATGAAGCAGTTCTTTGCTAGCACAGGCAAATAAGACCCTTGCAGCAACTTCAGTAAGAAACTTCAGGATAACTCTAAAGGTTTCTACTCTGACAACAGTGCAATAAATCATCTGAGATGATTAGGTGAAAGCTAATGAACAATGGGAAATGCAAGGAATAGCTTCTTTTTCTCCAGAGCTGATGGAGTTTTCTGTCATGGGCCTCCTCAGTGGGTGGTCTTTGGGCCACAGAAAGGGGTCAGGTAAAAAGTCAACCTTTGCAGTGCTTCTGGGACAGACAGTTTTCTTATGCCTGGAAATAAAATTACTATAAAAACAATTTTTTTTTTTTAATACTAGTGATTTTGCTCATTTTTTTGAAGGGGAAGTGCTCCTATAACTAAGGTGTGTGATGCATGTGCATATTGGGACCACAGAAAAGGTGTGTGGGCTACTTTTGCACTGGGCTTTTTTGAATTTTGGAGCACTTTGGGAAGATTATTGCATCTTCAAAGGATTTTTCTTTTAATTGAACATCTCCATTTTCCAGGTGTTCTAAATAACTTCCAGAACACTTGAACATTCATTAAATACTTTCTCATGGTTATTTCTCATGATATCAACTCTGTCCTTGCTGCAGCACCATTTGTTTCACCAGGAACATAAATCCTCTTGTGCAGAGGTAAAAATTGGTGGGGTGGCACTGAGCTGGAGAGGAGAGCTGCTGCATGGGGCAGGTCTGCTGGGTTTGTGGCTCTGATCTGTCATCTCCCTCTCCCATAAACCTCACCAAACTGTAATAAACTGTTGCCAAACTATTATTATGTTCCTGGAGTACAGAAATGTAATAATAGTGTGTGAAGAAGCTCAGTTTCTGTATTGGTCCCTGCCTTTCTCATTAGGCAGTCTGGGATCCACGTAGACTTCAAGGAAACATTTCAGTGCAGGCTCAGCTTTGAGCAGGTGCTTAAGTCAAATTCATTTCAGTGGGATTCAGTTATGTACCTTAAGGCAAAATGTTTTTTGTTCTGACTGGATCTCTGTTTTGGAGGCAAGTTACCAGAGCAAGTTACTTCCATTCAGACATGCATCAATTAAAGGTGAACAACTTAACTGTGCTTTTTAAAGTATCACTGACTTGCACTTATCATTAGCTAATGTAAAAATAAAATTAATTTCATTTTCAGCCAATGAGTTCATGTTAGCTTCTCTGCTAAATGCCAAGTCTGTGAGGCTCTCTGAAGTGATTGCTGTGAACAGCTTACAGCTGGAGTTGAATATTACCAAATATTGCTAAATATAACAAAATTATACTAAAGCTGATGTTGGTCTATAAAGCAACACTTCCCAGTTCTCCTTCAAGTGCTTCTGCAAAATTTTTGTGAGAAGCTCTGGTGAAAGTACAGGGAAAACACTCATTTTGCTTTTCACATCCTTCTATCAATTAATTCAATGCTGGAGGGGTGTGAAACTGAGGTTGATTAATCACTTGGTAGTGTTTCCATTTAGCCAACTCTTGTTCATTTATAGATACATTTATAGAGACAAAACGTTTTCAACAGATTCCATTCAAGTTTGTTTTTATTCCTCCTTCCAATATCCACCGATCTCACAATCCTCCATGAATTTTAGCCTCTCGCTCTCCTGGGAGGAAAGAGAGAACAAAATATTTGCCTTTAGGACAGGAGTAACACAAACCTTGTTTCCACTGAAAGCTGCCCCTGTTTGTTGCTGGTAACAGCCCAGTGGAGGAGCAGAGCTCACGGGAGCAGCGGTGGGAAAGTCAGACGTGGCCTCCAGAGCCCCGGCGAGCGCTGGTGTGTGTGAGGGTGAGCAGCCACCCCCAGGCGTGGGAGGAGGCTTTGCTCATGAAAATGCATGTGCACACCCACGTGGTTGTTGCAATCTCACATTTACTGGTGTGTTTCCCCATGAAGTGTCATCCTGTTGGGGTTTGTTTATTTGCAAGCTGTGTTGGTGGTGTCCAACCTGCTGAGAGAAACAGAGGATGGCAAGGATCCAACGCGTCCTGCCAGGCTCAAAGAGGGAGAAACTTGTTCGCAGAAAGACCTTAAAATTCTGTCCTGACAAACTGAAAAGGGGTCTGGAAGCCATACCTCTGTCTAAGAAATGGATTCTGAAACTGAGAATTCAATAATATGGGTAGCATGTAGTGTTTGCTGTTTTGTACCATGGATTTCAAACTCTGTGTTTAATAACAATGCACAAAATAGCATCTGGTAGAAATCACTGAAATAAGCTCTAGTAGAAAATGCCGATAAACGTTTTCAGTTTAAAATGTTTCCTGACTAAAAACAACATAAATTTTGCCTGCTGTCCATGATAATGATGATACAGTGATTTGATCAGGCTGAAAGCTCCAGGCATCATCAAATGAAAGCCCAGAGCTGTAAGGGAGATGGATATCCTTCAAACATCTACATTTCTTGCAACAGAAGAGCCACATGTAAGGCCTTCTGAAGTGGTCCAAGGATTAAAAATGTATTCCAGCTGGTTCTGACTGTTCTCAGCTGTGTGAAATGTACTCCTCGTGGGCCAGCCAGAGAAGCAGTGCTATGTGCTGGTGTCATGGTGCTTTCAGAGGGGGCACTGGAGGGGTTTCTGTGTTTATGATGGTGTGAGACCCAGCTGAAGAATGAGAAACAAGTGGCTTGGGCTTTCTCTGGAATAATTTAGTTCATGGTCACCACCAAATACATCCCTACAAGCAGATGTTGTGTTGCCTGTGAGCTCAATGCTGGTTTAAAGAAACTTCTGAAGTTTCAGAGCTGATGCTGCATAGACAGTTGTCATCAGGCCACCGACTGAGCTAAAAGGTTGTTCCTTTAGCTGACTCTGTATATGGTAAGTTGTGCATCATGCAATACATTTAGCACTGCGTTATGCACTGTTCCCTTTAAAAGCTGTTCTTCCCACTGCCCTGAGCCCATCTCCCAGTTTAGCCAGCACTGCTCGTCCCACCTCTCTTCCCCTTTGCAATCACAGGTCCCGTGTGGGTTGGTGGAACACAGCAGTGCTGGGGGAGCTGCTCCCTAGTTCTACTACTGGGTGAACTGGCAGAGGGAGAGAATGCAGTAGGCAGAGTGAGAGGAGAATGCAGCTCTTCGGCCTGGATGCTGTCCCTGGTGTGTGCAGGTGCAGGGTTGAGCAGGGCAGCTTGTGCCTCTTTGCTTGTGCTTTAGCAAAGCATGTGTTCTGCTCCGCAGGAGGCTGGGCAGTACACCTGTAGTAACTCGGTGGTTGGTGTGAATGAGGTGCCTGGTCTGCACAGCCTTGGTTTGTAGATACAGCTTGTGTCGGGCAATAACTCTGTGCAGCTATTTTGTAAGTCTTCCTTGGGGCTGCCTGGCCTTTTCAGGTAAAAATAACTTACAGGAGAAAAGAGAGCACCAGCAGTGTTAACTTTCATTTCAGGTTGTGCAGCTCCTTTCCCCCGTGCTTTCCTGAAATTCTAAAAGGCAAGAGGATCTCAGCCCAGGAAAAAGCCAGTAACCTTTCTAATTTCAGTTGTGTGTAATCTGCACTTTGGTAACAGTAGTAAATGAGTCTTTTCTTGCAAATTTGTGTTTTTCTATAGCGCGGAAACACTTTTGAAACAGTGAGATAAGTGGGATTAGGCAGAAGCAGAAACTATGTTACTGCAAACTATGAGCTCAAACTCCTATTTTTCTCCTACTTTATCCCAAACTGTGTAGACCATGAAGTCCCACATGCCTGCTTGCAGTTAACAGTTTGAATTTAATTGTCTTTGCTCATTTGAATATAAACCTCAGGAGTCATTTTACCTAGTATTTGCATTTTAGATTGAAAATGTTCTGTCAGCAGGATTGACTTGGACCATGATGTACTTTCAAGCCAAACAAAGGTTATTTTGTTAGTACAGATTTGAACCATTCCTGTTAAAGACCCACATGTGAGCACGAGCCACAAACTGCTTCACTGACTTTCCATCACATCTGGGGTGTCCAGTTTGATCCCAGCGATGCTGCCTGCACAGACCTGCGTGCTGATACTTTATTACTGAAGCTTTACTGTTGTAATAAGAACAATGGCATGGTTTGGTAATTGGTTTTGACCAGTATAACACCGTGCTAGTGACAGGCTGGTCCTCTTTCTCACCAGCCACACGATCTCTTGCCTGTTGCTGTCTGAGCAATTGCTGGAAGGGATGCAGCCACCAGCTGGAAATTGTTGAATGGTCCAACAACACCAAAGCAGGCAACTGAATCCCTGCATTGCTTTCCTTAATCCCTACACCTTGCTGTCAGTGTGTCTCCAAAGTGACCTTGAGAGAGTAGCACCTGCTCCTGCTGTCCTCTTGTCCTATCCTTGTGCAAAGGTGTTGTAGACCAAGAGGTTCTTCATTTTCTATGAGATGTGGTTGCAGAGCTCATGGAACCGCAGTGCTTGTTAAGGGGTTAAATAACTTGTACTTCATATTGCAGCAGGTTCTTTGATTAAAAGCCTGAGATGCATCTCTGCTGTTCCTTTTATCTCTGAGTTTTTGTGCAGTCACTTGATTGTTCCAGCTCTCTGTGTGTGCTCAGACCATCTGGCACAGCTCGGCTGCCCATCAGTGTGTGCTGCTTTCAAGGGGGAGAATTATTAATCACAATCTGGATGGTGAAGGGGTTAGGGCTTGGTTTTATTTCCACTGCAGAGCTGACGATTCCACAGGTAGGCAGTTCTTCAGGCAAGGTTTCTCTGTAGCCCTCTGCAGTATTGCCTGATGGCTGTGTGAGGAAAGGTGGCCAGAATTCCCCGAGGATCAGGTGTAAGGGAGGAGCTGGGAGCAGCGGTCCTTGGCGGCTCAGCCCGTGCAGGAGCCTCGCAGTGCTGAGGATTGCTTTCTTTAGTACTGCTGGGCTTCAGGCAGTTGTCCTTGGAACAAAATTCATTTCCCTGGGCTTTGCTCCATTCTGCAGGGTTTGGTCACTACAGACTGTCAATTTGAAGAGACGTGGATTATTTTTCTTTGCTGGTAACACTAACATTTTAGCATTGCTTCAACAATCACAGCTTTGTAAACATTGGAGTGGTTATTTACAGAACATTTGAGGAAAGATTCTTTCATCCAAAGAGTGAGTTGCACATAAGACATGCTCAGTTCCAAAAGTAACCTGAAAAGATGAGCCTAGTAGGGGGTTCTATGAACTTCCACCTGTGGGAATTTTTTAAACTTGTAATCTTGTCAAGTGTCTGTGCACTTTGTGATTGTGCCTGTTTCCTGTCAAGGAGATCTCTTTTCCTGTGCTTCATGTGGAGGCATTTTGCAGTTGTTGAAGTTGCTTTCTGATTGTCAATGGTAAGAGACACTGAAAAATGTTTTGCTTCAAAAACCACCTTGCAAACTTAGCCAAGAAGTCAGCAGGGAAAGTTTTCCTTGCTGCTGTAGGGATTTTTTTTTTTTACTCTTTAAATTAATATGAAGCATTGTTTTGTTTTCTCTGATCTCTTTTGTGAAGTATTTTAGGAATAAATGAGTGGTGTAGCTTAAATGACATGGGGTTTTGAATGGGTCTTTGGATGTGGAAAGTCATGACATTTTGGAAACATCATTCTTCCACAGATCAGCAAGCCCAAGGTCACTTCATGGCAAAGCATCTGATGTGACTGGTAACAACAGTAACTGAATAGTGACATGAGAAAGTGCCCTTGCCTGACTATTAAAATATAGGAATTTAATTGCAGGAACAGAGAATTGCATCTTATGAGCAGTGTTTTGTTGTTGATGAGTGGGCAGCAATCCTGTTTGTCTAATTGAGCTTCACTGTATCACAGTGGTTAGAGTTCATTCATCCTACTGTGTTTCTTTCTTTCTAGGGTTTTCCTTTTTTAGAGACACTATTATGTATAGTAATGAGCACATCACAGTGCACATGCCTTTCCCCCTGTGGAGTAGGGCAGAAGTTTGGATCTCATTTTAAAGAGCTCTCGTACACATTTATCACATTAATTCACATTGAAACTGGGTATGCCAAACTCTAGATATTTGGGGGTATTTTTAAGGTGGCTTTTAAAGCAGATTCTTTTTTTAATACTCAAAAAATGGATTTCATGGGGTTAGGGAATCACATCTTTCAAGGCCCTGAGCTTAAAATTATGTGTTGTCTAAAGCCATAGATTAAATCTGGGCCTGAGTCCCTGTTCACAGGCTCACTGACTGTTCTTCCTGCCAGTTCAATGTAGCCTTTTCCCAGTCCCTCTTAAGAAAGTGCTGACTAAAGAGCAGGCTGAAAATCATACATGTCAACTTTATATTCTGCTTGCAAGCTGAAGTATTTTTTTGCTTTGTTTTTCTTTAAGCAGAGCCTCTGGAGACTTGTTAAACTATGAAATGGTTACAAAAAGGCAGCTCAGAGGCTCTAGCTGAGGATATTAAATGTCCTAGGCAGCCCAAAAATGCTGCTCCATCTCCAATGGAGTAAAACATAACAAAGGGAGAAAATCTGATTTTGAGTCGCAGTAAGATGATTTGAATATGATTTCTAAATTTGTAGGTATCCGAATTAAACATGTGGAGAAAAGGATGATATTGATATTTCCATGGCAACCCATTGTGGTGTCTCAGATATTGACCTGCAGGTCATGTATTACTGAAGCAGAATATTTTTGAAAGACTGGTAAAATCCATCAGTCTACTGCAAAATATACAGGCAAGAACAACAAAATGCAGATGAGAAAACACAGGCTTTAGAATAAAATCTGAGCTTACATGTTAAGTGGAGATTTTAAGACTTTGCTGGAGGTAACATCAAGTGCCAGCCCCAAGGGGTTAATTTCTGCTATTTTTTGGCTGTGTGTCTGGTTTGTGTTTTTGTCTGGATGTGGGATAGAGGTGGGACTACTGTAAAAATGTAGCAACTCTTATAGCACTTTGATTAGGGCTGCTAACAGACTTTGGGAGAGCCTGATGTGGCCTCCTTCATGCTGCTGCTGTGCTGGTCATTGGTGATGGTGGTGGGATGTGGGTGGGAAGGGCACATGGCCTAAATTAGCAAAGTCTTAGATCTCTGTGGAGGTGTTTACTGGTCCATGACATTGCCTGCCCCTCTTATCAGATGTCCTGAAGAGAATTAAATGTTCTTTTGTGCTGCTGAAACCCTGGTGGAAAGCACTGGCAAAGGGCAGAGCATTCCTTGCAAGAAGACTGGTGTGTCTCAGCTCTGAAGATTTGCAGCAGATCAGATTGACTGCACTGGTAGGATTTACAGCCCTTGTGTGTCTCAGGTCAGACAACTGGAAAGCCTTATTGTCTCTGAAGGGATGGTGAGGGCATTTCCAAAAATCTCTGGGAGAAAGACTCCCTTAGCTAAGAGGCCACATTTCTTCTTTAAGATTATTTCTTTTCAATTTTATAAAAGTTTTTTTAAAAGAGGGCTTGGAGTCTACAATGTGAAATGGAGCTGTATTCCCACCAAATAAATTTCAGTGTCTCTTTCAAAATTCCTGTAGGCAACGTGAGCTATGTGATAGCTGATTCTCACAGACCTTATACAAGTGCATTTTCTGGGAACTGCCTTTGTAATAATAAATTACTAGTTGGCAAGTGGATAGGGTTCAGCCAAGCCATGCACTTGATCCTGTTCACACTGATTTTAATGGAAAAGTTCCCAGTGAGTTTAGTAGGGGCAGATCCAGTGCAAGCTTGTGGGAAACTGAATGTCTGGATTTGCCTGAATTGCGAAGTGCCTTTGTCAACTTCTGTTTTGATTAATTTTGTACCTTCTGATTTCATGATTTACTTCGAGATTCATTTGAATGTATTGAAGCTAATCTGGAACTTGAAGTTTTGTTAAGAATTGAGCATTGAGAACATAACCTAACGGATGGAGTGTATCTATGGATGTGATGAAATGGACCCAGGTATTCCTAATGAAGCTTCACTACACAGGTGCTCACTCTAACACTCCTTTTATGTCTTTTGAGACACAGCAACATCTTTCATTGTTCATGAAAAATTATCAGAGCCCCTTGGAAACTATATTTATTTTTCCTTGGTTTCCCACTGTACTGATTATGTGCTTGTTGTGCTACTTTCCAGCTACAGCAGCTGTGCTTTCACTGCTTAGGACACAGACTTGTGACCATGTCATACACTTTCACCTAATTTGCTCAGAATTCAGAGTTTTTTCCCACCTTCAGCAGCTTGGCCACCATGAGATGATTTTTTTTTTCCTCCCCACTTATGCTTTGTCAATGCTCTTCCTCATGTCAAGAAATGCATCATTAGTTCCAACTAGTCTCAGCCAATTTGTCATTAATGAATCTGTTAAAAAGCTTCCAGACCATAAGTGACCAAGTTATATGTCTTGGGATTTCAGTGGTGCTCCTTTTTCTTTTAATGAGCACCATCTTTCTTCTATCACCCAGTCAGGTATGCCTTCCTCCTGTGTTTGTTAGATGCATTCAGAGCTGGGATGTAATTCTGTTAAGCTCTGTCAGCAATAATCACGCCTCCATTCCTCCAGGTGCTTTCCGATTAAGTAATTTTCTGAATTCCCTTTGTACAGCTCTTTTTTGGGGGACATGCACTTCACTGTGCTCAGTCTCATTTTGTTCCCTTCATACTTTGTTTTTAATCCAATTTGGAGGAAATATATAGTGCCTTTCTTTCCCATTGTGTTTTCCAAAAATCACTGCTTTGTGTTCATGTATCAGTATCTTCTTTTCATCCCTCTACTCCAATTTTCTGAAAACTTCTCAAGGCATTTCAGTAATTGAATTCACATTGGGCTGTGCTCCTGTATGTTTCTTTAGTTCACCAAAATACTCCACACTATAACTGAAAGAAGTCTAAAATTTTGACTCCTCAGCTTTGTAGTTACTGCTTTGTCGTCCTTGTCTTGTCTAGCTGAGCCACTTCTTTTTTTAGCAATGGTTGATTGGTCTAACTTAGGTGATGTCTTGGTGATTTCTAACTTTCCCAGATATCTTAGTGTCTTTCAGGCTTCTTGTCCACATTTTCCAAGGAACTCATCATACTTTTTCAGTACTTTGACCACTATATACCAAGATGTCATGTTGCATGAGGCCTTTACTGCACTCATTTATTTTCTCACAATGTATAGTGAAATTATTGGAAGAATTTGCTGTTGTGGAGAATTTCTCTTTCATGGGCAAATTTGGCTCGAGACACAAAATCAAAATCAATCCTTGCTCCCCAAATCCTAAAATATCCATTAAATCCAAGCAAAGCACCTCTCAATTCTGATTGAGCTGAAAAGGAAAGAAACATGTTTCCCTGGCCACTAACATCCTGCAGTAATGGTCTCTCTCCATTCTTCCAGAAGTCATTCTTTATTATAAAGATAAATAGTTAAAGTTTTTAAAGCTAGTTTCAAGTTCTTTAGATATCCAAGAAAATTACTGTCTTCAGCCTCTGTAGAAAGGATCTGCAGAAGATAATTTCATTGGTTTCAGGATCTGAAGGGGGAATCAATAAGGCACCTACAGACTTTGAAGCTCCTGGTCTGATCTCTGTGTTCCTGTTAGCTGTTCTTCTTTTGTTTCTCCCCCTCACAGTCACCTTAATGAAAAACCCAGTGTAAGCCCCTTGGACTTAATTTCATTTCACGTTTTGCTCTTAAAAAAACCACAAAGTGATTAACAGGATGTTTCAAAAACACTGCCAAGAGCTCAGGGTGAATTTCCTTCCCTTGGAAGTGTTGAGCACAAGCTGGAAGAGGAGGCTGCTGTGCAAATCCAGCTGGAACCTGCTCTCCTTTTGCAGAGGGGTCTGAAGACACACACCACTGCTGCAGGTGTTTTTATTGCTCCGTGCTCTTGCCCTTTGCAAGGAGAAAACTCCTGTGCTCAGGGTGTAGACTTGTGGTGCCCTGTCCCTGTTGGCTGGGGGGCTCCATTGGCTCCTGGGCAGCACAATAGCAGCACAACTCACCTTTTCCCTGGGGAATAGCAGCTCTGGAGCACACACAGCATGAAGGTTCCTGCCAGGATGGTTTGCAGTCAAGGTGGAACGGCACGTAGTGGAGTGAGGAAGTGAGGAAGGAGTGCCATTTAGTGTCTGGTTGTAGAGAGAACTGTATGCTTGCAATATGTTTTGCCTTCTGCTGGCAGTCCTGGTGTGAAAAGCAGCATAGCTTAATTAGGCAGTGTCAAGATACTCGATTCTTCCAATCTGCTTTCCAATCTGAAGTGTTGTTCTGTGCTGATTTAGCTGTATCTTGAAAGAAGTCTGTACACTTACAGATAAATGCTGGAGTCGGATGAAAAATTTCAGTCACCTGATGTTTGATGGATTTTTAATAGGACTTGGACAAATCTGTCAGGCTCTGTGGATCATCATTCTGTCCAGGATTTTCCAAACAGGGATCTGTGTGTGCTTTAGTCAGACTGAACCTGCAGTATCCAAGTTGTGTGGTGTTTAATATGCAAGAGAGGTGGGACTTGGCGGGCATGTCCTGCAGCACTGGTCCACCTGCACATTGCAAACCCAGTACGTACCAGTTGCATCCTGCTTGCTGCATGTGCTCAGAAGACTTTTAGGACATGCCCTGGGCACATGAGACAATGCTGAAGGATGTCCCAGATTTACTGTGTATGTGTGTGGTTCATTTGTTCAGTACATTGCAGCTGGACTAGATTTATTGCACTTCTGGATGCAGCTACCTCGTAATCAGTGCTCTTGCATGGAGGAGTGTTTAAAAACACCAGTAGCTTGGTCAGACATGTGGACATCTAGAAATGTGAGACAAACAGCCAGGGCTCTCTAATCCCACTTGGTCAAAGTTTCTGGGATGATAAAGAACAGAACTAGGAGGAAACCTGGGTGAACAAACTAATAACTAATGTCAAAACCTTTGTCTCAAGGATGTACTGTTTGCTAGGGCTTTGTTGGGATTGTGTTTGACAAGAATCAAGTTGCAGTGGGTTTGGGATTCTTTTGTTGAACAAGATGAAGCTTTCTTTGCTAAACCTAGAATGAAGAATACAAAAGGAACTTGTTATTGGGTAAAGGATTTTTTTCTTACTAGAACTATCTTCCCCTGAAGTATGAAAAATCCTTTCCAAATGCAAAAGTTATGCAAACATGTCTGAATATAGAAGTGAAACTGGAAAGCAGTGGGTTTCTTCTGCCAGTTTTGCAGGAGGCCACCCACAAAGGTATATCTTACTTTTTTCTCTTTCTGGTTTTGGGTTTTTTCCCCCTCTGGAAAAATACAGAAAATTTTTGGCTAAAATTGGAGCCTGTTTTGATTTTACAGCCTTTCTTATCAAATCAGAATTGAAATGTAGTTCGAATTTTCCAAATAATGCGTAATTAGCTGAAGGAAATAAAGATGCAAATTTGGTGCAAATGGTTTATCATCAAGGGTCAAAGTTCTTGATCAGACAGATTCATACATGACAGCCTTTCTTTACGTGAGATGGAGAAGCATTTAGTCAGACCACTTGGTGTAAGCCTGTTTCCTTGCTATTAGTTGGTGTTGACTATATTTTTGTCCTAGTTTTGAGTGTGATAATGGTTTGCTGTATTAAAATGAAAGTCCTGCTTTGACATGATGTTTCCAATCTGTTCCTTGACTGTTATGTTCTAAAATTTTACTTGTCGTAAGAGGCTGTTGCTTCCCATTCTGCAAATTCACTCTCTCTGACCAAATGGACAGGAAATGTGCTTAATTTCTGTGGATTCCCTATGGAAGGACATTCTACAAAGCTTACAAATGATTCCTCTCTCCTTGGATCTGTCTCTCTGCCTCTCACTGCTCTCTTACTGTCTGATGGATGACTTCTCAGCGCAAGCAAAACCTTAGAAGTCTCATTAGAATGCAAGTTGTTTATTGTTCTTCATGATTCAGAAGCCAAATATTCCAGATCTTACTGGTAACTTTACACAGCAGTATCAGTGTCCCCTATCTACTATGGAAATAATCTCTTTGGTCCTTCAATGCACCCTGAGCCCCTCTACCACCACTCCCTCCTGTGCATTGTTCAAACTTATTTAGCAGAATTCCAGAGAAAGAAATTGAACAATTTGCACTTGGAGCCTACATTGTATTCTGAATGATCTCACTGCTCAAAAATGTTTTCTTGGTCTAAGTTTAATAATTTTTTCACAATCCATCCTTTGTAGCTAACCCTCCCCCACTTTCTTCTTAAAAAATATTCCTTCCCTTCCATGTGCCAGTGTTTTGTAGACACATAAGCTGTTATCAGGTTGTCTCAGCCATCTTTCAATCAAGATGTACTTTTTAGTTCCTGTAGATGATTATTTTTTCTTCATCTTTATGTAAATACAGAAATCGTACTAATGTAACCTCCTGTAGTTAAAGTGATGCAACCTCGCTGGTGTCGTTGTGTAACTTAGTTCTGTGGGAAGACAAATTCTGCTTGGGATAAGACACCTTTATCCCAGTACCCACACTGGTGCTTGTACAGATGATTATCACCCAGAAGGTAAGTGATCAAGGACAATAAAGCAGAAGGCTGCCTTAAAGTGAACAAAGAATTACACACCCTTAAAAAAGGAAAATGTAGCAGTGGGTAGGCAGCTTGGCAGCAGAGTCATTAGATGAGTAAATGTGTGTCCTTGAGCAGAGTTCATGTTCTACTGTGGTTTGGTGTTGGATGGAGGAATGGCTCTTATTCATACGTTTGTATTCCCAAATAAGTCTCAGTGATTAAAACATCCTGACTGAGCAGAGCTGTTTTTTATGGATTCAAAACTGGGACAAAGTAATTTTCAAATGTGGAGTTCACTGTTAATCTTCTAGTGCTGCCCTGACACCGGGTGTAGTTATTTTCTGCAAGGGCTGCTTTTCCAGAAGTGTTGTGGCTGAGTTGTGTCGGAATGGCATCACATCCTGAATTTGAATAAAAAAAGTCTCAGAATTAACCAAATGTAATCACAAACAAAACCCCTAATAATGCAAGTGTTGCTTTTCTAGGTCTATGTCATATAGGGACTTTTTAAGAGTCAATAACTTCTCTCAATTCTGCTGGTGTGATGGTCCAGAACTCTTGGAAGACATTGAGTTTGTTGAGATTGCACTAAATATCTACCAGCACAACTGAGAATTGTCTCTAGTCCTACATTCTTTTCTGTGTGCTAGATCATCTCAAAAAATGGGGAGGATATGGTTCTCTGCAAAGACAGTATATACTGTGCTGCAGTATATACTAATCAAAACATAGGAACTGGTGCCAGAAAATTCCTAGCTCATATATCCTACCTATTTCTTTTAATGGCTTGTTCCTCTGTTTGCTGCAGTCCTTGCCATTTAAATCATGATGAGAATTTAACATGATGAGAATTTAACATTATAAAAGTAGAGCTCCACAGTCCAAGGTAGTGAAAAATCCAGAAGCAAGTGGCACTTGTTGGCATCCACATTTTCACTCATCCTGTTGTAGCAGTTTGTCAGTGGGGGTTAGACTGAACCTATGTGAAGCTTGAAACATTAATGTGCTTTGGAAATAACTTTTTTCCTTTGATAAATTAATTGGGAAGTCAAAAATTAACAATCAGAAATGCCCCATACAGAGTGAACACCGCTTCCATCAGTGCCTTTGGCTGCATTCACAATTTTGATGGACAATTCACTTGCTCTTTGTGCATGTCCAGCAGTCTTCTGAGAGTAAGGAAAGAAGGGCAAAGGGGTGGAAGGTGCTTATATCTCACAATACCCGTGTTTGTTAATATTGTTTGTTTCTGTCTCCTATTGCTGTGTTCCACGGCTCATCATTAGCAATGCCAGAGGCATGAGGTTGGCATGGAATAACCATACCCAGGAGATCAAGCTCAGAGTCTCAGCAATATTTCTGCTGTCCTCAGCTGTTCCTAAAACATGGAGTAGATCAATGGGGCTACACAGAGAAAGAAAATAACAATATGCCTCTAAGGATAGGTATTATTTAAAACTGATTCAAAATAATAAATCCTTTCTTGTTTCTAGAAAGGGCACAAATCTGTGTTCAACACTAATCCTGTACTAAGTTTTAAGAATTTAGGTATGAGAACCTTCTGGTTATCTTTGACTACCTTGTTAGTGGCTGTATTGCACTGATACTGAGAACCAGATATCTGTTCATATAGTATTTATGGCCTCAGTTTGATTGATCTGGGGGTACTTTCCAGTATAAATATGTTTTATTGCTATCAATAATAAAAAGATGCATATGCAATAGTTTTGTTAGTGCCACATCTGCATTTTCTCCTCATGAAATGTCTACACAAAGAAGTTTTTGCCCAAGGGCAGGGCAGGTTGGCCAGGATGGGCTCAGTGGCACTGATTTGGGCAGCTGCCATCTGTGTAATCCTGAAGAAATCTACCTAAATCCTCCAAATCAGAATTTTATGCTCCCTATATGAGGCTGGGTGTGAAATTTTAATTTGCACTTGTCAGTCTGAAGTAAGGGGAAAAGGGAAAGCAAAAAATAAAAGGCATATGATAAATTTCACACTTTCCCCAAACGAAGCAGCGCGGTCCTTTCCTCCGGGTGCCTCAATGAATCTCTGTGTGGGCAGCTGGTGGTTCATCTTGAGAGGTGGCAGTTGTAAGCAGAGTGGGAAGTATCAGCTATCATTGAGTTTATATGATGCTTCCTATTATTGAACTGGGATTCAATTTTGATAAAATATTGCCAGACTTTAGTAGTTTGGGGTGAAGGTGTTTGTGTCAGGTTTTCTGCAGGGCTGAGTTAACACTGGGGACTTCAGCCAGACTGGCTTTTGGCAGCGCTGCTCAGGTCGTACTTGATGAACGGATTAAGAAAGGCTCTCCAGGGGAGCATCTGCTCAGGATTTTGTTTTCTGTTTGCTCTCTGAGGTGTCGACTCATGCCTTCATTCTGATCCATTTTCAGACCCAGCTCTGACTGAACTTCCTCCAGGGTTTTCTCTTGCTGCTCTACCTGAATGTTCCTCAACCACTAATGCATCTGTTTTCATAGCCCTCTGCAAGAAGAGAGTGTTTTTTTCCACATCTTACAGAGGAGGGAACCAAGTAACCTGTGGTTGGAACTAAAACTTTCCTTGTATTCTGGCTGGCTCATTAAGGCACCTTTTTAAAAATGATTTAAACAGTCAAAACACAGCGAGCAACTGTAATGCCCAGTTGCAGGTTGAAGAACATGAGGCTTTTGAACATCCAGGACTGATGTTTCAAGCCAGATGGCTACAGCACATACTTAGTGAAACCTGAAAGGAAAGTCTTTGTGATGTGTGCAATAGAACAGAGTTTGCTTTTCCAGCACATCACTTTGTATTCTTTCCTCAGAGGCTTTTCAATGCAATTCTCATCTTCTGAAACATGTGATAAAAGAAATCCCACAGAAAATTATTCACTGCCCTCCTCTGAGTCATCTCTACACATGTTTATTGTTTGCATGCTCAGGGGTTCAGTGGAAGGTATGTGAACATCTCATAGAAATCTGCATCAGAATACAGAAGTGGTGGGGTCCATGGTTAGGGTCACACAGGCATTAATTAAGGTATTTCCAGAAATTAATCTTTGTAGCTGAGAAAACCTTTGACACTGCTTCTTTAGAAATGCTATTTAAACAGGGGGTTTCTATTTTTCTGTATTAGAGAGATGAAGAAAAATCTGTACTTACTGTTGCTTCCTAATGCTATGATCCGAAGTGTTTTTTGATGGATCCTCAGGCAGTGATTGATTCCTGAAGTACTTCCAGTGGGAGTTAATCCACAGCTCAGTGAAGTCACCAGACTGCTGGAGAAAGCCTAAATAGTATTTAATAAATGTATGGGCTTCTTTGACTGATAGTCCTTATTTGAAGAACTGTTACTCTTTAAAATGCAGTATCAAAGGACATGCAGTAAAATATTTATTCATAGAATTTTTTCTTTGCCATGATAATTTTCTAGAAATTTGAGTGGCAATTGCTGCTCTCCACTGGAAAAAGACTCAGATTGTTTTGTGAGTGTCTTTTTCTGAATCACTGTCAGGAGATGCTTTGCTGACTATTTAGAGAATCTAAGGTGAGTAAATTCCTGAAGAGCCAGCTGCTAAAGCTGGGCATGATGACTCATTCCATGGATTGTGACCTAGTTTGAGTTGTCTGCAGGAGAAGGTGTGTGAGAGATGTAGGGAGTGTTGGAAATATAACAAGAGCCACGGAGCTGGGTGTGTCAGGGAAATTCCACTATATCTATCTAGTGTTTTTATAGGACAGAACTTCTGTACAAGACACTCTGGAATGGAAAGAAGCTCATGGAAGCTAAGCTTTCCTAAATTGTACACAACTAACTTGACCTTCCTACTGGAACTGGATGGATGGTTCTTAAGGATGGGTTGTACAACAAATATGCAAAGATGAAAATATGTAAAGGGTTTCTCACTGGTGCATGAAATTTGTGCAGGATTTCAACCCAAAGGCCAGTTTCCTAGAATTGCTGAGCAAAGGCTGTTGATGGAGTATTACTGAAAAGACAGAGAAGTCAAGCAGAAATGATTGGTCTCTCAAAAGGAATAAAGACAAAAAACCTCATCTCATTTTCTGCTTAAAAAATTGCAACTTCTCTTTCTTATTTCTCACAGCTAATATTGCTGAAGTCTTAGAGCTTATCTGGCCCAGAAGGTTGCTTCCCAAATGCTTGTTGTATTTACCTGTGAAGATGCCAGTGGCAGAGGGGTGTTTGGCAGGATGGGAGAGCAGTACAGCTATATTTCCTGTGGATATGGGAAAAAATTTAATAAATTAACATTTTTCATTGCTAGAAATGCCATTTTAAATAAAAGTTTTTTCTATATTCTGTCATGCAAATTTACTAACCTGCTTTCATGGACCTTTTTCTAAAGCTAATCTAGTTTTTTCTGATAAAAAAATATTTTCTTCAAGTAAAGCAACATCATCTAAGGAATGAAAAGACAGCTAAAATGCCTCTATATTCTACAGTTTAATTAGTGAAAAGAGTGTATGTTGTATGCAGAGCAAAGAGATGTGTTGAGTTTTGTGAACATTAACAGGCTGCAAGATTTGACAGCTTGAATGTAGGTTACAGGGATTCAATTCATTAGTGATACTAAGAAAGCAATTACAGTTTCTGGGAGACAGATAAAGTCCCCAGTGGCAGATTTTTAGGTTGTTGGCATTTGTCACTCTGGATGGGTGAAAGACTCTTTCCTGCATGTATGTATGCATATATATATAGATAGATACACACAATTATAAAGATAACATCCTCAGAGAGAGATAAATGTACAAACTGATGACCAGGAGAAGAGATAAATGACTGCTTTGGCTGTCTTCATTGTGGTCACTTGTGACTCCTAACTTTTTAGTGTGACAGTTGCTATTCAGAGACTAAAACTGAATCCTTCTAGTCTTTCCTCACTTTCCCCACTATGGATTACGACTTAGATTTTTTTCCTGTTCTACATTACTTTGAAATATGCTTTATGAGAATGGAAACTCTGTTATGCCTCAATAGAAAAAAAGAGGTTTCCTAGTTGAGCTTTCAGGCACTGATGAACTGCAGGACTATTTTTTTGGCTCTTTAGCTTGATACCACACCTCTCCTCTAGATAAAACAGGAGCCAAGGTACAAACACAGGCTTCCAGTTAGGATAACCAGCATTCCCCTGTGCTGTTGTGGAACAGCCCTAGAGTACAGGGCTCAGGCTGCAAACACTGGGGTGGACAACCATGATTTTGACTTAAGTCATCAGGATTTCAGTATCTCAAAGCTGCCTCAGTGTATGCACTGATCTTGTGTTTTCTGTATCATTTGCTGCCACAAATTGCCAAGTGCATCACTTTACATTTTCCCCCTCTCTTTCTCACTTCAGCTCCTGAAATTATGCTGAATGCCTCTTCAAATCTGAGTTCAGACAAAGCAACTTTACAGTGTGTCTTTTTCTCTAGTGAAGGCCTCTGTCCTGGACATATAAGTGGTCAAGCTCCCTTAAAGTCTCTTAGCACATAGTCTTTCCTCAAAGAAGCAACTTCAAAAGTGAGCGTCTTAAACCAGACAGTTGACTTTGGCATCCTGTAGAAGGGAAATCAAGTTTCATAGCCAGTCTAGCTTGCCTGAAGAGCTGAGAACGAGCATCCTGATTATTTTTCCACTGAACAGGTGACCTACATTTTGAAGGTAGCAGCTGAGTTACAATTTTTAATGAATTTGCAAAGGCCTCTTTTTCAAAAACTGCCGAGCCATGCTTGCTTGAAGTCAGGCTTACCAAAGATGTTTTGGGCACCAAAAAGCACTTGTTGCCTGAGAAGATCCTAATTGTGTTTGGATTTTAATAGATAAAACTATTTCACCAAACAGTGTAAAATGTCAGCAAGGCTATGAAGATAATTGGTTTAAGTCAACTGTCCTTTATTGCAAAAAAAATGAATTTTCATTTCTGTTACTAATCATACTTAAATCCATCTTAGGTCACTGGAAGGTCAATAGGTTCTCCAGTTAGATGTTTCCTTAATGAGTTTTAAATTACTGTAACTTTATACTATTCTTAATTCTTCGAATTAAAAGAAGACATAAATCAAGCCTGAATGGGCCCTAAATCCACACTAAAAATAGTCTGGGATGTGTCTGACCTTTGCACAGTGGATGGAAATCTGCCTGCTGCCAGCTGTTTATTTAAGCCAGTGATACTGGTTTTCTAGCAAAAGCTAGCAGAGGTGACAGGAAGGGAGAGCTGGCAGGAGTTCAGCCCTAGGGTATTAACCTGGCATGTGGCAGGACATAACAAAATAAATAGCAGGACTTTCAATGATGGAAGTTTTGATCCCTGAAAAAAATCACAGCATTTTTGCTTGCTTTCAGTTTGAGTGCACATACCAAATCCAGGCTGTGTTATGAAACTGCCTGAGCCCTTCCCCTTGCACTGGAGCCAAGTTATCCTGAACCAAACAGGAGAATCCCCCTGTCCTTCCACACAATATTTGTAGAAGAGCTGGGACCTGACAACTTCAGGTCTTTCAGTGATATAACTTATTCTACGTTTGGAGGAAACTTTACTTTTTTTGGCCTATATTTTAAGGCCTGACCTATTTCCCAGTGGAATCAATGAAATTTTCTGCCAGCTTTAGTACGAACCAGCTTGATTTTTAAAACTTAATAAATAAATATGCTACTTCATTAACTGAGTGTTCTGTTTTAGAAATAGAAGTGATACGTTTTCCCCTGTATAGCAAATAATAACATTAAGTCATGTTGATGAAATAATGATGGGAAAAACTTATATGAAAATGAGATGAACTGCCTTTGACATTTTCCATAGTGCCTTGCAGTTCTCAGATTTTACTTGCTTATGAATAATGACATCTGAGCCTCTGACCGTATAAACCTTTAAATATAAAAGCATCATAGCAAGTTCTCTGGAACTCCATATGTGCCTACAGATAAGGATGTTAGTGAGCACTGTGTAGTTTTAAACCATTATATGGGAAGAAATCCATTTCAGGATTGAACTTCTCCCATGGAACAAGTTCTGTGCTCCACAGAGACTCAGTTTAGCCTTTTTGAGGTCTTTGATAGGGCTCAGTGTGGGTAGTTCCCACCATGAATATATATTTTGTATATTGGATCTTGTATATTGTATCTATGTGCATTGGAGAAAGCATTGTGCAGGCACACAGGATATCAGTCCTGTTGTAACTGGTAGAATACTGCACAGCTATCCCGTGGAAAAACTTTGCAACTTCCAAAAATGTGCTGTTTTAATGTAATGGACATATTATAATACCTTTTATTACCACTCAGGTTTATATTAGCAAATTGAAATTGCTGAAATGGAGAAATAAGAATAAAGCTGCCTTCAGTTTGCTGGAAATTGGGCTGATCCGTGGCTGTGTGTGCTGAAGTTGGGTAAACACTTTGTGTCTTAGAATTGACTTCAGAGTAAGCAAAATGTTTGTTCCTTCTGGAAAACTTTGTTGGCCTAAGGTATGGTTCACCTTATTTCAACTCAAGCTCAAAATAATCTTGCATGCCTGTTGTTGTTCTTGGAAACTAATGGGGAAGAACATATGCTAAGCATTGGTAATGTCAGTTAAGCCCTTAATTAGTGATGAACGAACCTCAGTTTTTCCCTGTGGTTCAGTTCAGATGCTGCTCAAAAGCTCATCATTTCTTCAGGTTTTAGCCGATTTTCTCAAGCAGCTGAAGTTTTGCAAAGCTGGTTTTGTTACTCTGGTAAAGTTAAGAATTTTCTGGCATTTCTTGATTGGGAACAAGCTGTAACATCCTCAACCATTCTGTGGCAATGTTTTGGTGCTTTGAGATGGGGATAAGAAAGGTAGAAACAGGTGTTTCAAAGACAGAAGCATGTTTGGATCAGAGATTATATTATGCCAGCTCCATGCATTCTTCTCAATTCAGGAAAGCCTTAGGTCAAGTTTAGAGAGGCTCAGT
This sequence comes from Serilophus lunatus, assembly GCA_013399895.1. NCBI lineage: Eukaryota > Metazoa > Chordata > Aves > Passeriformes > Eurylaimidae > Serilophus > Serilophus lunatus. Next base: position 2,644,509 of record VXBA01005853.1, on the reverse strand, counting down.
ATTTGCCAGCGTTACAGCAAAGCTTTGAAGCCAAGTAGATATGGGTTTGGCTGAGCTTGAAGGGGATTTGGACTGTAGGACCTGCACTGGGGGCAGCTGGACAGGTTGTACCTGCTGTGCAGCAAAGAAATAACGGTGAGATTTGAAATGGAAAAGCTTCTAATTGCTTGTCTTCTTAGTAAGCAAATAATAGTCAGTCAGGGCAGTGTACAATGGCAGTGGGTATCTGGTGTCTGGTGAATAACTGGATGTCTTCAGAGGGGGAACCAGGTGCTGGGAGGAAGGGCAGGATTTGGTCATTAGTCTTTCTGCTGTGTCACCCAATTAAACATGGTGCCACAAATAGCGCTTATGGACAGCGGAACAGGCTCATCTCCATATCTGGAAGGGGAGGAATGAAAACACAACTTTGCAGAGCTGGAATGTCTGAAGAGTTAGAAAACTGCAATCATAGTCTTGGTTTACTAAAAACCCCAAAGTATTTCAGCTTTGTTTCAGAGCTTCTCTGCGTTATGTTTTTACCAGAAAGCTTTTTAAAGTAGGACAAAAGACACGGGTTTGGGCCGCGATGAGCCGAGCTCCCGGCGCATGGCTAGGCCCCTTTCCATGTTACCTTGGCTGGCCTTTGCTGCAGTGTTTTTCTGACGTCCTCTTATAGGCACAGAATTAAAGGTTATTTCCATTCCTGCTTCTTATCACTTTGATCTTTTGCCAGCTCTTAACATCTCCAGCAGATTTGCTCTGGATCTGTTATTCCCATACCTACCCTCTGCCTGCGACATTCTCTGACATTTCCATTTCTGCACCACCCCTTAGCTTCTTTCTCTTCCCATTTATTCTTTAGGATTTTTTTATTATTATTTATCTGTTTTTCTCCTCACTGGAACAGCTATATGACATTATTGATATTTGCATGCAATTGCTACTAAAATCATGAGTCTCACCCCATGAATCCCAAAGCCGCCAGACTCCTCAAAATATTTTTGCATTTTCTGGCTGCTTAGCCAAGAAAAAAGTAAAAAAATTGCTGTTTAGTTCTTACTGCAATACATCTTCCAGGTGGCTTTCCTCTGTGGTTTAATTGTTTATTAGCTTCGGGATCTTTTCAGAAATCAGAGAGAGCCAGACCAAGGACTGGCAAAGATTAAGGCGCAGTCATGATGTTATGACTGCTTTCTGTCTTTATCTGGGGGGAAAGAAATACTCAACAACAAAAAAGGGTGTTTGGGGTGGGAGAAGAGGAGGAATGAGAAAAAGAATGAATAGAAGGGACATTTAAAAAACAATAGGAAAATTGAAAGGCTTCTCTGTTATTTTTTTAATTACTACATGTCTGTTTCTCACCTAAATCTCTTTTCCATGGATTAAACAAAAAAAAAACGGAGTGTGTCTGAACCTGCTGTAGCATAAAACAACATCTTTGTCTAATGGTCTCCAGCCATGACCCAGAGGTAGGAGTCCCCCACTATTTATTATCCTGCTGTTACACCCTGCGTGTTCTCAAGCCAGTCATTAATGGCATTTATCTCTCTCTCTCCACTGCATGATATTCCTCACGGTGAGCTGGGTCTGATAAATCATGTTTGAAGAAGACAGAGCCCAAAGTGAATCAATTTACAGCTTTTACCCTCTGGTGTACAAAATACAATCCAATGTTTTATCTGAGTCTTTGAAGGAAGTTTGCACAGCCAGTGGAATCAGAAATTAGTAAAAGGAGTTTCATATTCTACTCCTTGAGGGAAAAACAGACCCTAAAGTTCAGATGAAGTTGAATTTTCTTATCCCTGCATTCAAAGCATACCTGAAATGAGAAGGAGCTGGAAGGACTGCTGTTATTAAAGGTGGAGAATAGCTAGTGGGCATCTTCAGAGCATTGGAAGTGGGATGTTGTGGTGACACTGTGCTGGGACATCTGCTCTGCATTCAATCACCTCTCCTCCCAGGGCTACATTTTCCTTCTCTGTGTACCGTGCTGTAACAACACAAGTCTCCTTTTTAAGCATTTTGAGATTCACAGATTACAAAGTTGGCTGCTGCAGCAGCAGCAATTGCTTGTTAAATCCTCCTGGAAGCTCAGGCAGAACATTACAGACTCCTTAAAACCCCACCCCAATAGGGTACCATTCACACAGTGGGATGGACTGTGTCCTGCCCTCAGGGCAGCTCCCCAGGCCCTCAGAGCTCATCTTTCTGGTGGTGTCTGGGGACTGCTCCTCACTGAGATTTGTCTCTCGCCTGGCATGACGGCATGGCAGGGACAGCGGAGCTGCAGCTCAGTTGATTTAGGAGTGAGATTCAAGACTCGCTGTCTAGACGTTCTCTGCGGTGGATTTTCAGCTTCAGACTTAACGTGTTCCCTTTCTCCAAAGTCACTCAAATTGACTGACCTTTGGGGTCTGTTGAAAGAAAAGTAATCTATCATTTCTAGATGTTGTAGTGATATATCTTTTGTGTATTCTTAATAAATGGCTTTAGCCTTCTCTTCTGTCTTGTTTATTCTTACCTCAGTTCAATCTCTTAAATTTATACTATCTCCTACTGTGAAGTCAGTGTTAAGGGTGTTGTGAGTATTATGATGAATATAAAAACCAGTAGCTTTTGGAGTGTTCTCTCTAACTTCTACAAGAGTATTCAGGTCTAAGAAGAATTTATCCCTCACTTGTATAGCAAAATAAAGAAATGTTTCTGGGCACAAAGGTTTGGATTCAGGTATCTGGCTTAAGAAATGGTGCAGAACAGGAATTGCTTTTGATCTTTGGGTAAATGCAAGTTTTGTTGAAATGGTCATTAAACAGAGACTGAGGTCTTCCATGGCTCTGTTTGCCGACGAGTCGGTCGAGCTGCCTGGGTTTGGCAGAAGGAACCTGTGGCTTTATGAAACATGTTTTAATGGAAATGTCCCATAGCAGAGATTAACAAACTTTCTTGCAGACAGTTTTGCTTTATGGTGCTGGCTCTGTGTGTGCCTCTCCCAGGGCCCATTACCCTCTCTGCAGAATACAATCTCTGTTCCTACACTTAACTGGGGGCCATTCCAACACTAAACAAGACAAAATGCTTGTTATTACTGGACTAATTTTTAATTAATATATGGGTTTGGGATAGCACAGGATGTGTCTCATCAGCCATGCAGACAGCATCTTTTTGCATTTCAAGTCAGAGAAGTTTAACCTTTGTTTTCCTTAACACCAATTTAACTGACTTGAGTTACTCCCATTTCTGGTAGAAAAGAGTCAAAGTAATTTTTGATTGGTAACAATATATTGCAAGAAATGACCATATATATTGAAATTACAATTGGAAGTAATCAAAAGGATATTTTAGATGGTGCAAGTATCCCTAAATTTAAACAAAAATGAGGTATATCTGAGATTATACTCGGAGGAATTGTAGGAAATGCAGACACAGAAATGTAAAGGAAGCATTAATTTTTTTATAAATTTAAAATTGTATGTTAAAAAATAGATTTGCTTCCATGTTCTCAGGTCAGGCTGCTATTTTTAGAGATTAAGTTCTGTAACTTTGAGTATTCTTTGTATTCTTTGTATGAAAATTGCTGAAACTTTGCCTTGAGTTCCAGACTTGGCTCAGCCTATGTGTGGTAACACAGCTGTGACCTCTGACATATCCCCCAAACTGTGCAGGTACTCATGGAACACACAGAGCAAACCCCAAAACAACTAATTCATTTGCCCTTCTCTGAGCCTGGAAAAGTTTCTTACCACTTTCTTGTGCTGGGCTTAAAGCATCCATGCTGTCTGGGTTTCAGAATTTTGCTGAAAATTCCTTGTAATGGGTTAAAGAAGCAAGAAACAGTTCAATTTACTGACTTGCATTCCAGAATTCTGAATGTTCCTCCAGCTTCCAGAGATTAAATAGCAGTGCTGGTGTCTGGACAGACCTAAGGGGCCTGGCTGTGCTTTAATGGGCACAGAGTTCTCTCCTACAATGTGCTCTGATAAATAGCCATTGTGTTGCCTGCTCTTTACCAGGAGTTCCACAAGAACATCACTCTGCAGTGAGCTGGGATCAAGCTTTGAAAATAATCTGCTCAGAGAGATTTGAAATGTTATTTAAAAAATAGTGGGACAAGGACTGTGAGCTCTTCACTTCTCCCTAGCAAGTCAGAAGCAAAAATCGTGGTGGAGGTTTTGAGCTGATTTGCCCTTTGAATTTGAGACCAATGAAGCAGCATGTCAGTTGAGCTAATGATATCTCCAAATGTACTAACAAAACACTATTCTGGTGGTCTTGGAAAGCAAAAATATGGGATAAGTGCCTCACAGTCCTCTCAGCGACAGGATTATCTCTGGCACAGATGATGTCTGCTTAGTAATGCTAATGTTCTTAGTTGCATTTTGGTTATTTTGCAAAGATTAGGATGAAACTGGTGCTTTAAGTTAGTGGGAAAATCTCTTTTTAGTGTCTGGAGGTGAAAATGTGCTTGTAAGTCTTGGAGTGGGGATTTTGTTTACGAACCAGCACTAAACTGGCTGCTACAAGATGGGACCTTGAGAAGAGGAAGGAAGAGGAATGTGAAACGCCTTACGGTAGCCCAAAAGGCTGAGCAGCCCAAGAGCCTCCGTGGTGTTGTTCCTAAATACTTTTTTACTCCAGAAAATGTATGTAAGATATGGCAGCATGTACATAATCAGCTATTGCATCTTTCTTTTTTGCTTTTGTGCAATTTTATCCTGCACATCGAGCATCTCTCCAGAATCTGTGTTTAGTGTTCAAGGTACTAGAAGATAATTTAGACCTCTACATGAAGGGTACTCAGCTGTGTCTGTCTGAAAATAATTGAGTTATATCTTTATTAGCTAATAAAATAAAAGGCTGGATAACAGAATAGTGGAGATTTTCCACTGATGCACAGTTCCAGTGGGCCTGCAGCTCACACTGTATGATGTTTGAAATGGCTTTGGCATATTTTTCTGTCTACCTTGCTCAGCTGAGCACATACCCACTTCTCAGAACTACTGACAAGGTTACTTCAATTCACCCACGTATTTGGACTAGTTTTCCAGTGGTCTCCATGGTAAATAACAGAGCTAAGGGCCTTGGCTGAATGGAAGCTGGAAGAACAATGCAAGAACATCTGGGCTGCTTGCACACGTTATTTGAAAATCTCTTCTGTCTATGTATCAAAAATTTGTGACAGCTGTGAATGTCCTATGATCCCTTCAGTGTAACAAAAAGATTAAAAACCTAAAAGATCTGGAATTATATTTAGAGCAATCACATCCAAGAGACTTTCTGAAGGCAGCTGCTGTGGAACAAATTTAAATGCTTTTTATGATGTCCTAGGGAACAGGACTAAGAAGAAGTTAGGCTGGGATACTGAGAAATTGAACCCTGCTCTAGCTTGCCGTGAGTTGTCATCCCAACACCAGCTTGACCCTGGAAAGATGCTGCTTGAAACACTGTGCTGTGGGAAGAGGAGCCAGCAAGGCAGAGGAGGGCTGAAATCCATGCAGGTGTATGGATCTCACTGTGGGATATTGCAATCACCTGGGCAGTTTGGAGGCTTACATCTGTATCATGAGGAATCAGAGATACCATGGGGAAGAGCTGCTGAGCCATGTGCTTGTTACCAGCTGGACAAGTCTTCCCTCATCCAGTTAAGCAGGTCAGGCTGTCATGTGGAGGTGTGATGCCTTCAGGGGTGCACAAGATCTGTTTGCTCTGTCCCACCTTAACTGTGGAAAAGCCTCAGGTGGGCTGGGTTTAGGTGGTGTCAGCTCTGATAGACACCACGTTACTAGGGCTGATCACCTGAATTACACCTTGTGCACTTCCTGTTCCTTGTTTCTAGTGTGCAAACCAGGTGAGAAGAACGTTTTTGGAATGTGACTGTTTTGGTATGTTCCTGCATTTTGCCCATTTGCAATAGATTGCCTGTGAATATGCTCTAGATAAAAATATTCATCACGTGGGTTTTATTGTATATGAGGTTTTTCTTGATATGGGCAATAAGCTCACTGGAAATTGTGGTTTAAATTGCCAGTAATATCCATTGAGGTAGGGTAGAGGATGAGAAATGTAATCCTCAGGCTTGTCTGAAGACTCACTGAGGTGGTGAGACTTCTGGGATCCGCTGGGAGGGAGATCAGTGTCTTGTTTAATTTATTGCTGCCCTAAGTCTGGGTGACATATTCATAGGTGACATATTCATAGGTCCTATGGGAGGTCTGAAAAGGCTGGTTTCTCTCTCTTTTGGGTGCCCTGTGTTGTTCCCTCGAAGTAGAAGACTCCTCTGACCTACACTTGGCAGCACAGAGGCTCTTAGGTGGGATCATCTCCTGCTGGTGACATCTGCCTGTTCTGCTGAAAGGCCAGCTGATTAATGTGAAATTTGCTGCTATATGATATACAGCATTTTCTAACAAAATCCAAAGAAAAGTGTGATGAAAGGTTTATATGTAAGTAATTATAATGCTGCAGTATTCAGTGCAGGCAGAAATTAATATATGAGGTGAAAATGTCAAAATAAAAGGTCAGGAAAGTGAATTACAAAGAAAGTTGAGCATTAGCTAAGAGGCAGTGTTTGTTGGCAGAAGCTCCCTCCAGTATAAAAAAGGTTAGAAAGAGGGCTTAGGAAGACTGAATATTTCACACACAATTAAAATTCTGTATTGGTTATCTAGAAGAGTCATGTAGCATAGTTAAACTAGGACGATTAATATAATGAAAAATTCATGTTTATAGCTTCTGGCTTTTGCCTGGGGATACTTCATAAACCAAAAGTGACCCTTTCCTTTAGAGGTGATTCCAAGAGCTCCACGTGACATAGGTGGGGCAAGGGAAATCTAGTCAAAGAAAACAGAATTCTTAAAATAATAGTCACCAACTATAAACACAACTGAGAAACACTTAATAATAATCTTCTTCATAATAAACCAAGCTATCCTTTTATATAAGCAGGGCAGCCATGCAACATTGAGTAATGATTTAGTAGGGCTGTGAGTGATGGAATCACCATTTCTATTTTAGCAATAAGCAATAATAATAAATTGTTTAGGAGGATGCTACAAAAAATGTGTTTGAGGAAATGCACAATGATCGATTTCTCAGAATTAAACTGCACAGACATATTGAATCAATGAGCTCTTTGTTCTTAAAGCTTCACCTACTCTGGCTGCTGGAATTGGAGATTTATGTTGTCAGAAAGATTGTTATAGCTATAAATTGCTATGCTGGTGTCTGTTAAAATTAATCCACTTGCTTTCAGTATGAAACTGATTGGGTTTTGGTTTTCCTAAGTTGCCTTGTAAATTTAGTCGTCTGAATAGCTGGTTTTCCTTACAGTAGAGATTTGTTATTAAAGCTGTTGTCCTACTGAATGTAGATTTGAAGGATTATTCATTCATTTACTTAATGTATTGTCTCAAATTACTTATGCCAAGTAATGCAATTTAATGGTGGAGTTATTGATCATTTTTGCTTTTGTAAATGTACTTTAAGAAGGCAGATTAAGTGAACCTTAACAAAATCTCAAGTTAAGTACTAAAAGGATCTCTGTTTTGGCAAGTTTCTTTAGGCACTTTGCTCTAGCCCCTGCATAACCTGGCACAGATCAGTGGCATCTGGAGATGCACTGACTCTTGGGGATGCTGCACTAGCAAAGTAACCATGTGTGGTATTGTGCCTGCAAGCCTGAAAGTGACTCTTTTCCTCAGGTGCACAGAAACCTCTTACACATAGTACTCACTTCTGTCCATCTTTATTGATAGCTGTACCTGAGCCTTCATTAATTTTTAACACAGATGCTCTGTATGCACGGTAAGCAAATAATATCTTCTAGCCAGACAATCCCAGTAGGTCTGCTGGCTGCAGTGAGTCTGCATCCTGCCCTGTAATGGAAGTGCTGCCCACAAACCACCACTGTCAATAACGAGTCCTGTCTGTGGTTTCACACCAGTTGCATGTACAACGTCCAAATCCGAAATGGATGTGCCCGTGTATTTCCTGTGGTGCAATTCATTTATCTCACATAGAGTTTCCTGTTCTCTAGACCACTGTGAATGACTGTAACTATCCTCTTATTATCCTTGATTTTTTCATCTATTTTAAGGAGGCAAAGTTTGCCTGTGTGTGTAACTCCCCTCCTCACATTTTTCTGTCATTAGCCTCATCTCCTTCCCGAACATCCTCACCCCCACATCACTGTCCTCAGCCAACTGACCACCAGCAGCAGGGATAAGAGCAGGTAGTTCCCTGAGCTATTAAAACACTGGGGTTTTTTTTGGGGCAGGTGTTTTGGTTTAGTTTTTGGTTTAAATCTTCAGCTACTGCTGTAAAACCCCAGCTGGGTTTTTAAGTACCCAATGTACCCTCATCTAGGTTGCAGAGGAGTTTTTGGTGGCATGGTGCACTTGTGTGGACGCACATCTCATCTGAAAGATGACTTTGTAGAGGTGACACTGTGAACTTCCATATGCATTGCTGTGAAATGCTGCCAGATTTCATTGTGCTGTTAGAAATAAAACACTGCTTTGAGTGCTGAACTGTGTGAAGCTTGGATCACAAAATAAAGTTGATTTTTCTCTTCCTCAGTCATCAGCAACAACAGAGTTTTGTACCCAGAATTTAGCTGACAATCTTATTACATCAATCCAGATACAGCCCAGATCATTTTTTCATAGGTATCTTGATCCTGGAGTAAAACAAAACCCCAGGGTTAATTATGAACAGAAATGGGTCACTTACAGAGTACAGCTAGAAACAAAAACATGACTTAAAATATCTTTCTAAACCAGGCAGGGGATAACTGTAAATCCTAAATCTCCTTAAATTGATTTTTTTTTTCTTGATGAGATTAATAAACCTGTGCCTTGCATTACCTTGCTCACCTTCTCTGGATGTCATAAGCTCTGTCACAGGCTCCTGGGGCCGAGGATGCTGCTGCTATTGTGTTACAGCCCCACTGGTGTGGCTGTCAGCTGGAGTTTTGGAGAAATGTTGTTCATTCTCTGTCATTTGGCAGTTGCCAGTGTAAGAAAAATCACCATTTCCAGAGCAGTTCACCTCTAAGAGGCGTTTTCTTCAAATGCTGAGGCCCTCTGTGCTCAGCCCTACTTGTTCTCTGCTCTGTGTGCAGCCTCAGGATGTTCCCACACCTGCTCAGTCTGGCAGCAGATCTAACATTGATTTAAGAGGAGGGACCAGGCTGGAGAGGGCACTGGGCTTGTTGAGGGTTGGATTTTTAAAGCTTTTAATGGAATCTGGAACATCTGAATCTAGAACTGCTACATAAAAAAATAATTAACAAATGATAATGTCTTTGGTACGAGTCTCATAGTTGGAAAAGCCTGATAGGATTCCACGTAAATGCTTCTCCTATTTGAATTATAAGCGAAATTGGTATTTCTGGTACTTCTTTTTTAGCAACTTAGATTATCTTTCTTAGAGTAAGACCTGTTCTGAACCTGTTCATGGATTTTACTCCATGTTCATCATCAGGATGTTTGAAAACATCCTTCAGTAGCTGTAAGGAAGTGCTCAGCATCTCAGGATCTCTGTTTGGGAGAGACACAATGGCCCATCTAATAACTAATTTCTAGTTAGTTATTTTCTTGGGCATTATCTTTCTGCAGATACAAAACTATTCTTGTCTTCTTCTTTTTGCTTATCATTATTGCTGTTTAATGATAGATGATCCAAGGGAATACACAAAATAAGGAAATCTTGGAAACCTCTCCTCAGGGTGTTGTGGAGAGTATATGTGGGAATGCACAGTTTAATTAAGACTACCTGGCAGACATTCAGGCAAGGGAGGTCATGCTTAAGTAATTTGCTGGAGTTGTTTGAGGATATAACTGCCACAAGAGATATGAGGAAGTCAGTGCTTGTGGTATATAAATTTTGAAGGAGGTTTCAGCATCCAGAGTGAGTGTCCAAGCTGTGGCCTGGTAGGAGAAGCTCAGGGCATCAGCTGGTAGGGAACTGCATCCAGGACCAGGTCCACTGGGAAGTGGTGTAGGAATAGCAATGATCCTGCTGGTCTGTGCACTAAATGCCACCTGTGTTCTGTGTGCACTGAGGAAGATGTTGTACTGGAAGTAATGCATCATTGAGTGGGAGAGCTGAGGAAGTGGAAAGCGTCTGTGGATGTCAGTGAGAGAAGAGGATGTCAGAGACAAGGGAACCCACGGACTCTGTGGCAGCCCTCCTACTCCCTTCCTGGTGCCTGCTGCCTGTCCCATGCCAGAAGCTGAGTGTTTCTGTCTCCTCCTGGTGCCCAGGGGATGGCCCTACCCAGCACCTGCCAGAGCACCCTGGAAGGGATCTGGGCCATCCCAGCCCACCTGGGGATGTACACAAGAGTTCTGGAAGAACAGAGCCCTTTCTATGCCTCTGTCTTCAGCTGGATGGGGAAGGGTGGAGGTGTGGGGGAACTATCTGTACTGTAGCTGGAAATCCTGGCTTGTATCTGTTCTGTGCATTGATGGTGTGCTCTGACCTGCTGTACAGGTACAGGAACCTGGGTTCCTGGGATGAGAGCCAATGGTCACTCCCAGTGACCAACTCCTGTGTGTGTAGTGCAGCCAGCCAGGAAAATCCCCTCTCCCCAACAAAACAAGGAAGGAAGCAGACAGTGCAGACACACCATGGTATATATAAACTTTTTATCCAGGTGTTCGTGCTACATATATATGGAGTAGGTTTAATCTCACATAGGAGGGGGTTGTGTAAGAACTATTCAGGAGGATTAACCTTGATTTAATGGGAACAATTTTTTTATTGCTTTTAAACAAATTGACAGGTAAACGCTGGTTCCTTAGACTTGACAACACTCATCCTAAGTCTGAATGACAGAAGATTTGAGTGGTGTCAGCATTAAAACATCAAGAGAGGCTTTTCACAGCCCTGGACTCAGTTGAAATGACACTAAGAAGCCCCCAACTTCCCAAATCTCAGAAGGGCTGCTAAGTTAAGCACAGTGTTCCTCAGTTCAGATTTTAAACTTTTAAATTCTAACCTGCCAGGCAGTGAGAACAGGCCTCTTGTGAAGCTGAATTACATTTAGCATATGGTTTTATTAGATGAGACTTTTCACAGCCATGCCAAGCATGAAAGACTGAGTATAAATAATGTGTTTAAAAGCTGCATAGAACTGTTGTCTGTAAAACAATGTGTTGCTCTGAAATTGCCAATTAGAGCTCCTGTTCATTTTGTTGTGGAAGAAAGACATGCTCTGACAGTTTATCCTTTTTTTTCAGAATAGGAAACAGAAAATCCTGGTCTTTTCTCACATTTCTAATTGACATTCTAAAGAGGCACATTCAGTGCAGAGATGTGCTTGAATTACTGAGTTTTATTGGGTTTTAGTTATGGCTAATAAAACCCATTTTCTGCACAGTTATTTAATTTGCATCTGTAATTGCTGCAGTTGTACATAAATTAGACATGCAATCGGAAGCCTAATTCAGCTTGTCTTCTCCTTCTGCTACATCCATAATTATGGAGCTGTGGTGACTTCATGTTAAGAGACAGAGATTCACAGAAGTTTTGATAAGCAGTTGGCTCCAGGGAGAAAAAAAAGCTTGTAACTATCAGCTGCTTACACGATGGTTAAACCTAATGCCCAGCCTGGACTGGAAACACCTCCCGGTGCCAGCACTGATGGGGGACACTCCCTGCCCTGCAGAGTTTCCAGTTGGAGCAGATCTGGAATGAGCTGCAGCAGCAGCCACGTGCCACGGTGCAGGTGCAGCAGTTCAGAACCTGGTGCAAGTGCTGGCCCTGTGTTACCTGCCCTGTTACAAGCTCAGTCCCTGAATGCATCTTCCCAGCCTCTTTCCCTTTGCTCCCAAGGAACAAAGGGGAAGAACTGGGAAGCTAGCTGGGATCTCATACTCTTGTCTTGGCCTCTCGCTTTCCCAGGGCACAGTAAATCTGGGGAAACTCCACAAACTGAGAGTTGGTATTGCATGGGCATTATTCCAAGTCAATGTGTGTCATGAATGGTAGGAAGAAGGCTGTGCTGCTGCCAGCTGAGCTGTGATTGTCCCACGTACACAGAGTGGCTCAGTTTGGACCTGTCAGCCTCTCTTCTTGTAGTTCTTCACTGGCATTTCCATCAGTGGTCCAGCATTTGAAAGCACATTGAAATATCTCTTCCCAAAGCCTTCTGGCTTCATAGTCATATCCTATATGTATCTGCCAAACAAAACTACTCTTCTCCAAATCCAAACAACTCTTCTTCCCTCTCCCACGTCCTTTTTGGCATGAACCCCTTCCTTGCAAGATGGTTATCTACAGAACCTGTTGGGGTTTTGCTGGGACTTGTCTTTGAGGAAGGGTGGTGGTTTTCTGGAGGTTATTCTTATTCTCAAGGAGAAAGAAGGTGGAAATCCATCCCTGTTGAAGTTAAGCTGCTGATAGCAGTGGGGCAGGATGTTGCTCACAGACCACCAGGGATGTTTTTGGCCTTGCTGAGGTTGGTAGCTATGAGTAGTGTCTGGATTGAGCTAGATCCAGGCCTGGGAGGCTGGGAAACAAAGAGACAGGAGCTGCCTTTGCAGCTGGATGAGAAAGCACTTTTTTTTTTAACCTTCTCTTTTACCTTGACTGATGGCAACTAAGGGTTTCTGCAAGAGACATTGGTCTCCCTGAGTGAATTCAGGACATATCTGGAAGACCACATGCTGTACTTTATAGGTTTAGAGGTTTTTGAATCTTTTCACAAGGAAGTTCAATCAGTTGCCTTAGTTTTTATGTTGTGAGGCTTCAAACAGACCTGAAATTTGTGACGTTAAGTTATAATTCTGGCAGGTTAATGGTTCAGACATTTTGTTCTTTCCTGACTTTCCTGGTACTTTAGGTGATCCAAATACCAATGTTCTCTTTTGTATCTCAGAGCTTTGCTTGCCTTTGCAGATGAATTTCTTAAACATAATTTTAGTGGAATTGTCTGAAAATATTTAGCCTCCCTCAAACATAAAAACCCCTCTGTGGAGCCCACCTTTGGTCAGAAGAGACGACTGAAACTCATGATTCAACTCAGCATCAGTGGTTGCTGCACTAGTTTCATACCACAGTTTGACACTGTCACTTTGTGAGGAAAAAAAAGGAAAAACTTTTAAAAGATTTCCCCTTCACTAGATGCTTTACTTCTCTTCTTCACATATTGTGATTTTTTTTGGTTGTGGTATGTTTTTTTTTCTGAGCAGCTGGCTGCTCAGAATTGGTATTTCCTGAATTTTAGCCAGGCTAAGAACCATTGCCAAAGACTTGCTGAACAATCTCCAATTCAACTGGTCAAGAAGTCAAGGTCAAGACTCATAGCTAAAAGCTTGAAACTAGGCAATCTGCAAAAGACAAGCTCTCAGGCAGGAAGGTTGAGCACCTCCCTTATACTGCTGTTTTTGTCATACTCCCACAGATTCCATTCCTTTGGCAAGATACAGGCACTTTCATACTGTGCAATAAATATTCACCAAAATGAAATGTGAGTCCTTGCTCCATTATTTTGAGGGGGTTTTAATCCCTAAAAAGCCCTTCAGTTCAATTTGAAAATAATTTCAAAACAATAAAAAAACTTTGGTTTTGGTGAACCAGTTATTCAGCAAAATGCAAGAGTTGCCCAGCTGCACTGCAGTATTTCAGACTAAGGCACCTTGGACCAAAATCAGAATGTAAGAAACCTTTCAGAATGCTTCAGAAATTTTAGAGATTAGCCAGAAATAGATTGGAAAGAGTGAAAAAGTGATAAATTATGATTCTCTGACCTAAAAGAAATATAAGGAAGGTCAAATGGAAAGCTTTGCACTGAAAGGCAGCCTGGAGCTCACTTGGAGATAAACTGGAGAACCAGGCAATGAAAGCACCTGGATAACATCAACCCTTGGCTTTCTTTTGAGGCTCACTGGGACAGTAGCGACTGTTGATATCATTTTTCTAATAAAGTTGAAACCAGTGAGAAAGTGATGGGTATTGATTAGTGTCAGCTTCAATAAGTACATGTCCAGCTCCCACACTGCAGAAGATCATTCAGAGTCATGGGGGCTTCCACTGGAAGTGGAGTCTTTATTGACTTGGTACTTCATGTCTTATTGCATAACTGAAGAGCACTGTTGTCAGACAAGTAAATGCTGTTGTGTATGACTTTCAAGAACATTATTTTTCAGCACTGATTTATGGTCTCAGATCTGTGTGAGCAGATACTATGGGTGGACTGAAGGAGACAGTATTTGTGGTATTTGTGTTGCTGAGGAGACAGGGAGGAAGCTGCTCCTAGGGAACAATAATCTGTTGAAGAGACCCTGACACCCAACATGTGCCTTCTTCAGCTGCCAGAAAATATTACTTTTCCCTCCAGCCTTGCTTCCCCTTTGCTACAAAATGTCACTTTACTTCTTTAAAGTTCAGTTAGTGTTAACTTTGCCGTTTAGCTTTGTAGACTTTTCTCTTTGGGGTAATGGCAAAATATAAAGAATTTCTATGTTGAAAGACTGAAAGAGTAATATTCTCTTGCTCAGCAAGAAGTGAAAGAAGATGAGTCTGTTCTGACCTCAGATAAGGGAACCATGTAACTACTTCTATTAGTACAGTAGGCATTAATAATTAATATTATCAGAGTTTGTATGATCAGTACTATTATCTGAACATTTAGGATTTTGGAAGAATAAAGAGGGTGAATATACTCATGGGCAGCCTTTTAGCTTTTGATTCCTAAAACGGAATAAACTATTTCAAATTTTTCTTCATTCCTAATGGAATGAACTGTGGTGTCACAGCTGATGATTTGTGGAAGGTTTTTTAGAAGGCATTTTTAGAATCAAGTAAACTACAAGTGGCTTGGTAGCCAGTTCTTAACCAGGTGGGAACAGATGATAAAGTTCAACTAATTGAAGTCCAGTAGTTGGATAAAACCCATGATTTGTTGCAGAAACTCAGGTCTGGAGTGACTTGGTTTTTACCAGTTTTAGACAGAATGTGTTAATTACTGGAAGCCTTTACTATTTATGTCAGCAGAGCTCTCAGTTAACTTCTTGATTACTTTACTAACTGCTTTGTAAGGCAATTTGCAAGGATGGAGTTTTTTGTTGTTTGTTTGGTATTTGGTTGTTTCTTTTTTGCTTGGCTTTGACATTTCCTCTTCACTCTCCAAAAGTAACAAGTTAGAGGCTAAATGGTCTTTATATTCTGTTCCAGTTCAGAAAGGCAGAAACTACTTGGGGCTTTGGAACAGCTGTCCAGTTTTACCCGTAACAGCTTCCACTGTTTCTCTAACAGCTGTTGACTTGTCCAGCCTTTTCCATTTGGGTTAACACATTTAAAGAGAATTTAATTGAGTTCTAAAAATTTAATATCTCGATTTGCTGTTGTTTCTGATAGTTTTCCAGTGTTTGACTCAATTTGAAAACATTTCTAGTAGAAGAGCTAGCTATCCAAGTGAGTTGTCCACCAACCCTCCAGCCACCATTATACCTTGTTAAAATACATAGTTCTCTTATTTTAGCAATTATTACATGTATACATGTTTGTATAAATATGCATATATAAAAAAGAGGCTTCCCAGCCATTCTTGCTTCTTATTGTACATTCACTTTCCAAAGTCTGATTGGATTTTCTGTAGTAAGAGCAGAGCAGTCATTAATACTAAAGCAATTTTATAGCTCTCTGCAAAGTGAATACAAATGCAGTTTCTGACCACTTTAAGCCTTATTTGCACAAAGATGATACTGTCTTTAATTCAGGAGATAAATTCCTTGCTACCCAATTCTTGAAAGGCTTTTATTTTGAGGTGTGATGGGTCTGATTTGTCCCTATAGGAGAATTATCTGTTGCCTGACAAGGAGCATTACATCCTACCAACTACATCTCATTTAGTAGACAAATTGCCTCAGTTTGATTAGGCTACAAGCCAACCTGAAGGGCAAGTCAGACAGTGCTGAGCACAGCTTGCTTATCAATAATATCTGAATAACCCAACAGAAATACAGAGGTCTTGAAATGATCATCATTCCTTTAGAGGTAGGGGAGTAGAAGGCGGAAGGAGACCAATAAAAACTCTTTTTAGTCCTGTCACTTGCAGCTGAGTTAGGTGAAATTTTTTATTGGTGGTATAAAATTCTGAATTTTTCACTGAACTTCACATGGACAAAAAACCAAACTGAAAATACTGAGGGATTTCATGGCAGTGGGCTTCAAGCAAGCCATCTTCCTTTTTTCCCTTGAAATATCTTATATTTTTAAACAATTCTCTGCATTGAGACTTGAAGTGCTTGATTTCATATCAAAAGAGTAAAACGTGATTTCAGATGAACTAAAATGCTTTGTTTGTTTCTTTACTTTGAAAAAAAATATCAATATTCAAGTCCATTTGACCCAATAGGAATTAAAAATATTTTGGACCTGCCAGAAAACTAAACAAATGCATGTTGACCTGCCTCTAATCCTTCTAAAGCTCACTGATATTAATGCTAAATTTATCTTGACAAAGAAACATTAAAGCCCTGCCCACGCGTGCTGGGCAGAAGGTTTGCCTGGCAGACCTTGGCACTCATCCTTGTGCTCCCTGAAGCACAGGAGGTTGCTCCTAGGACACAGATTTTAGGGCTGAGGAGTGGGAGGTGGGAGCAAGCCCTGGCTTCACCTTCCTAGGGCCAGTAGGGAACAGCATCAAGAAGACTGATCATAATTTCTTTTCACTTTCCTGTTTGTGTTTATGCTTTCCCAACTTCTGCCTCTCCATTTGCCTTTTCACCTGAGAGTTTTGGTGTCTTTGCACCCATCCAGCTTCTTTCCTTCCTCTTTGTCTTCTTTTCCCCTCTCTCCATCTGATCCATGTTCATGAAGAGTGCTGCATGTTGGAAGCATCTCTTCTCTGCTGTTATCACCAGGACCCCGTGTCCCTCTCACCCACCCACCACAACAGAAGGGCAGCATTTCACAGTTTGCCTTTTGTGAGGCCTGACAGATTCAGAGCTCTTGTACAAATAACAAAAGCAGCCTTTGCCCTTGATTTTGAAATGACTTGGGAATAAACCTTGTGCACTTTCACCGGAGCAGAGACTGATTCTCTCTTTCAGGGTTTTTTACTGTAATTTTCAAGTTTAAGACATTCCTGCATCCTCCAAGTGAGCTTTGTCTTCCTTACAATCCCTAATCAAGTGCAGCTGGGTTTGTTATTGCAGAAGGTCCAAGCAGATTTAGCAACAAGGATATTTTCAAAACATAGGTGAAATTATAACTCCTACTTGCTCTGATTTAAATCCTGCCAGTGTAAGTAGCCAAGGCATCATGTATTGCACTGCCTCTGCTCAGCCTGCCCAGATGAAATTTTCTTCTTGGGACATTCAAATTAACCTCTTTTTTTTGTGTCTGACCGACTACTGATTTATGGCATAATATTCTGACATGTACAAGAAGTTGGTTGAACTTATAGGTACTGCAAATTGCACACATTTTTTACCCTAGAATTTGGGAAACTTTCTTCCCGTGCTTTTGTTCACCAGGTGAAATGAGCAGCCTGTTTACTTTGTCTAATTAAAAGATCACGATGATTATGTAAAAGACAGGATCTGTTTGCATTGTCATTTATGCAGTACATTATTTACACTGATGAGATTTATATTATGTTCTACTTGACATTGAGAACATTCAGTTGTATAATTTACAGCTTTGTGAGATTTTATATCTGAGAAAAACATTCCCCCTTTAAAACTAATGGAATGATTCCACTTTGAAATTTTACCAAAAGGCAAGGCTTGAGGTTATGGATAAAAAGCACTGGAAAGATGCCTGTTTGCTTCAGCCATTATTTTTCAATAGTATTTCCAATTATGTATAGTTATTTTATATATTTCTTTATCTTTTCTCCCTCCTCTCACCCTGATGACCCAGGTAGGATTTGATTGTTACCTGTGTGGTTTTCAGTGTTAGTTTTTTAAACTGCAATTAAACATAATTTTCCCTTCTTGAGAATAGTTAGCTTATGGAAAAGCAACTGCCATTCCCTGTAATCTGTTGTTATTCAGGTCCTGTACCTTGGTTTGGCATTTCATTCTGTTAAAAATGCAAGTGGGATTGTTAGATGTGTCACCTACAAAGCCAGGGGGTCAGCTTGGCATCTTACTTAATGTGCTAATTTGCTGTAATTTAATCATGCTTGGAATATGGATTGGACGTTTGAGTCTCTCAGTGGCAGACTTGGATTCAAACAGCCCATAAACACTTTGTTAAAGCCTGGGCAAGAAAAGTTAAGTTGTGGATTGGCTCCTGACCCTTTGGGATTCAGGTGGGATCTCTGGGGCTCCTAGAGCTTCATGGAGCTCTGGCTTTATGCCCAATGCCTGTATGGAGATGTGGCTGAACTCTGCAGATTAATTAATTATGCATTAGCTGCAAATGAGATTGAGAGCTCCCTTTGTGGCTCTACATGAGTGTTGTAAAGCAAAGCCTTCCTTGCCCAGGTGCACAAGTGTGCTCGGGGACTTTGAGGTACAGAGCCCTTTTCCTGGGTCAGCTGTGGGCTCTGGGAATGAGTGGGATGTGGTAAATCAGGCACTTTGTTTTGCAAGTCACAGGCTCTGCAATACAGGCCAGTTCACAGTGACTTGCGAAAATATTTGCCAGATAGCTCTTTCCAGATGCAATCAATTAAGTCAGTGAAACTTAGAAGTTGGCCCATAAATTAATTTTCTAGAGTAGATTTTTTTGCCCCTTTCTGAGCTTACTTTTAAGCACTGAGTTTGGAACATCTTGCTCATATGTTGTTTGGTGTTAAATTGTGAAACCTGTGTTTGCATTAGTAAAGTCAATAGCTGAAAATTTTCCAAAGGATAGATTTTGCTGTTGGAAAAAGTTTGTGTTCAGTTCTCAGAGAGCTCCATTTCAACCAGGTCACACAGACTGGTTTGCCTGGCTGGTTTGCCATTTCTTTCATTTCCTCTTTTTGACTATTATGTTGTAACAGGAAAGTTAAAATTTTAACACAATGTTTCATCATTTAAAAACCCCCGTGTTTTAGCCTGCGGAATTCTATTACCTTGTTCTCACTTAATCTTTTAACAGCACAATTATCTCTCATCTTTATGTTATTCATTGTATGATTCCGGCCCTGATGAGATCAATTTAGATTTCAACTTTTCTTTTTAGTATTATAATAGCCTCACTCTTTGTTGTGACATGCCAGAAAAGATCTCCCTGGCAACATTTAGCTGTGGTTATTCTTAGTGCCTCTGGCCTGGCCGTTTGCCACTGCATCCACCTGGCCATTGTCACTGTACTAATTGGTTTATCCTTATTTTTGAGTTTAGAACACTCTCTATTTTGTCAGTCCAGTAGGTTTCAGCTTTGTTATTACTTTTAATTCTAATTCTCTGGTCTAGATTTAAATGGCATATTAGGAAGAAATTCTTCCCTGGGAGTGTGGTTAGGCTCTGGCACAGGTTGCCCAGAGAAGCTATTTGCCCCATCCCTGGAAACATCCAAGGCCAGGTTGGATGGGCATTGGAGCAACCTGGGATAGTGGAAGATGTCCCTGCCCATGGCAGGGGGTTGGAATGAGATGATCTTTAAGGTCCCTTCCAGCCCAAACCATTCTATGATTTTATGATCCGGGCAGGCACTGGAGCATGTCCTGAGATTTAAAGTCACTGTGGTGTTGCACAGGTGACAAGAAAAAAAGGAAAGTTGCTTGTGCCTGCATGCTTTCACTCTGCAAATGTGGGACAATTGTTCTACCCAAGGAGTTTACAAGAATTACTCTGTAAAGGCCCAAATATGAAGTGTATGAAATACTGTTAATTGCTTTGAACTCTTCCTGAATTCAAATCCAGATTGTTCCAGAGGGAGTTCAGCTGCCATATCTGTTGGCCTTCGTGCAGCTGCAGTTCAAGATCTATTTTTGTGAGCCTGGCCCAACCTATCCCAACACGCCTGGCAAACTCCTCCTGGCCAAGTGAAAGGTGGAGCAGGCTCTGTGTCAAAATGTGATTTGACTAGAAATGGCACTGCCACGAACTCAGAGGCAAGGATCTTCTAATGAGATCATATGGTTAACAAGGCATGCAGCCCAAAAGTTTCCTTGCAAATGACTCCTTCGCAGATAAGGGCAGGATGAGGATTTATAACCTCAGTGAGGATGCCTGGTGCATGCCTGGTCTTCAGTCTACTGATGTGGTCTTACTTTTGGTTTACGTAAAAAAGTGGAAGAGGAAGAATTTTGTCCCAACCCCTAAGAGAGTTCTGCTGCAGTAATTGTTCTTGGTTAAGGATTTACCAAATAGTAGCCACTGTGTTAACCTGTGATTCAAGAAATCATAAGAATTCCATGAAAACTGAGCTCCAAGTTAAAATTATGTTGAAGCAGTATCCTCCTGGGGATGTCTTTTGAGCAAGGCTAGCTTTGTGTCATGCACCCAGTGCACTGTGTGAGATTTACTTCTCTTGTTTAGAAGTTTTCCATTGTACTTTCACCTCACAGGAGCTCTCTCCCATTTTAATTCCTTCCTGGCTTTACCCAGTTTTCTTATGAGTGATCTATAGCAGAAGGGTCCAAATGCAGACTGTAGTATGGAAAAGGGATTTATAAATTATGAAAGACCAATGTAGCTGAGCAGGATGGATAAGGGGGAGAAGAAAGACGAGTAGAGGACATTTGGACAAAGAACCAGAAAGCAAAGAGGGATGTGAGCAGGGCTGTAAAACCAGCAGAAATAAGTTTCTAGAGAAATCAAAAAATCAGAGAAACTATTGATTAGCAAATGAACAAAATATTTCACAACTGTGTGCAACTGGAATGAAAAACAAAACTACAAACTGAGACACTTATAAACGGCAGAAAAAAATCACTAGGGGATAAACCCCAAGATTTGATGACTGTTCATTGTTGAATCCAACCTCCACGAGTTGGGCTTCAATTTACCATGGAAAACAGATGAGGGCTTTGATAGAATACATGAACAGGCTAATTGGGGGCTAATTAGGGAGTCTGTTGATCACAGAGGAGAGACGTGACAGAAGCCTACAGCATCCGATTGTCAGGGAGTGTTGCAGAAAGATGACTTGTGATTTAAGTTCTAATTCCCAAAAGAGCAGTTTCCTGTCAGGCTGTTGAAGGTGTTTAGTACTTTTCCAGAGGTGCAGATGCACTTGAGCTGAGATCTAAAGCAAGTTCATTCTGCCTTCTTCTGCTTCCCTACCACACAGCCTGTTCCTCCTGCATTTGCAGCACGAAGTGGTGAATGGCCTCATCCCTATGCTGGGATTGTGGTCCCAGGCTTGGAGGGGCACTGCTACCAGCTGTGGTGCAGCTGAGCAGGGCTGGGGCCCCTGTGCCATCACAGATTTATCTGTCACCACAGCAGAGCAGGGTCCAGCTGTGCTTCACTGGTGCTCAGGCTGAGTCACTGGAGTGAAAAGGAAAACACAACCACAAAAAACCTGGTGGTTTTTAGCAAGGAAGGGTTAGGAGTCCCTCTAGGAGAGTGTCACAGGAATGGAGATCCTTGGCAGAACAGCAGATCAGAAGTGCTGATCCTTGTACGGCTGCAGAGAAGGCGCTCAGCAGTCGGCTCAGGTGTTCGTCTGCTCCCACGCTGACAGATGAAGTGTCCACAAAAGCAAACCAGCTGCATTTAAATGGTGGCTGCCTGGTCTGAGTGCTGCACACTCAGGTTTGAAACAGCCCAACAGCTCATTGCTGTGCTGTCGAGCCGCAGATGACAGCTGTGAACATGACACGCAGTTCAGTCTCCCAGCTGCCCATCCTGGTCTCTGCTCGTTGCTTGCCAGAAATTTCCCTTCTCCCTTTCCGAAAGAGGAGGTAAAAATTAGAAACTGCTTTATTGGGACAATATTGCTGCTGTGAGATTGGGGAACCCTAAATGTAGTACTGTTAAAGTGAAGTCGTTTCACAAGGGCCTCTTTAAGAATTGTAGGTGCAGCTGTATTTCCCTGAGCCTTTTTGAAAGGGGTCATGAAAAAAACAAAACAAGATCATGAGCCAGCAACTGTGGTTTTGGTGGATGTCCTGAAGGGAGTGACAGAAAACACAGGGAGAGGCTGTTTTCATGGCAGGCAGTGTGTTCATGCTTCAGTAACTCAGAGCATCTGTTTGAGCTTTGCCTGCCATGATGGGTAAGGCAGAATCAGGAGATGTCATGTAATTAGGTTTCCATAGAGCACATGATATCAAACACTAATGAACAAGGCAAAAATTCCCAGAAAATAAAATGGTGTCATCGCAAACTGTTGCAGATGGAGATTTCCTCTGAAGACCTGCAAAGGGCACTTGGGCACTTTTTATTCTTTCACTGGAACATGTTCTGCAGTGTTAGGAGAAGATCACTGAAATATCACTGAGGTTTTAGCTGGCCTTAGAAAAAAAACAGAGGTTTTGATGGATTTTTGGATCAGCTTTAGAGTGCCTCTGTCATTTATTTTATTCTGGATGAGCAACACAAGAGAAAAATAGAACCTTGTCTCTCAGTGGTTAATTTTCACAAATGTGAATTTTTCCTAGCAGGAGCAAGAAGGTTTCAAAACACAGGCTATTGTTAAACCCTGCAAACACCAAGCATCTGCTCTTGGGAGATGGAGAACAAAGTTGGCACCAATAATTAGTGGCTGATTTAGCAAAAGTTGCTGAAAATTAGCAGCTGATGGAGAGGTCTTGGGATGATTTAGTAAAATACAGTGCAATTTGAGATTACTTTTGTGATGTTACTGTGCAAAGTGCAGAGGTGATCAGAAGGAAGGTAGCATGGAAAATGTGGAGGAGGAATTTGGTGTCTTACTTAGTTCTGTTGAGTTTTTCTCTTGAGTTTTTTCTAGCATATTATTAAAATGCAATGATACATCAGATTTACTGATGCTAACTAAGGAAGGTTGAGATACCAAACCACCAAAAATTTCTCATTTATTACAGATGCAACTTTTTCTCTTCCTCTTTGGTAAGATGCTTGTATTGATTCCTTTGGATGTAACTGTCATTTAGGAGCAAATCCAACTTGGGAATAGCACAGTGTGGTCCATCAAATCCAGCAATTCATCATTCCAAGAGAGTGAGAGGCAGAGCAGCACCAGAGGAGGACTCTGTGAGATACGTGGTCAGGCATGCGTGGAGGCATCCCTGTGAGTCCTGGGAGAGCCTCTGGCAAAGGACATTGGTGGGAAGTTGGGATGCGAACCAGAAATCTTGCAGCTACTGTTGTAAATGTTTTCGGCTGTGTTACTGGTCTTGGGATGGTTCCAGTGCCAGGTGGAACCAGTTTGGCTTTCTCTCTGCTGGGAACTTCATCACGTTGGTTCCTCAGCTACCAGTGTCCACTGGGAAAGCCATCTTGAAGAGAAACACTCAAGGGGCAAAGGTAACTGTGGGTATGGGGAATTGTTATGCTCCAAAGAAAATTTAAAGGAGTTGGTTAGCATCTACTGACAGTGAGATGACTTCCAGGGAAATCTCCTTACAACTTTTCTCAGGAGTTTGCAGGACTGTGAGGGTTATAGTGTGACAGTGATGAAGTGAGGAGCAAAGAAGGAGGACAGGCAGTTTTTGCTGCAGGATGGTAGGATCACATTTTGCCTCTGGCTGATTTACTCACAGCAGGAATAAAGATATTGCACTCAGTTTGACTTTGACACATAAGGCAAAGAAATGAAAGCACAAAAGCTTGAGGTACCTTGACAGCCAACCATCCACCCAAATAACAGCCCTCTAGCCAGCAGAGCTGCCTGTCTGCAGCCATAGTGCAGAGCTCAGGCTCTCCCCCCTGCCTGGCACTGCTGTTCTGCAATAGCAGGTCTGATAGCTTTGGCCTTGCTGCTGATTGCTGTAGCTTTTTGTGTGCACCAGAGAGAGGATATGACCTGCAGCCCCTGCCAGCCTAGGCTTCTTTTTCTAGAGAGCTTTTAAGATTTATTGTCAAATTTTACAGTAACTGTCGTTTGCCTTGCAGATGATGAATATATGATGGCCCCACTGTCCCACAGCGAGTCCCCTGAGAGCACTCAGTTGGCACTGATGGCTCAGTCTTTACTTCTGGACACTAGCAAGGAAGTTTTAACACTGAGGATTTTCTGGTGGAGTAAACCAAGAGGCAGGGCTGGAGCTGACTGCTTGATAGGTTTGGAGCCCTAACAAAGAGCTGTCTCCACTGCTGCCAGGCCAGACCTGTTCACCCTCCATGGTACAGCTGGGCTCTGCAATTGTGAAAATTTTCATGCTGAATCATGGGTTCTGAGCAGACTAATTTTGAAAACTTCTGGCCCCAGGAGAAGAAGCTGCTGAGAGCCTGAAGTCTGGCAATGAAAATGTGGTGGCTGTGCTTATCAGCTGCATTAAATGCTACAGTTCCAGGGGAAGGACATTGTGTCCCCATGGGGATGTAGGACCACCAGATGGGACCTTCTCTCTGTCCAGTGAGCAAGGGGAGCCCTGCAGAGACCTGCAGCTGTGAGTCTCAGGACAAGCATGTCCTTTAAGCTTGGTGGAGAAATGGTAAGAAACTGTGTCTCTCAGGGACTACCCTTTGACTGGAGGTCTCTTCTGAAGGCACAGAGACCAGCTTCTCACAACACAAGGCACAGAGGCCCAGGGCAGTAAGGAACACTACTTGGTGTGTGTTCTTCCTGGCAGCCAGAGCTTGTGCAGGTCTATTCATGGCTGCCATCCCAGTGGGAGCTGTGGGGACTCTGCTCAGGCTGCACATTGCCCAGGACCTGCTGAGACAGCAGCCTGAGGCAGCAGGTCTTCAGGCAAGAGTGCAGATGTTCTTTTAATGACTCACCAGTTATCTAGTGACTCATTTGTCCCTTCTGAAGCACCCAGTTTTGATATGAAAATTTCAATAAATGAAGATGGACAATCCTCTTTCATAACATTTCCAAGAGTTAGTTCTTATTTCTATTTTGAAGGTGATGGCTTTGGCTTCCTCCCTCTGCTTCCCATTATATTTCTTTGAATGAAGCACTGGGAGCCTTTATTCGACCCACAGCCCTCTCACTGCCTGCCCTCACCACTCTGAAGAAAGTATTTCCTGACGTTTGTTAAAATCAAGATATTCTTGGTGGTGCTTCCAGGGCTCTTGTAATGCAAATCATAATAATGATATTGATGCTAATAATTTCTGGTCTATAGGGTGAAGTGTCAAGATTCCATAATTTTATGTTAATTTTTAGTGGGTATGTGCCACAATAACCATGTCCCATCCTGTCGGAGAACACGCTTTTCATTTCACAGGGACTGTTAGAAATCATTAGTAATGAAGTAGCTAGTGTTGTGCCTGATAGGCTGGGTTTTGACATCCAATAATGCAAAGTGACATGGCAAATTTGGAATGAAGGATGAAAAGCTGTTAATGGTGACTATAGCTATAAATGAATTAATCTCATATCTAAAATGTTGTATTGAGCTGTAATGGAAAATAGGATCCTGGTGTTGGATTACAAGTGTGTATCTAGGAAAGGAGCTACCAATCTGAAGCTGGGGGACTGGTTTGTTACTACCTGCCTGGATAAAAAAAGACTATATTGGCAACTGCACTTGCCTTGAAACAGGGGTCTGTGAGCAGTAAGGTCAGATTTTCAAGTACCATGTCTCTCTCTAGCTGATCTGAAATAGAGGCTCTCCTGGGTAGCGCAATACCCCTGAACAGTGTATTTCTGTTAGAAGTACTTTCAAGCAACAAGTATTTTACTGCAAACAGCTCCATTCTTCTCATCAAGACATTGGTATGACATGTTGTCCTTTTGGGCTTGTATCTATTCTGCAGTATTACTTAGTAAAAAGAATTGCTTTTACTTTGTGATGTAAAAACATTCTGGGTCATACTTTTCTCTCATTTGGATCATTTTTAATCGGCATTAAGTGAAACTACCTCCGTTACATAAAAACACGGAACTTAACAAATGCTGTTACTTCAGATTCATACCAGCTTAGCTGAAACATGAGCCTGAAACTCTCTTGGTTTGTCTGTTTGATTTCAGCTGCTAACCTCACTAATTTGGATAATCTCGACAGCGCGTTGAGCCTTGTTGAAGACCAGGTGCACAGATCGAGGCAGCGCCGTCGAAGGCACGCGACGGAGGATGATTACAACATCGAAGTCCTTCTGGGGGTTGATGACTCAGTTGTTCAATTCCATGGGAAAGAACATGTTCAGAAGTACCTGCTGACCTTGATGAATATTGTGAGTACAACCCCGTGTGTAACGCTGAACTTTGTTAAATTGATTTAGTATTAACTCCATGATTGACATCTTTAGTCTTCCTTAGTTAAATATTTAATCTTCAGAAACATAGTCTGTGCAACCGAAGGAATATCACTTGGGAATATTATATCTGAAAGAACCACTTTTTATTTCTAAATACCAGTGCAGCTGACATGGCAGCCCTCTAGTATCCAAGTCAGTAAGCAAGGGCACTATTTTGTGGGAGCAGAATCAAGCCTTGAAAAATCATCCATTACAAATGAAAATCAAGATATATTTTACTCTTCAATCTCAAAAATAGAACTCAGTGGCAGCTAATTTTGGGTTGACTTTATTCCTTCTCCTTCTCATCTGGAACAAAGGAGCCTTTTCCCAATAAAACAGACTTCTGGAAAAACTTTAGGTTCAGTGAATGTTCTTTGTGAAATAGTGTTGAGTAAAAAATTGCAGATCTGCTCTGTTTTTAACAAATGGAGTATGACTGCTAAAGTTTGCAGTCATGTCAAGAGGATGAGCGTGGAGGGGACTCCTTTGGCTTTACAAGTAGCAGAGGCAGAAATCCAGGCTATTAGGTACATTTGCCTGGAATGTATTTTTTTTCAAGATGTATTTTTTTAATTATGTAGCTTGGTTTATTTCTTTATTATATTCTTTTAGCAATGCCCAGAATGTCATTGTTTTTCACTTTAAATGAGAGGTGGAATACAATTTTAAAAAATCCCTTGTGTGATATAAATTCAGTTGCCCTGACTTTTTATAACAGCATTGTAAATAGTTAAAAACCTGCTCTAACATTAGAGTTATGGGGTACTTAGTGTCTGCTCTGATGGCTGTAAATACATATATTCGAGCAGAAATGACATAGTAAATTTCATTTATTTGTGTGGTTTGTTTCCTCTGAGGCTTAAAACAAAGTCTACAGTGAAACAGATGGTTTTCTGCATCTCTAAATTAACAAGCCAAACAGGCCAAACCAGGAATGTGGCAAACGGGCCAAAATAGATTAAACATGACTCTTTACTTATCATGTCACTTAGATCTATTTTTAAGAATTAAAATATACAGTAATGGTAAAGAAGCCATAAATGTTCCAGCTCTGGAATATACTTTTTCCTAATTTTAGTAAACCATCCAACACACAAATTGCAAGAAATAACAGCTCTTGAGCATGCTGTCTCTGCAAGTGGTTTAGAAAGTGCAGCCTGTGTAACCATACCCACAGGGCACAGCAGCTCTTGGCATAGGCAGCAGTTGTTCTATTGAGAGCTCTGAGGTAGAAATGTGTCTTCTGGGGACTAAGGATGTGTCCCATGCCTTGTGCCCAAATTCAAGGAGCTGTTCGAAATCCCCAAGGCCTCTTGAGGAGGCTCTGGATAGTCTTTGGCAGTTACCAGTGCTGTCCTGTTCTTTCCTTCTTCAAAACTCAGCTGATTTCTAGAGTCTGTATTTTAGCAGGGGGGTGAGTGATGGTAACCAGTCCTGTTTCCAGCTCCAGTATAGAGAGGCAAGAGGGGTTTGTTCCTGCAGATATCAGATGGTGCTGGGGATGTGTATTTTGTTTCTATTGAGATGTTAGGTCCAAGGTCACTTAAAAAAGAAGAGAGAGAGCTACAAAAAAATCCAGCTGTATTTTCAAATCTTGTCGAAGATCCTCCCATAACCAGCAGATTGTGTGTACCCTACTGGTTTTAGGATGCAATCACCTTCCTACAGTAACAAGGCAT
Organism: Serilophus lunatus; assembly: GCA_013399895.1. Lineage (NCBI taxonomy): Eukaryota > Metazoa > Chordata > Aves > Passeriformes > Eurylaimidae > Serilophus > Serilophus lunatus. The sequence goes on along the minus strand of VXBA01005853.1, from coordinate 2,616,620 downwards.
TAAGCATAGAATCAATTAGCTTTGTATGGTAACCAGGTAGTAAGTGTAAAATCAAGAATGCATGGTAACTAAATAAAATAATAGAGTATTTACTGGAAATAAGAGGATGATCAAATAGTTGAATTTCTGAGGTTCCAAAAATGAAATAAATCCCAGGTGAATCCTCCCTCCAGGGACACGACATCACTTTCTGAGAAGCAACTCCCAGCACAGCTGCTTCTCCCCACTTTGCTTAATTTCCTTGTGTGTGAAGCATAAAAGTTGTCCTTAACTAACTTTTCCCAGGGATCCTGGGTGGAACCCTACCATCAACCCAATCAAAACAATTTATTTTTCTTTTCAAGCCCAGTGCAGTGACTGTAAATTGAGTAAAATCTGTTTTGTGCTGCTTAAGCCATGTGTTACAGTCCACACCTAAAAGCCATGAAGTGAGAAAAAAACAGGGGCTGGGTGTCCTGGCTATCTTGAATAACTGTGCTAATATTTATCCCAAAGTTTGGAAATGAAGTCGCTCCCAAACAAATGGTGATAGACGCCAGAGGAGTTTTAACACGTTGGGTTGCAGCCACGTATCTCCTGACTGTGTTCCAGCCATTCCACTGCAGTGAGCTCGGCCTCGTGCCACCCCCTTTTCAACTTCTAGCCATCTCCTCATACAAAAACTCTGGTTTCTCTTGACCTCCTCTCTTTTGTCTGCTCAGCACCCACAGGACATTCAGTCCACCTTTGGAAAACATGCCACTGGTTTCCCTTTAGAGACCCTTGGCTGCCTCTCGCTTGCACCGTTTTCATTTATACGTCATGCTGTGTTTTTTCCTGGGAAGGATATTAGCCTGCACAGTCCTCTGCATTTCCAAGAGTGAGCCCACACATTGCACAAATTAACTTTGTATTTATAGCACACAGGAGCTTTGCCACAGAGGAGAGATATTTGGGTGGAAACTTGTAGCTCTGTAGTTAACTCAAGAACGTGGAAGGTAATTCAGTATCAGCAAGAAGACGTCTCCGAAACCCCAGGGATTTTATTTGGTTGTATAAGTGTTTGGGAAATATTAGAAAAGTGCATGGCTAGAAGTGGCATTGCTGAACTATCTTGTCACTTGGGAAACAAAATGATTTCACTGCAGGATGCTTTGGGAGGAGGAGCAGGGTGCTGAATGGATGTCATTGAGCTAAGTGGCTCCAATGGGTACACTGATCACAGTGTGAAAAAACTGGCTGAATGGTCAAGTCCAAAGAGTGTTGGTGAATGGGACTAAATCCAGTTGTTAGCCAGGCAAAAGTGATATTCCCCAGAGCTTCCTACTGGGGCCAGCACTGTTTAACATCTTTATCAGTGATCTGTTCAAGTGGGTTGGACACATCCTTGAAATGTTTGTAGACGACACCAATGTGGATGGGAATGCTGATCTGCTAGAGGGCAGGAAGGCTCTGCAAAGGGATCTGGACAGGCTGGATTGATGGGCTGAGGGCACTTGGATGAGATTCAACACAGTGAAGTGGTGAAAGATCTGGAAGATGAGTCTAATGAGGAGCAGCTGAAGGAGCTGTAGGAGCTCAGCATGGAGAAAAGGAGGCTTAGGGAGGAACTTAATGCTCTCTTCTCTCAAGTAGCAAGCAAGTTGCTCCTGGAGATGTTTAAATTAGATATTTGAAAAAATCTCTTTGTGGAAAGGGTTGTCAAACATTGGAACAGGCCACCCAGGAAAGTGATGGAGTCACCACCCCTGGAGGGATTCAAAACATGCATGCATGTGGAGTTTGGGGACATGCTGGGTATCTTCAAAACTACCTGAAGAGTCAGAGGCAGACTATGTGATCTTACAATATTTTGGCCATTCCAAATAGCAGTCTCATGAAATAATCTCAATTGCAAATGGTTTTGACTATCTTGGCTTCATCTGTTTGACTTCAATTCTTCAACTTTCATGCCTCTCTTCAAACTGTTGTTTTTTCCCCAGAAAGGCCCCTGTTTTATCTTTTTCTTGCATCCTTTGTCTTTCTTACTCCATCATACTCCTCAATTCCTCAACTACTTAATGTTCTAATGTTGGCAATTGTCATCCTTGTCTATTTTTTAGAAGAGCTTGTCTACAGAGCATGTATACTTTTTGATCTTTGGACAATTTTCGGGGGTAAAAATTTACTTTCCATTCCCTTACTGTAAAAGTTGTGATATTGCAATATTTATATACATTCATGTAATGGATATATGGCCAAAATATTTGTGATACTAAACCCCATCTCCTCAAAGTAGGTAAGTGCCTAACTGCTGTTCCTCCAAAGGGAGATAGACCTAAATAGGATTTATGCCTCATTCTGGGATAGATTTATCTGAGTATTTAGTCATTTACCTGCCTTTGAAATTAGTGAGAATCAATTTTAAGAATTAGCCCATGGGAATATGTATTCCCAGTCTTCAAGTGAAACTTCAACTCCAGAACAAATACATTATACAACTTTTCATTTGATTAACTGGAATCAATGGGAGTTATGCAGCTGGGGGCTTTGGAAAGTCCCTGGAGTCTTTCACCTGCATCTTTCAGCACTACACATGTCTTTGAAATTGTGGCCCTGAGGTGCTCTTGAATATGTTATCTGTCCTCTTTAATAGGATGTACATGATACTACTATTATAGATGAGATTTCTGCTTTCGTGTCTATGGCTGATGAGGGATGAAGATTTGCAGGTACAGAGAGCAGCAAGTCCCTAATGAGAGGAAAGGGCAGAAATGCCATCATTTTCTAACTGACAGTTGGATAAAAACCTGAAAGCATGTCTAATTCAAGCTGTTAAAAAGAAAGTGATGATTGAATACATTGAAATAATGGTGCACCCTGTCTCCAGAATTATGCTTTTTAAACTAAAAAGGATTTTTTTTGATGGAAAGGATAGTTCAGTAATGTAGAATTTGACTGGATTTTTGAAAATTAAATAATTCATAAGCACCAATGCTCATTATTTAAAATCAGTTTATTTCAATATGTTCACTTTAATGCTGAACTAACTCTAAGAACTTCCATAAATAACAAATGTAAGTCCAGCTCTATTCATCTGAGGGACTTCAGCAGTCAGTAGCTGAATTACAGCTTTTTTGGAAGTTTAAATATACATGAGTTAACTCCACATTTAGGTGGTTCATTATAAAACCAGTAGCTGTGGCTGGTGTGAAGAGTGTCTGAAAAGGCCCTCATGGGGTTGTTTTTGTTCATTATCTTGATTGCCATCCTACAGTGGAAATTGTAGCCGTGATTGGGCATTCAGGAGCTTCTGTGGGATAGCCCCCCTCAGAACTCCTACAGATTGCTCTAATTTTCACAGGGGTATTATTCCCAGTGTCAATTAGGTGAGTATTGCTCATTATTATTACCTGGAATGTGCCTTGCTACCCTGTTGGACATAGCACAGTGCATAACACATGTTTTGGTACCATCCTCAAGGCAGAGGGTAGGTGCTGTTAAAAGACAGATTTTTCTTTTACTCCAAATACCAACGTCAGTTTTAGCCTTAAAGGTTGCAGCCAGGGACTTTTGAGTTGTGACAGTGTGGTTTGTGTGATGGAGTGTGGATAATTAGGATCAGCTTTCAAATTCTGGATGCTTTTCTGAAACAAACCACTTGGATTTGAAGAGGTCACCATACTTATTGGATTGACACCACACCCTTATCCCTTGTAGTAATAAGATAAATGAATCTGCTGAATTATTTTAAGATGCTATAGTTGATTTCTTAGTGTGATCTTGAGACACTAATTCAGAAAAATACCAAGTCTTTTGGTGCAAAGATAATTTACAATGTTTAGAGAAACTTCTCAGAGCGGTGGTTTATGGCAAGAATAAGGAGTTCCAAGAGCCTGCAGGAGAAATTAAGAAAAATAAATTAGTCATGAAGTCAGAAAACAGAGTCTATGACCTTTCTAAAGCCAATGTTACAGCAGAAGATGAGATAGAGACCTGTAACATGAAGCTACCTAGTGCCTTGCCAACACATCTGCTCAGGGGAATGTTTTTCATTTTGATCAGAAGCAGCTAACTTGGACTTGATAGCATCTACTGACTCTAACACCAGGGAAGGTAAATCAGGACTCGGGACTCAAATTTACATAGAAAATGCTAGATTCTTATCTCTGATTTGCAATGTACATTGCCAAGCTCTTCTAAAACTGCCTGTTTCCTGTGGTTTTGAGCAGAATGAGAGATATTTTCCAAATCAGAGATCACTGTTCGACCTTTAAGTTTCATGTGTGTTGTGTGCTTTCATTATTCTTTTTTCCTTGTGATGCTCAACAAAGATTTCAGAAAGAAAAAGAGTTTCTCTCTAAGGAAATGCCTTGTAAGGGCTAGAAAGAGAGACTGGGAGCCCTGGATTTTGCCTGATGACTTTTTATGTGACCACAGTACATCCACCAAAGGAACTGATGTAATGTTATTCCTATGGGATTAAGATAAAGCTTTGGGAATGTTAGAAATGCTACTTTAGAATCTTCAAAAGCATAAAGGAGGTGATGAAAATCGAAGAGGATAGTGGTGTTTGAAGTGGGACCACAGAAAAATAAAGTGAGAGGGGAACACTTTTGGGAGGGTCAGGTTACACAAGTTTGTGCACAGTGTCCACCATGACATTTCTAGTTCGTATTCTGTAATTCAAAACAGCCATTTCTTACAGAAATAGACAATCACTGGATGCCCACCGGGCACTGAGGCTTTGCTGCAGATAATTATGATCTGATGAATGAGCTGCATCTCAGGCTGGGCTCTAACAATGGCTTGCCAGGAGCTCTGCCATCCCATGGGGAAGGAGCTGATGCTCTCCAGCTCCTCCAGCATCGGTCTGGCAGAGGTCCACACATGGTCCCTGCTCTGCCTGAGAGCACGTAGCCATCAGTAGTTTCTGCAGCAGTAGTTGTGTAAGGATGTTGGGTGATCAAAGAGCAGACTAATCAGGCTGGATGGATCAGCAATTTTGTGGTGGCTGGAAAACCAGATGCATCTTGTTTTGTGCCCTCTCCAAACGGTCAGCTGTGCCCTCTGATGGCTGCTGGGTTGGAGCTGTTTGACATTCATGGTAGCCTGAGGTGGAAACTAGTAGATGTCCACCGGGGGTGTGTGCTCTGGAGCCCGAGGAAGTGGCACCCACCCGAGCGTGAGGCACAATCCATGGAGCTGCAGAGGGTGTGCCTCAGGATGAACACGATGATTTATGGGTCAGCGGGATGGAGCCCTGTTGTGTTGTGATGAAGTGGGCTGCCTTTTGCAGAGCAGATACTAACAAACTTTGTAAGGCTGGGAACTCCTTCATACTGAATGAATGAGTTTGCCAGTGACTTCAAAAAAGATACAGATTATTCTCCTATTGAGCATTGGTTTAATTAGAGTTTCAGGGAACCTCCTGGCTATACCTAAAAGCCCTGCCAGCTCTATCAGCAGGTATCCTGCTCTGAACCAAGACTTGCAGAACTGCAGGCTGGTGATTACTATTTGGGCTACAGCAGCTTTCAAAATTCACTTTCAGAATCGGGCCCTCCTTTGCTCAAGAATAAAAACTTTTACAAAGCATGAGGCACCTCACAGGCTCTAAGCTTGCCTTTAGTTTTTTGATGTATTCTATGTGCTTACTGTGCTGTCTTGAAACTTGTTCAAGGCAGAAGAATTATAAAATTAGCAGGGAGGGACAGATGAAAAAAGTAAAGTCTTTGTTTTCCTTATGTAGCACCAATCTGTGCCAGCCTGATTTCTAAACAGAAACTTTAAATAGAAATGCATGTTTTCCTTTGAAATATCCCAGAAAAAGAAACCAAAGTTGTCCCAAAATAGTGAACTACAATAGCTCGATGAAAGTCTTTTTACAGTGTTTCACTGTGCTTTGAATTCTTTGAGATTTACCCAGCCTTCTTCATCACCCTCTATAAATGCTGAATCACTATAGACATCTAATGAGATTTAATGCATTCAGTGCCTTCAGCTCAGGAGCTGTGATTTTGGGATGGTCCCTGTACTTCCTCTCCTATGCAGCAACTTAATTTTAGACTTGCTGATCTAAGAACAACAGGAGATCAACTCTGATTTTTCTTCTGTTGGTACAGACAAGGAAGTTCTACTGAAGTACATGGAGATGCAGTGTTGTAAATGTACTGTGCACTCATTTTCACACCTGTGTGTATTTATTACATGGACATCTGAACATACATATCCATTGAATGATTATTTCTGCTTTGAACCAGTAAGTTTCAAGGTTGTGATTTGCTCTCAAGCCTGGAGCTTTCCAATTCCACAAATTGGTTGGCTGTTTTCTGCCCTATAAATTGAGCTGCATTATCTTGATTCTGCTTTCCTGTTGAAATAACGGGGATATTTGAAGAATCTGATTATGGAGGCAAGTGTGTGCACTTTCCATGACTGTTTGAGAATACAACATTCAGTTGCTTGTATCTTGTATCTTTAATAACTTCCTGAAACAAATAAGTGCAATTTAGGCAGTGCTGGAAAAAACAAAAGCATGTATTTCAGCATATTATCTGTGAGCAGTGAGCCACTACTACCAAAGTCACAGCTTAGCTTAGAGGAAGATTCTGTGTAAAGAAAGTTTGGACTCATCCTTATTAATGAAACCAAGACTCAGAGCTTTGAATTGGCCCACTGTCCTGCATAAAATCCAGGATCCCAAGGGAACCAAGCAGCTTTTTACAGTGCATGTGCTTTTCTGTTCATTCACAGTTTGTTTGTTAGATGTCATTTGCATGAACAGTCAAGCAGTGTTCTAATTCTGTTCCACCAACATTTCCAAGCCAAGTTTCCCTTTGGCACAGAACAGCGATACAGTTGTTCAGTTACTCAACTATTGTTAAAAGAGGCTTAGGTTAAGAGAGAGAGAGAGCAATTTGGATTATGCTGTATGAACTAATTAAATACTTATTTACATGGTGTGTTTATTGTCCCCTATACTTTGCAGTTTTGGTTTAGTACTCATTTCATGTGTAGGTAATTTACAGCTTATTTCAGCCCCATATCCTTGATGCGTGTGCTCTCTTCCCACCACACAAAGAGGGAGGCAAAATAATATCCCTGCCTCCCTTGACAACATGTGAGGGTCTTTTCCCCGGGTGAGAGAATTTCTGTAAAGCAAAATTATGCCTTACCTCTTTATACTCTGTGTTCAGCAATGGTCCTCAGTGGAAAAATACGAGATTTTTTAAGAGGTGGGAATATAAAGTTAGTCTTCTAAAATCTTATTGAGACATGAAAGGAGGTGGCCTGATTTCTAGAGGGGATGTTTACAAACCAGATCTGAACAGATCAGCTCCTTCTACACCTCAATGGAAATGGCAGCCCCTGAAGCCAGGTATAGCCATGGGCTCCTCACCTACCATCTTCCAGCCAAGGATCTGCTTGCTGACCATCCAGTACCGAGCCTGGATTCCAGGCATCCCCCAGCATGTTCCCCTGGTGCCCAGGCAGGTGCCCTGGAGAGTGTTCACCCACACCGTTTCCGACCCATCAACGCAGGACACTCAGGACTGTTGAAAACTTGGATGTCTACCAAGCATAAAATAAGGCTCTTCTATCAAAAAATAGTGATGAAATGAATTAAAATCCACTTTAAAATGTCAATGGGGATTGCTTAGCAAAGCCTGCCCTGATGTATTTAATTTTAATGATTTTTGCAGAGATAAAAGATGGGCCATTAAAACTGGGGCTGACTGAAGTAACAGGATGTTATTTACCATGTTTCAAATGAAAGGTTTTCTGCAAGTTATTTATTGGCTTGGAGTAATAAATCTAGTTTGCAGGAATAAATGAAATTTAGGCCCAGCCAGCAAAGCAGGCCAGTTTGGTGCAACCTTTACCAAGGGAAGGAGTTTTTAGGAGAGGCACTTGCCTTGCAGGGAATCTCATCTGCCTCTTCTAATTTGTAAAGCTAAACCCCTGCCATTTGGCCAAGTCTCATGAAGTCTTCATCACTGAATATTTAAATCAGCCTCTTTAACGGTTAGTATTTGCTTAGCTTGCTTGTAGTAGTGTTTCCTTTGTAAACATTATTCATCCACATTTCATTTTCTAAATATTTACAATTTTCGACGTTCCTGGGGTGATTTCTTCATGTGTGTGTTTAGTTATATAGCTATAATATTAAAAAAAAAAAAAGACAGATTTAATTTGCTGGCATTTTGTGGCTTTTGTTCTGCTTGCAGAGTTTAACACTGATGAGTTTTGACACATAACAAAGTCAGCCTATGTGCCCAAACAGCTTTTTAAAGGAGGTATATCCTCTTGGCAGAGATGGGAGAGTTACAGGGTGCAGCTGAGTGGGTTCATTGAATAGCACTTGGGAGAGAGGTCCTGTCCCTCTGCTCACTATCCCCTTCCCCACATATAGTCCTGCCCAGCAGGGAGAGATTTGGGATTTTGCCCGGATTACCATGCTCCAAGATTGGCTCAGCTGTATCATGTAGATGCACCATGATACCTCTATTTAGTCTGGCACTTAAATACCTGTTAGTCTGAAGTCTCTGAATATATACTGATCATAAATGATTTCTTGAATTATGGCCTGTTGGGAGGCTATAACGGAGTTCAGAAAAGAAAAACATTCCCTGTTGCATTAGTGGGATTTTTCATGTTTTGCATATGAACACAAAGTGGTCTCTGGATTAATGACAAAGCATAAAAGGTACCAGCTGTATCACTGCTTTCATAGTTACTTGCTGCCAGTACCATCATTAAAGTGCTGAACTCTTTTGCAGGTTAATGAAATTTATCATGATGAGTCCCTGGGTGCTCACATTAACGTTGTCTTGGTGAGGATAATCCTGCTGAGCTATGGCAAGGTAAGTAAAGGTTAATTTAAACAGAGGATATCAACATCTATAAACTTAGTTCTTTTATGGACAGTGTAGCTACTGGCAACATGTATTGGTTTTGTATTTCAATTCATATATTGTCCTTACCAGTCTTTGGATATAAGGAACTTTAATGTTTATATGTATTGGTTTATCATTTAAACTTCACATTTCAAATTATTTCAGTTTCCTCTGGGTTTTCCCTGTGTCATTTGAAGTTGTTGCTTAGTTATGGCAGTTTGTCTTTTCGGCTTTGGAATAATCCATGAAACACAGAGAATACTCTGGTTCCTAAAGAAAATCCAAGGTGTTCTAGAAGAACTGTATGTTAGTGATAATAAACACAAGATCAGTTCTGCAAAATGCTGAGGGCTACAGCCTCTCTTTAAGAACTCATTTATACTTGTGATTATTATCAGTGGGATTACACATGTGCTTAAAGTTAAATGGGAGTTCTGTGGAATAGGAGCCAGAAGGCAAGAGCTCTGCAGATCAAATCTGTAATTAAGAATATCAAGTGTTCTTTCTCTCACTGTTTCTATGGAAGGGGTTACTCCACAGACAAAACCTGGGTCAAGAGGATCAAAATGTTAAATGCATTTCAAAAGTATTGATCTGTTCAGCACCTGTGCTGTATTATTGCCAAATCAACCTCAAGTTCCATGGAAACAGGACCAGGGCATATGTTGATAAATGTTTTGATGAAGGACATGTGATTTTAGTGCTCTCTAACACAGCAGCATGCCCAGCTGCTCAGAGCAGTGTCCTAAAGTCTAATGGACCTTTCTGTGAGTGGAATTATTGACATTGGCATGTTGATATAGTGAATCTTGGCTCTGGAAGACTCTGTCTGTTCATGGAATTTGCTGGAATGCTGCCAGCAAAAAAACAGTGCAGGTGGTGCCAGTAGTGAAGCTCCACTGACATTCACCAGTTTACTGACATTACCAGTTTACTGACATTACCAGTTTACTGACATTACCAGTTTACTGACATTACCAGTTTCTCACCTGCTTGATAGCAGCTGAGAACTTTCCTCCTTGGTGCAAATGAGGGAGCTCTGAGGTTTAGTCTGGACACTGCTGGAGCCTGATTACCTGGATTTGGGTTCATTTGTTTTTGCTGGAGCTTCCCCATCTGAGAGCTAAACACAGAGATCCAGCTTTGCTTTTCTTGCAGGGATGTAGATGATGATGTAGTTACGTGTTTTGGATAAGGTTAATCAGATGTATGTCCTAAAATAAAAGATAAAAAAGGTCATATTTGCCATTTCGGGATTGAAAGTTCATGGTGTGTTTAGCTAACGTTGAATTACAAAATAATTGAAATATCTTTGTGATTGCTCTAATGACAACAGTTTGAGAGATTGCAAATGATTAATAAATCTCATAAAATCTGATATTGCAATAGTGGTGGAAGCCAGCAGAATTAGTACATGGGCTAGTCACTTCTTTGCAGTCCTTAGTTCATGGTTATTTCATCATTGTTATGTGTCCATCTCTAGCTCTATAGATCTGCACCAGTCTGAGCTCTGATAATTGCTATTTTCCTGATGTCAGGCAATGGCTATAGCAGTCTTCATTCCATCTTAAGAATCTTTATTTTCTTATGAAGAGGAAAGCCTTGTTCATTGATAACTTGAAATACATCACAAAAGTGGCAATTGCAGGTAGCACTGTGTAATCTGCTTGTGAATGCTCTGCTTGGGTATTCTAAATACATAGTCTTCAGTGAACAGTGTTTTGACTTCTGAGTTGTCCAGCTGGTTTCAGAAGGCCATAGGGTGAAATAATTCCATTGTCACAAGCTTGCCCTAAATAGCCATGAAGATAATTTTTCTTGCATTTCTGTATCTGATTCTTATTCATATGAAAGACAGTTTGTGGTTTTCTGAATAAAGGCAAAAAAATGTAAAAATACAGTTTCAGAGCTCTTCTCCCTTATGGTCTGGGGGACCTGCATGCCATGGCTGTGTAAGAATACATTCTTCTATGTTCATGTTTTTAAAGCTCCTGATCAGAGGACTAGTACCAGGGATTAGAAGGTGAAGAGATTTCTTTTTAGATTATTAATATTCAGATTAGTTAGCAGTAGAAAAGCAGAGAGAAAAGATGTATAGTTCTTACTTTCTGAACCTGTTCAGAGGAATTGCAACAAAGCCTTCCATACTTTACTATCACAAACACCAATATTAACAATTTTTTGGAATATACGTTCAAAGTACATAGTAAAAGAAAGGGTATGTGTACAAGTTAAGGCAGTGTATGAATGAAGCAGCTGGTTGGCTTCACAATATGAAAATATTATCCCAGTCTTGTTTGAGTAAGCATTTCTTTTGAAAGCAGGGAGCTGATATCTTCAGATTCATTTGTTTCACTGCAAGCAATTGATATATATTATCAAGGGTGCCATTTAAATAATCATAATAATTACATTATGGTTCTGTAACTGATGAAGTATGTACCATCAATGTCAAGTTTATGACAGCACTCTCTGCTATTGCCAATTCTCCACCCCTCAGCAGCCTTCTACTGTATTGTGGGGTTTTTAGAGGATTATATTACTTTATACAATATGTCATCTGTTGATAAGAATAATACAGACAACACTTGGGTTGCATAGCAACCAACATTTCACTGTTTCTTGCCTGAAGGTACTCCACTCCTTCACATGTACTTATTTTTTGATATTCTCAGACACAGACAACAGTACATTCAGAAGTTCCAATAATTTCAGGAATTGCATTAATTGCCCTGGTAAGATGAAAAAAATAGAAGATACTCCTTGTTGATCACATGCTGAAATTACTTCAGGGACAAATTCAAGAGGTCTGACACAGTTTTACTGAATTAGCACTTTGTGTAGGTTATCACCTCTGGACTTTGAGGGTATGGCAGGTTGAGCCCTGCCAAGGAGCACCAGGCTTGTGTGCTGACTGGGTGGTGTGTTTGGGAAGCAGGCAGAGTGTGGCTAGGGTAGGTTTGCAGCAGCAACCAACTTTTTGCTGACTCCCCACTTTTCTCTCTCAGTACTTTAAACAAATGAAGTACCAGAGGGACTGATGTGAAGAATTCAACCATGCCTGGCTGCTGCCCACTCATTTATCAATTCCATTATTACAATAGAAAAATGTGTTCTGCAAAGGCTGCTCTGTGTCTGTAGTGGCTTTAGAGGCCAACAAGGTTTTTTCTGTGTTTTCTTGACACTGACTCCCAAAGTCACAGGCTTTTTTGATGGGATGAGATACTGCAAATAAGTAAACAGGGTACTTGCAATGCATTTTTCTTCTAATGGGAAAAAGACAAGCTGGCTCAAGGCTTTTTGACTTCTGTAGTAGAAAGATGGGTTCCAAATTTTGGAAGCTGCAGATACATTTGAGATTAATATAATTCAATGTTTGGGCAAATTATTCCACTTAGACCTATTTTAGTTGTAAGGGTTCTGTAATCCATCTAGCTCTAGGATACTCAGGGAAATAAGCAAAGCAACCTCTATCACCAAGTGCAGGGGAGGTGGCAAGAGATGAGCTGAGGATGCATTTAAAACCCCTGACTGGTTATTATAAAATTTGTTTGGAAACATTTAAATCCTGAGCACTGCATAAAATCCTCTCATCGCCTCTTTGAGGTGGATGAATAAAGATTATTATTCCCATTTTACAGCTAAAAAAACAAAGATGTTAAGTGTTATTTTCCAAGGCCACACGGAAGGCCACTGGCAGGCTGGGGATAAGACCTCATAAATTCCTGGCTCCAGCACCAACACTCTGCCCATCAACAATGGTGACTCTGTGTGCAGATGAGCTACCCTTGCACAGCACAGAGAAAAACACGCACATTAACTGGGATGGGTGTAATTAATACAGTGATTAATGAAAAAAAACTCGGCAAGAATTTTTGCAGGAGCTACAGGGGTTTCAATAACTGCAGCCACCTAAGGATTCGTGAGGGTTACTTCCTGGGAAATGTGATGTGGCAGTGCAGGACACCCCTGAACTCTCCTTTGGAGCAACATGCACAGCTGGAGTCACCTGTATTCAGACAGGATTTTTCAGCTGTGTATGTCTGAGTTAATAGCAGAGCTCCTGCTGCCTTCGTTTGGGACAAGATTTTACCTTTGATCTTTCCATAAAATGATGCTCTCTTTAACTCTGCCATCTGACCTTTTCGTGTCTAAGCTTGATGCAGAAAGGGAAGATGTTCTTGGTTCAGCCAGGATGGAAAGCACTGGTTCGGTTTGAGTCAGATTCTTCTCTGTTTCTTCTCTCTGTTTCCCAGTGGGAGACCTTGGAAGGAAAGCCAAGGTTTATCCCTTTAATCTGACGTTGGTCCTTACCATTTTGCTGTTGACCTCTTTCTTCCAGGAAGATGCAAAGACTCTGGCTGAGATCACTTGTGCCTGGCAATAAAAGGAGGTTCTTAGGTGCACATTAGAATCACAGAGCAGCTGTGCTTGGAATAGACCTCTGGGCATCATCTAGTCCAACTTCCCTGCTCAAAGCAAGGTCACCTGGAGCAGCTTGTTCAGGACCTTGTCCAGCTGTGTTTTGAGTATTTCCAGACACTCCATAGCCTTTCTGGGCAACCCTTCCCAATGTTTGGCCACTCTTTGAGTAAAACTCCAGTAACGCTCCTGTTCTTTCACTGGATACCTCTGAGACTCTGTTTCTGTCATGTTTATTTCCTGCCCAGTAGGTATTTATGTACATTGAGAGCTTCCCAAGCCTCCTGTTCTCCAGCCTCTCCTTGTGTTAGAAGGTCACTCATTCAATGTGAATTGAGTGTCTTAGTTTTCCACTGACATTGGTAGATGCAGAAGACCTGAAAAAATCAGCAAGAATCCAGCCTTGATCTTGCAGTGTGCTATACAAAGGTGTCTGAAGATGGAATTGTTGACCACAGCATTTGGCCATCTTCACTTCTGCACAGGCTGAGTTCCAAGGGCAGAACCTACATATTATATAGCATTTTGGCTGCTATTCATATTTGTGCACGGTTTTTGTGTGTTTAGGATGGGGTTAAAGAGAAGAGATACTGTCTCTCGTTGTTTGTATCTGGATGGATTGTTGAATTCCCTTATTTATGTATTAGTCTCATAGCTTAAAATTTCCCAGTGTGTTTTGTTGGGATCTTGAAGAATGTGGAGCTGGCTGGTATCATAAACAATACTTTGTATTCCTGATCTGCTTACATTTATACTGAATTAGAGACTGAAAAATGTTTACAAACTGCTGCCATAAGAAAGCTTTACAAATCCTTTGAATGCAACATTACAGTTCGCTGAATGAGCTATTTTTGTTACTTTGGTTACCATGGACACTCGATAATTGTATTTACTTTGTGCTTGTCTTGTTCTGGATGAGAGAAGAATATAGAAGATCTCATCCAATATCCAATGAACAATAGAAGTGCCAAGTAGAAGCAATGTAAACAGTGTGTTTTGCAGAGACTTTACACATCCAAGAAGGGAAAGACATATGTTAAATTGTTTCCTGAATGTGTACACTGCTATGGTCCAACTTTTACTACCATAGTTAGGAGCCTATCACGTTAAAACTTACTTCTGCTCCTCCTGGAGCTACTGAAGAGCTGCAAGCCTTCTCCGTTGGTACTCTTGGAGCACCACCTAATGGATGAGTTAGGAAAGCTCCCAAGCTTCTGACAAGCCTAAATTTCTTAGCTTCTTTCATCAAGTACTCGCTTATCAACACCATTGCAAAGTTGTCCCCGGTGATGTCAAATACCAGATAAATAAAACAGTCGACTAAGGGGAGCTGCCATTCTGTGTGTGACACCAGCGTGTCTTTCACATAGGTCTTGAAAGATTTGAGAAGAATACAGACTAACTTTGCAGTTTTCTTCTATGATAACTTTGAAATTGTTCAAGAAAAAAAAATTACATATTTCTTACTTGCTGAATAATCCACACAAGTATTTGAAGGACCTTCCAGTCAGCTTCATGAATGACTTGTTCTTCAGTGTCTTCATAAGAGAAAACCGAACATCACAGTGATAACTTCCCAAAGGACAAGGCAGGTAGCAAAGAAAGCTCAAGAATCTCTAATGACTTTCAGTCCTTTCTTACTGCCCTGCTTTGCCTCTTCTGCAGCTCAGTTGTCTTTTATTATTGTTTTTTTTTTTTTCTGCTGATGCCATCTAAGAAGAAAGGGAATAAAGAAGAAATGAAGACAATATCAAAAAAGGAAGGAAGATGGAGGGCCTTGGTAGGTGTTGAGCTTCCCAGAGAAAGGGCCTGAGTTCTCTAGAGCAGACTGTCCTCATGACCCTCTGTGGTGTCTCCTTGCCTGGGGGATGTTCTCCCAGCTGAGCCCTTTCCGCTTCTTGGCCAACATCTCCATCTGTTTCCATCAGCAGTTCACAGATTTTTTGCCTTTCTTGCTGTGAGAAGGAAAGTTTCTCTTTCCATTGGCAGTGTTCCTGCTGATCAGCTGAGTAATGCTCTCCACAGGCCTGCTGTCCTGTTTGGAAAGAAGTCCTTCCCAGCCAGGTCTGAGCTCCCAGCCAGCTGCTGGACCTGCAGTGTGGACCCTTTGCTGGCCAACAGTAACACCTACACCTCTTCTCCATGTGCAGCCTGCTGGCCCCTGTTTGCAGTGTAGCAAAGAGGGAAATTTACCTTGCAGTCCTTACTGCTGTACACAGCTCATCTCTTTTTTCTTCTTTCTCCCTTTGCTTTGTCCATTTAATAAGGGACATCCTGAGTCTAATGAAAGTTCCTCATTGAGTTACAACAGAAAATATTATCTAACATTTCTACAAGAATAATTTTTTGGACAACATCCTTCCATAACATACGACATCTACCCTGTCTACTAACAAGCTCTGCCAGGTCCCATGATTTCCTAATCTCATCTCTTGCAGGACAGCAGTATTTATCTGTAAAGGCAAGGTGGCAGGAAAAATGGATAAAAGTGCAATATAAAGGCATGTTTGGCTTAAGAAATCTCTGATTCAAAGACCACTGGATCCTTGGAAGTTATTTGGAGGGAGACACTGCTCTATACTTGTGCTTGTGTAATTCCCTTCCCTGGACATCCCATTGCCTGCTGTCAGGAGCCGACTGTGCTGTACATGGTTCTTTGGTTGTAGGAAGAGCAGTTTCACAGCATAGTGAAGTTGCTTGTCTCTGTCAGATTGATGGTTCCCTGGCCACACAGTATTTGCTGTTGGTACTGTTGGAGCCTTTCTGATTTGAAACTCCTTGGCAAATTGTAGAAAGTAAGAGTTCAGGTGAAAATTTGCTAGAAATCAAGTGGGATACTCTTTTCAGGCTGCTGCACTACAGTGAGGAAATACAAGGGATTAGGGGCCAGATGACTTGAGTGCTTGATGAACTCAGTACTCAGCTGGTAGATTGAGTTTTTCCTCTCACTCTTTGGAAGTCCTCCTCACTGACAGAGGACCTCAAATTGCTATTTACATGTGCAGCACATGGCATTCAAAATAATTGACTTCCTAATGGTTGCCTTGTTTACCAACTTAAAGAGCAGTAAGGCTCAGTTTTATGTGCACTTTTCTGATGCTAAAATTTTGTCATTGGCAAAGAAATTGGGTCAACTGAAGCATATTTTATAGGCTTGTTTGTTCTCAACTTCCCCTCCAATGCCAAAGGGGTTTTCTTCATTTTCCCATTGTGCTGAATGCAAAACCCCACAATGCTCCACATTAACCAGTTAGTCCTCCTTTCATTTGCTTGAAGACAAACTCTAAAATCTGATTTCTTTACAAATAATTGGATACACTTAAAAAAAGTACACAGTGAGATAGTGTGTCTTTTTTGTTTTACAATCAATGCACCATATAAAATGTAATGATTTTCATTTGGTAGAATGTACAGAAGGAGGCCATTGTGAGATAAGGAACTATTAGCAAACAGTACATGATTGGAGATTTTTCAATTTCATTTTATGGAGTTCTTTGCTTTTTGGGTCTTGTAGTCAGATTTCTCACTGAACTCCTCGAAGGGATTGATCTCTTTTGTGTGGCTTTGGAGAAATGGGAACAGTGGAGATGATGTAGATAGGGTTTGTGTTCGCTTGTTTGTTTTTGGTTTACCACTGATGGATATTATTAAAGACCTCAGCAATGGTCAAACCCTGTTTAAGTGACTAGGATTTTTGCTTGATGAGCCAGGATCTTGCCCTGTAATATTTACTCAAAATTTGTTTAAGTCTGTTCTATACAAATATACAAAAATGCAATAAAGGCACCACAAGTGTCCCACCATTTAAAATACAGTTATTAGTTCAATTTCCAAGGGAATTGTGGCTGGAAGCAGTATGATCTAGTGTAGGATTATATTTCAACTTTTTCATTCCACAGTGGTATTAGAATCCAAACTGTGCCTTTATTTGGTTTATTAATTTGTTTTTCTGAACATTTGCAGAATTCTAATATCTTAGTTTTGCCAAAATCAGACCTCAGTTTGGCAAATACTTATTTTATCAATTCCAGTTGTTCTTCCGCAACCCTTTGAGGATTTTCTTTTTCATGTAGTCAATATTCTATATACTCCATCATATATTCAATTAGAGGACATGTCAAATACATCTGTATTTAAACACAGATTATATTACTTCTCTCTTATTTTTGGCCTAGGCTAGGTTTTGCTCTACATTAAGTATTTTGGAATGACAAATGCTTGCAGTAGAGTATAGCATCTAAATTGTAGTGGTTTGTGTTATGATTACAGTGTTGTCATGGTAATATAACTTTTCAAATGAAAAGCCAGGGTTCACATATGCAGTTCTTAAAAATCCTGGAAGGCCTGGGACGGGTCAATTAGTCATACATTTTATAGCATCCCACATACAATAAGCTTTCTAAAGTCTTAGCAATGCACAATAGTAAGTAGAACGAGCTGGGAACTCTTACAAAAGTACTATTGGGAAAAAAATTGCCCAAGCTTTTAATAAATAATTCTTTGTGTCTTTTTTTAATGCCTGTGTGCAGTCTATGAGTCTGATAGAGATTGGGAATCCTTCACAAAGTCTGGAGAACGTGTGTCGCTGGGCATACTTGCAGCAGAAACCTGACACTGGGCACGCGGAGTATCACGACCACGCGATTTTTCTCACGAGGCAGGATTTTGGTCCCTCAGGCATGCAAGGTAAGGTGTACATCCAGGCTTGTTTTGCATTTGCCTTTATCACTGAGCAAGGCTGTTCACACAAAGTTTAATTGTGCACCTTTTGCTTAGTTTTGGTCAGTGTTTTCTTTGCCCAGGAGCTCTGCATAGGGCCGGGTTTTGGTTGCAACTGCTTCACTTATTATTATTTTATCATTTTTTATTGATTATTTATTGGATTGTTTCTGTGCTCTTACTGAAGCCAAGAAAGTGGGACCCGTGTGTAAACAGCCCTGAAAATGCCCACAGAATAAAAAATAGATTTTGTGTTTAAAAAGTTCCAAAGCTGTTGCTGTGTTACAACTGAACTGGCCAGAAATGTTGTCATGGAGAGGTGTGAACAGCAAGGCCAAGTGCTGTCCACTTTTTCCTGTTTTCAGAACTCTGTCAACTGTGAGATCAGGTTTTCACCAGAGGGGAGAAATCTCAGAGCTTTCCTGTTCCTTTTTAGTTGGCCAGTTCTGCTGTCAACACAGGGCTGGGGCTTTGCTCACACATTCCCTGAGGGCTGGAACGGCACTGAGCTCCTCCTGAGCTTAACTCAGCAGCATGTGGTGTCCTTTGCCTCTGTTGTCTCATGCACTTGCAAAAAGCAATAGCAGAAGAGTCCTAGAGGTGACAAGAGTTTTCTTGGTGAGCCAGGAAGTTTTAAGTTGTTCAACAGGCTGGTTTCATCTGTTTAGTAAATGAGGGAGCAGACTGTTAAATGTTTGGGGGCAAGAGGTCTTTTGAGGAGAGCACTCCAGCTATTCCTGTGTCACAACAAAAGACAGATGTTTGCCCTAGAGTTTGCCACCACACTGACTCTCTATACTTGTCTGTTTTCTGAAACACATGATGTTTCTCACAGGCTACGCTCCAGTCACTGGGATGTGTCATCCTGTCCGAAGCTGCACTCTCAACCATGAAGATGGTTTTTCATCTGCATTTGTGGTGGCTCATGAAACTGGACATGTGTGAGTAGAACTGTGGAACATCTGTGTTGTACCTTTAGAGGTCTTTGGTACAGAAAAATACTGATGACATTGGAAAGATGCTGTTGATGTTAAGGAATAATATTCAGGGCTAGCTCTGATTTCAGGTCTCAGCTCTTGCTAAATTTCTTTTAGGATCTTAAATGAGCTTTATATTTTGGGATTTTTCAAATGGAAAAAAGAACTAATATCAAAATAACTTCCAGAACTGCTGTGAGAGTAGGTTGAATAATGTATTGTAGTGCCCTGGTGGAAATGTAAAGTACTTATAATGATGAAATATGGATTCATTGAGTCAGGGGAACACATGATTCTTGCAAACAATCTGTACTAAATAAGCACGTCATCTGTATATGTTACTGCTAATAAAGGAAACAATAGTGTATAGAAGTGAGGAGCCAAGCACTGTGGTTACAACTGTTCCATATATTTCATATTAAAAATACAATCATTTTACTTATGGATGTTATTGGAGACAGTGACTGGGCAGCTGTTGTCAGAGCTTTGGTTTCTCCCATTTTAGTTTCCCTGTTTGAAGAGAACACTCATTAGCAGACAACTCCCATTTTCTCTTTGGTAGAACAACAGTTCCCAAAAGTTTCAATCTATTCTGTTTTCCCTGAGAAAGCCTCCACACCCTTTCTCTTTTTTGTATCTGTTATTAAGGGCTTTAAACAAGAAAGTGCCAACAATTTTTTAAATCACTGTAAACATATCTTAGTTAGGCCGGGACATAGATTTGATACCCAGATGATATTTGATTCCAGAATTTTTGAATTAGGATTAAAAAGAATACAGCATGAGCTTTAAAAGATACCACTGAAGAATGTTTGTAATCTCTCAAATCACATTCAGACACAGTCTGTTAATTTGATTTAAATATGACCAGATATTGCCCATGTTGGTACAAAAGTGCTCATTGAAAATCCAATATAAGATCCTAACAAAGGAAAGGGGAAAACACACTCATAATAAAGCCAAAAAAGAAATTTTAAAGTATCTGTAACTTGAGGTAATTTTCTAGAAAGCACTTTCCAGGCTGTTTCACATTTAAATAATGTAGGATTGCTCCTGGGCAGTAGCAGCTGCTTGTCTAAACTAGCTTCCAGTGTGTTGTCTCTCTTTTTTTCCATGCAAAATTCTTGTCTACAGTTGCAAAATACTTTGAATTAAGCTAAGATGCTATTTTTTTAGATTTGTTTGTTTGTTTTTAGAATTTAAATGAATTTCTGAACAGTTCCAGATCGGAACATGAGCAAATTTCTATTAGTATTGCTGGAGGGTGGACTAGCTCAATAACTCAGAAATGGTTTCATTTAGCTGTAGTAATTCACAAATGTGCATGTCCACAGAAGCCCTGGAAAGGCATTTTTAGTTTTTTTGGAAGTGGATTAGGCTAATGACATGGAGGTACCCTCGAGGATCAATGCTTCCATGTGGGAGTTACTCCAGACTCCTGCTTTAGCCCTTTATCTTCAGCCTCACCCTGTGACTTCTCACTGCTCTCCTCATCTGGACGAGAGCCACGGGACTTCAGCACCTTGTTGCCATCAGCCTCTGGTGATATTTGGGACATGGAAGCACCTGGGCACTCGGAGTTCACCTGGGATGTAACTGTGCTGTGTCTCTCTCCTGTGTGGGGCAGTTTAGGCATGGAGCACGACGGCCAAGGGAACAGATGCGGGGACGAGGTGAGGCTGGGCAGCATCATGGCCCCCCTGGTGCAGGCTGCCTTCCACCGCTTCCACTGGTCCCGCTGCAGCCAGCAGGAGCTGAACCGGTACCTCCAGTGAGTAGCTGAATCCTCCCCTTGGATTGGGAAGCATGTCAGAACAACTCTGCATCCAGCATTCGTGTTTTATGGTTTTGTTGCTTACTCAAATGGGGTTGAATAAAACAAACATGGAATCCACTGCCCCTCTGCCTCGCCCATCCTATTTAGGAATGAGATTTTTGCCCCATTAATTGCATCTTCTTGGTTCATGTGATACGAGTGTGTTGTAAATTATTCTCATTTCATTTACATTTGTTCATTTTCTGGACATTTACAGTGTACACACTGTCTCCTCGGGGGTGATGAGAGGGCACTATTATGGATCTCACTGCTAACTTTCCTCCCTTTGCTGCTGTAACCTCTGGCTGCAGGAGTGTCTTTGCTACCCAGCAGCAAGGTGTCTATCTTACAGATGCCACATTTGGCTTCAAGGCCCATGTGTTGCTTATGGTACCTGTCAATGCTTAAAGAGGAAAATCTGCCCTTTGAGTGCTCAGGGCTTTTCTCAACTTTAATAGATATCTAAAGGGAGAATATATCTAGAATTAGTCCTTCAGTTGTTAATTTTCCTTTAAGTACCCTAAATGCAAAAGTTGTTTAAACAGCTTCATCCATGTACCTTGCCTTCCTTTTGGACTTGATGCTCTGGGCATTGGATCTGTGCTAGAGTTCCCTGACATGCTCTATTGTTTATGAATATGGTTTTGCTCTTTACAGAAAAAAAAAAAATCCTTCCCCTTTTTATATGTGCAAGTACAGAAAACCAGCAAAAGCTGAAAAGGAGTAGGAAAAAACAGCAACAAAACACATGAAGTAAACATGAGTCAGTCTTTTTGTCAGTATGTGTTTTATCTTGGATATCATAGGTGTGGCAATAAGGAATAAAAATATTGTGAGAGAAGCGTGATTGTTTCAATTAACTAGATCCTCCTGAGCTTTAGCTGTTAAATAAAAATCATCTGGCCTAGAGGGCTGCTTTACATTCTTTTAGATACAACTATTTTTAAAATGTCTTATAACAAAGCAAAATGATGGTTTGCTTTGAAGTAAATCTAACCTCAAAATTCTGCTTTCAGCTATTGGTATCTTCAAGGCAACCTTAATGATTCCCAGGATAGACTAGTGTATGGTGTCCTCGTGTCTGTTAAATAACTCAGAGACATCTCAGAGATCCTGTGGACTGTGTTGGTCTTGTGAATTAACCAGTGCTTATACTGTGTTAACCATTTGGTGATGCTGGCATCGGTCATCTATCCTCCACAGGACTTTTTCAGATGTAATTCCAGTACATTACAGGCTGTCCTTGCTCCTTAGGAGGAGAGGAGAAACTTTCATGTTCATCACACAGAAAGGAAACTTAGTCTGTGAGTTGCTGCTTCTCTGTGAGGGCAAAGGAAACTGCAGGTTTAGTGATATTCTGGGCTGGTTACCCTGGCCTCTGCTTTTGAAACTTCACTTGAAAGACAGTTGCAGGCAGCAAGAAATTCCACAAATGGAAAATTAATTAAACTTTCTTTTCTTCTTGGTCTCATGTAGATTCTTCCTTTGATTCCTTTCACATAAGGAGCCTGGAGACTGACAGGAATTTACCTGCAAGCTAAATGAAAATTACAAAGGAAGGGATTCGGGAAAAAAAAATAGAATGCATTAAAGGTGGATACAACATGATAAAGTGAATGTGAGCATAATTGCAAATTTAGCTGGTCTTCGTGAACAGCATCTCAGAAATTGTAGGCTCTGTTTTGTTTGGAACAAAAAGGCAATGAAACCACAAACACTGTGCAAGTCTCACAGCCCCATCTGTTACTGTAATTTTTGCCTGTTGCAGTTCCTATGATTGTCTGCGTGATGATCCCTTCGAACATGACTGGCCTTCCCTTCCACAGCTGCCAGGAATTCACTACTCCATGAATGAGCAGTGCCGATTTGATTTCGGTTTGGGCTACATGATGTGCACAGCTGTGAGTACTTAACTTTGGCTTCTGCTGTTTCTCATCCAGGAGGGTTCTAAGTGTCTCTGAAATGTCCTTAATAGGGATAGAGTAGTGAAGCTCACAAGGAAAGATGTTGTGTCCATTTAGCTGTAAGCAAGGATTAACAACTGAATGTTGACAAATGTGTTATTTTAAATCTATCTTGTTTGGAGTTTTTTTAAATGCAGTTACAGAAATAATTATTCTGCAGTTCCATAAATATCTGTAGACTTTAAGCAAACAAACTTGCTGCATTATTGAGGCTCCTTTTGCTGGCAGCTAGTTATTTTGCTACATAACTCCCATCCAGATGTGGAGGAGATGGATTTGCTGGCACATCTTGTAATGCTAGCACAGGGCAGCATGTTTTTATGATCCAATTTTATGGAAAGTGTGATGCATTTTGATACCTAGCAAGAGAAAATAAGCGTAACAGCGAGTAAAGCAACTTGCAAGGGCTCTTGATGACATGGTTGGCTCTTGTGTATGAGGAAAACAAGAGATAAAGTCTAAATTTAAAGCAAGGCAATTCTCAGTGGCCTCAGAAAAGAGAGTCTGTGCAGAGCTGTGCCTCCCACCTCCAGGTCCTGAAGTAGGGCAAAATATTAAATGGAAAGAGATGTTTTCAGGTGGTGTGGCAGCTGCTGGCACATAATATTTCAGCTTTCATTCCCATCTGCAGGAATACATGTGCCAAGCAGTCTGTAGATAATGGATGAGAACCTTCAGATCATCAGCTCTAGTATTGTGTCTTGACACAATTCCCACTGTTGTCGACTTGGAAGAATGTCCCAGCCAAAGAGGATCTTTTCTTATGTCCACTCTCCAGAGCCTGGGAGATGGAGGCATTCTAGTCTTCTTTGTTCAGAATAGCCAAAAGCATGTCCAGACACGAAGTTTTATTAGGTTTTGTGGTGTGTGGTTCTCATCTTCTCCTATAGAGGCCTTTGCATTGTAGGAAAAAGGCTGATTTATTCAATGGATCAGGGTCCTGATCTCAAATTTCCATCCTCCTAAGAAGGTGGTTACAACACCTGAACTACATTCTGAGCAGTTCATTTCTGTCTCTTGTGGGTGCTCAAGGATTTTTTTGCTTTGTTTGCCAAATGAAGCAGGACCTTTTGGAAAAGCCGTAAGAAAAGGCAGCGTGTGTCTTACTGTCTGGGGAACTGGCTTCCCCCTGGCCCAGTCAGCCTTTGGTTATTAGTGTAAAACTATTTTTCTTGACTTTATTCCATCATGCAGGTGGGCTCTCGCTTCAGAGTCACTGCAACTGCAGCTTCTGTTGTAGTTTCCAGCAGGAGTTCTCTCAAAGCATCGTCCACTCTGATTCTTCTCCCTTTTCAGTTCCGTACCTTTGATCCCTGCAAGCAACTGTGGTGTAGCCACCCTGAGAACCCCTATTTCTGCAAAACAAAGAAAGGGCCTCCGCTGGACGGGACCATGTGTGCTCCAGGAAAGGTGAGAGCTGGGGCTGCGTGTGCCCACGTGTGCACGTGTGTGTGTGTGTGTGCAGCTGGGGGTGTTCCCCTTTCAAGAGAAGAACCTGTCTTGAGGACCTGAACATTGCTGAGATATGGGGCAAACTCATGAGTGGACATGAGGTGTTGAGCAGCGTGAGGGGAGTACTCAGGGGTGTGTCCTGCATGGCCACGCTGTGATCATCAAACCCCATCCTCAGGCAACTCATGGCCCTGGACTTTTTGGCAAATCTTGGTAGCAGAGTCAAAAGTGGGTTATTTTCCACTTTCCTATGACTTTTTTGAGGTCAGAGAGTTGTGCTTGTGTCCCAGTGCGGGGGTGCAGAGAGCAGCGAGGGCCTGGAGATGACAGCCAAGCTAAGGCTGCCGTAGATTCCTCGAGGGAAAGGATGGATGTGGGAGTTGAGTGCCAGCTAGAGAGAGCCCACACGATGGCAGAGAGGAATTATGAGGAGAGAAGGGCAGATTTGCAGAGGTGGACCTGGTGGTTTGATGATAGTCAAGGGAGACACAAGGAGCTGTTGAGGGACCGTGTGAGGTGGCAAAGGCTCAGGCAGCTCTGACCCCTCAGCCACCATGCTGGACCTGCCCCAGGCCTCAGTTATCCTCTGTGGAGATCACACTGTGCTCAGAGTGGATCTGAATTCCAAGTCCTTTGATGTGTGCTGAAAAAAATCTGGCTTCCCTGGGCTTTGGATGCAGTGACTGAGGGGGAGAGGAAGATGTCGCTACTTGGAAAGATTTTTTTATAATCCAATGGATGACATCATTTATGTGATAAATGAACTGTATTAGCAGCTGCTGTTATGGTTTGAAATGTCTTTTTTATGAAAATGTTGTTAAATTAATTCCCCAGCAAGTCACGCTCTATATAAACCACTCCCTCCTGGTTTTCTCTTCTTTAAATTATTCCTGTTATTACTGCTTTGTTTCTTATTTTAAAAAATTTTATATATATATATACACATATAGTTTAAGTTACAATCCAAAATCTTAGACAGTTTTTTTGAATTCACTTTTCTGTAACTTGATTTTTGCATTCGAAATATTCATGAACACCCCTCCCCCCCCAAAAAAAAAAACCAGTTTTATTCCATTTTCTTGCATCACCTTCTGCCCTAAACCATTCATTCATATTAATATTTGAACAGAAATGAGGAGAAAAAAGGAATTTGTAACCCTACAGTGTAAGATCTGTCAGTGCTTCCATTATAAACAGTTTGTCAGGATATTATGCAACTCAGCTATAAAAATTTTCTTTGGACTGGAACTTGGGATCCAAGGCTTCAGCAAGCTGTGCAGACAGCCAGGCTTTTGAGCTCAGCAGAGATGCAAGAGAGTATGTGCACATTCAGAAGTTTCACTAGATGATAGAACTATGACTGTTTTATTCTCTAGGGAGCTGTCCCAGTTTT
The DNA here is from genome assembly GCA_013399895.1 of Serilophus lunatus. Lineage (NCBI taxonomy): Eukaryota > Metazoa > Chordata > Aves > Passeriformes > Eurylaimidae > Serilophus > Serilophus lunatus. The sequence goes on along the minus strand of VXBA01005853.1, from coordinate 2,591,019 downwards.
TTGATAAATAAACTTGCTGCCACCTTCCAGAAGAACCTGAGAAAATGTTGTAAAGTGAAAATCATTTTGTTAGATAAGGCTCAGCAGTCTGAGCTAAATGTTTGGGTTTTTTAAATAGCATGAGCTATGAAGGTTATACAGCTGACTGTGTGTCTGAGCTCAACATTTGACCAGTGTATTTATTAGTTATTAGTGTTTTTAGTACAGGCACAACAGATCAATGCTTTTCCATCTGTTCCTTTCCTTTTCATCCTTGACCTTAATTTTGCCCTCCCTTGTTCACTCTTCACTGATTTGGACAGTACCAGAGGCTCTTACCTGAAACCACGGGGCTGTAAAATGCATTTATTGCCCAAAGCTGAGACTCGGTTGCAGTGGGACAGCCTCCTTTCAGGTACATCTCCCATGACACCTCATCAGCACATGAGGAAGAAGAAAATAATTCCCAACTTGATCCACTGTTTTCTTTGGAATAACGCCAGAAAAGAAAAGAACAGAAACATGAGCAATTAAAGATGTTGATTCAAAAAGATCCATTTGTTTCCCACTTTAGAGACTTGCAGTTTTCATGATTTCATACCACTAATTCCCAGGGCCTATTTTAAGCTCAAACCAATCACAACACTGCTGATGTGTCAAAGAAACATCCTGGCTCTGCTGCAGCTGAGGGGACTGGATGCCAGAAATTAAAGCGATGTTTGGGAGATGAACACGACATGTGGTGGGTGGATGGTTCTCACCTAAGGCTGGTGTTCAGATAACTGATAACTGCTCCCAAACTTAGCAGATGCTATTGAGAACCCAATCCAGCTGCCTCCCTCCTATCTGATGATGGAGGGGCAAGGACACCCATATAGGAGACATAAGATCTGTAGCACATTTTCAGAATCACGCTGGTAAGGGCTGTGTCACTGCACACTCAGGCTTGTCCTGGACCCAGACACTGACCTTTAGAAAGGAGATATTTGACTTTCTAATGCTGTCTGTATGTGTGTATGTATTTATACATATAAGTGTATAATTAAGTAAGTATATGTAGATGTATGTGAGCTCTTCACTGCATGTGGTTGTTTGAAACAAGTTGCCAAAAGAGTGATATTCTGCCATTTCAAAACCTTTTCAAGAAGTCTCCTCATGCAAATGGAGATATTGAACCGCCATTATGTTAATTGGCAGCAAATTAATAATGTGCTGGCTTTGAAGATAAAAAAATAAAATATTCTCTTGGAGCTTCCCAGCCAGAAAAGAAAACTACTGTTTTGACAGCTTCCTAAAGGAAACAATGTTTTGTATTGCTCCCAGCTTGATTTTTTTAAAACTAGACTGTGTTTACAATAGCAAGAGGGAAGATTCTGTCAATTTTGTGAAGCTTCAATGATACAACAACTTGCAACAGTCACATTAACTTCCATGAAATAACTCTGATGTGTAAAGTTAAGCACACGGAGGGTCAGAGTCTTCACGTGTAGTCAACAACACTCCATAAATTGCTGCAGCAAACCGTGCAGATGAGACATAACTGTGCAAAGCTGAGCCCTGCCCAGCATTCTGTAGATTGAAAGAAAACATATGCCTTCAGATGATAATTTATTTGCTTGCACACACTTTTGTTGGCTCTGCCATTAGCCTCAGGCTTCTGAATGCAGGCAACCTTCAGGAATATATCATCAGTTTTTATTATTCCATTTTTTAAAAATACTACTCTTCTGGGGAGACATTTATATCGGCTGAAGTAGCAAACTGCTCTCCACAGGGTAGAAATAAAACCCAGAGTCATTCATGCAAGGAGATCCATCTGCTTGCTGCAGTGACTTAACACCAAGGTTTGCACCACCTGATCCTCGGGTTTTTTTTCTTTTCTTGGAGAGAGGTAAGAGCCTGTTAGCTGCCTCTGCCAACCAAGCTGATGTTGCTCTTGGATCTGGCTTATGTGCCAAGGATCCAGCACAAACCTAGCATGTCTTCTCTTTGCCTTCACTGTGCTAATGAGATGATCTGAGTCAAACTTGGAATGATTTTTTTCACTCCGTCAGGAAAGGAAGGGAATGATTAAATATTGAAATAAATAGATATTATTGAGGAGAAAAATGGACCAAGAAAAAAGGTTTCTGAAAACACTAATGTGTACTCAAAGCAATCCAGATAATTTCCCACTGAGAAAGCTGACCTCAGCTTCTCCTGGAGACAGGGGACAGATGGGTGAGTGTGTGCTGTGTTAGTCACCACAGAAACAGGGAGAATACTTGATTCTCTACTGAAGAAACTTCTACTGGCTCAGAGTAGTCCTTAATGTCAGAGCTTTCAGTTCATCCCTTGCAACTAATTATTCTCAAACAGATGGAGAGGAGTGGGCCAGCCTGTGTGTGATGGGGAATACAAATAAATAAGCAACCCTCTCCTTGCAAAGCTCAGGAGAGTGGGGAGAGCTGAGGGCCACCAGCTGTGGTGCAGCAGGAGGGGGTTCCAGATAGAAAACTGGGGTGTCAAGTGAGGAGACAGAACTGCCTATTGGTGCCCAATATAAAGCAGTTAGAGTTACCCATGGAAGATCTTCAAGTCTTTTCTTGGAAAATTGACTTGCAGATGTGTTAAGCCCACAGGAACACACTGGCTCTTTCTTTGGCTTCCGCAGCAGTTGTTTCAAAGAACTGCTGAAAACAGCAGTGGAATGTTTTACTGCAAGAAATTTAAGCTTCCTCTCCTGGAAATTGCACTTGTTTTGGACTGTCCTGTTTGCCAGAAAAACAGACGAAACAGCAAGAAGTCATCTTGCCTTCCACTGAGTAAACAATTGGCATTTATCATTTTTTTCATTAAAGAAAAAATAAAAATATTGCTTTAATGTGCCTGACTCTTTAAGTGAATACGTCTGTTTATGGAGGGAATAGTGCTTGAAGTTGGCTCTTTCCCATCTCGTTATGTATTTAATGTAGTAGAAATAGGAAGGGTTGGCTTCAACCTCTTTATTACCCTGGAGGTTGCTCTGTCTCTGGTTTTACCTTCTCGCCAATTTCTTGTATGGGTCTGCACAGGGTAAGGTTCATTTGTGGATCATTTTGCTTTCTGCAGGCTCCTTTCTTTTAATCCACAAAAAAAAAAAAAAAAAAGGCAGAGCTGGGAATGACTCATATCACACAAATGCTTCTCTCCTAATAGCTCTGCCTCAGCTTCCCAACAATCAGCATCTGACCAGCACCTCCAGTAAAAATCAGTGCTGCTCTTTCCTTTATGGAGCAAAGTCAATAATGCTTTTCCACGTTTGCCTTCCAGTTCAAGGATTAGTCTCAATGTCACAAAGTGGGTTTATTAGTGGTTGTTGCAAACCCACATCCCACTATTCCTGGCTAAAGCAGGGAAAAACGATTGGCAAACTCAGTGTCTCCTCCATGAGTCCAAGCCCTGGATTTGTATCATCACACAGGGTATATGGCTCTTGAAATGGATCTGGTGACTGCTGTGGGACTTACACCTGAGGCATGCAGCACCCTGACAAGAGGATGTGTGAGCAAGCAGAGATCAGGAACTGTCACTTCACATCTGCTCCCAAGCCCAGCTGAAATTTGTACTGAAAAGCCGATGTGTTGCCAGCTCCCCCCACATCTCTGAATGGTCCCATGACTGCACGGGGCCCCATGACTCAAACTGTTTGTTCAAACAAACCTCTCTAAAGCCATAAGCAAACAGTCCCTGAAGGATACAGACCTGAGCTTCAAAATGAAAAAAAAAGCAAAGGACATATTAGCATTTTGCATTTCTTTCATGCTTTGCTGAATTATCTCTTGTTCTGTCAAACAGCTAAGAAAAATCTGCCCATTACAGCTCTGGAGCAGGATTGGTATAATTGGCTTTGTGGTAACTCATCTATTTCATAGGTTTTGACTTTGAATATCTGAAGACATGGGAAAGAAAAAAAATAGTTGAAACCTAATTTCTACTCTCTCTTGTACTCCTTGTCCAACCAAATCAGCCCCAAAATAAATTGCATGAATAAAGAGCCAGTCACTGAGCAGATTAGCGAGTCAGTAAGCTGTGCCTTGTCACCATTTTACTAATGATTCTCTCTTTAAATTCAGCATTATTAATGATTATCCGTCACTTTTAAATTTGCCTTCCAGATCACTAATCGCTCTATGCTCAGGAACGCTCTCCTGTTATATATCTTCTGATTTTGTTTTTGCTGGCAGCATGCATTTAGCCATATGCTTGGCTTGTGCAGCCTGCCAAATTCCTGCGTTCCAGGGCTTGTTAAGCTGTGTAAAATGTTGTTGTTGACTTGAATGTTAAGGAAAGTAAGTGACTGATTTCACTTGTTGTTGCAGCCATCTGTGCTCCTGAGCCAGAGCTCTCATCCTGACAGTAACCGTGAACGCAGACAAACTGCGACAGTCTCATGCTTTAGGATGAGTTTGTTGGGCTGGAATGTATTTTCCAGCACTCACACTTCATCAGTAAACTTTTATGGAAGCAGAAATAATACTAGAAAGGGCCAGAATCTGTGATCCTTGGGAAGAATTCATTCTGACTTCAGCTGAAGAAAAAATTCCTTGATTAGGGACTGGAGAAATTGGTGGTAAGGCCTTGACAGGTTTCTTTAGCAGAGGAGACAGTAGACATCAGTACTGGAACTATGAAGACTCTTAAAGAAATGTGTACATACCTCATAAGTTTGGGGAATGTAGCAAATTCTGTGTTTCCACAGATGCAGAATGACTGTATTAAAAATGAGGCAAAAGTAAAGAGAAAGCCTGGTAGGGCGTGATGAATTGTGCAGCAGTGGGACTGCTCCCTAAGGAATGCTCCTGGTATTTAGGTTTACTATGAGATCTCCAGGGAGACTGCAAAGGTTTTTTTATTTAATAGCACTAGTGTCTAAAATGTGAGCTGGTTTTAATTTCGTGCCACTTCACTGATCACATTTATTGCAGGAATATGTACGTGGAGGTGAGAGTGGTTGGGCTGGGCAGTCCCGTGTCCAGAGCTTTTGCTGGTCCTGCCTGGAGTGGCTGCATGCAATGGCAGAGGCAGAATTTTACTGTCAGCCTCCAAGATTTTGGATTCTGCCATTTTCCTTAAATGAACCTGTGTTGGTTCTGTTGAAATCCCTCCTACAGAGAGGTAAAGAGGGAATGTTACACTGAGAGCAGTTTAATGAACTTGAGAAGCTTGACTCTCACATGCATGGATGGGGATATGTGCATACTGGATGTGGAAGCTTAGAAAACCTGAGTGAGTTTGGAATCATTGGGATCATCTAACAGTGAGTCTTGCTACTTTCTGCTGGAAAGGTGAAAAAAAAAAATCCAGAATTTGTGCCTAAAATGAAATCTGTGGTACTACAGCTTCTCTTATAATTAATCATCTAATTGTTTTGACATCCGATTTTCTCTTTCAGCACTGCTTTAAAGGTCACTGCATCTGGCTCACTCCAGACATCCTGAAGCAGGATGGGCACTGGGGGGCATGGAGTAAGTTTGGCTCTTGTTCTCGCACCTGTGGCACTGGGGTGAAGTACAGGACGCGGCAGTGTGACAACCCACAGTGAGTGCACACACCCCCTCGTGTTTTACTGATGTGCAGTGACTGAATGATGAGAGTCCTTGCTACATTACTAGTGCAGTAGTGCAGTAAAGGATGTTGAGTAGTGCTTGTTAAATCTGACCTATAGTATATTGTCAGAAATTCCAGTTTTGGCCCTTAGAAAGTCATGAATCATCTTTATTTCTCAGCTTATCCATCCTTTAAGCTGGTTGTGCAGTTACAAGGATCTTGAAAGTGCTAATACACTACTGCATAAAACATAAGTAAAAGTTTAGGACCCTATATATAACTTGTTTTAATATGTGAGTATGAAGTAATGGTGATGATTTGCTGGATTTTTTAAAAACTTTTTAAAAAAAGTTTTCTTTAATCTATCTTTTAGGATATTTCAACAAGAAGGTCTTAAAATATTTTCAAATTGTTTTCATTCCAAGTTGGAACGAAGCTCCAGAGATCACAACTTTCCCCAAAGTTAATTTTAGGAATTTTGGATTGTTTTGCTTCAGTTACTTACATATGGGTCATCTAGATAATGCAAAGTGATTCAATTTCAATAACACTGCAAGTAAAATATATTTAATACAGATTGGCTTATATAAATGATATGAAATGTGTAATTATTCCTGTCTCAGCATGGTATCATAAAATGTCAAGATCCTAACAGCAAGCACTGAAACAACTGTCAGAATTAAATGATTTTACCAGAGAGAATATATTTAACATTGAATTTCTCAGTTTGTGCTGATAAGGCAATTGAACTTGACTGGTGTTAAAGATTATCTTATCATTGATTTATTTTTTTTAATCAGGTTTTATGGTGCATTTTCCAATGGAAATTATTAAGAAAAAATTTGCCAGTTCTCATTTCAGCCTTTACTACATTGGCAGCAAGAAAGCGACCTTTGTAACTGTAAGGCACAGTTTCAGTTGTAAAATCTATTTTCATGTAGGAAAAGCCTAATGTACTACTGACAATATTTTGTGTTGCCTGGAAGAGGGTGCAAACCCAGCTGCAGCTCCTGAGCTCTGTGTTGCCAGATGTGACAGTGATCTGGGGACACAGCACCGAGCTCGGCTATTCTGGGTTTTTTGCTGGCTGAGGGGTGAGTGCAAATGAGTTGCTTCATCTTCTTAGGCTTTCCTTTCCTGGCAACACCAAGAAAATGGCTTTTCTTGCCTTTATCAAGTGATTTGAGCCTCTGCTTGCAGAAATTGCTCTTTAAGAGCTAACTGGTGACGACAGGTTTTGAAAGGAAATATGTGTCTTCCATATCAGAAATACACCAGTGGCTTCAAGTGCCTACTGACTTGAATTGGGGATTAAGTTGCTCCTCCAAAGATTTGGTAGACACTCGATTCATGCATTAATGGCAAGACTAACCCTGGGTTTCTCTCCCCACTGCAGTCCTGCCAATGGAGGCCGCACGTGCGTGGGGCCAAGCTACGAGTTCCAGCTGTGCAACACACAGGACTGTCCCAAGGACTTTGAGGATTTCAGAGAGGAGCAGTGCCGGCAGTGGGACCCTTACTTTGAGTACCAGAACACGAAACACCACTGGCTCCCCTACGAACATGTCGATGGTGAGCAGCCCCTTTTCCTGTGAACACTAAAATTAGTTGCAAATATGAATGAAGATTATATAGGGACAGGGAGAACAACTCCTAGGGAAATCACGCCTCCCAGATCTGTATGAGTTGTTTGCAGGGATCAGTGAGTATCAGTGTATGAGCGATACAATACATACAATGTACTTGAATTTCCAAATGACTTGGGGCCCTGTTCCCCAATGGCAGCTCTTAAATTGAGTCATCATGAGATAAAAGGGAATGATTTTGCATGGGAGGATGTGTTCCACAAGGGTGGTTGCTGCTGGACATGGCTGTGAGCAGGGAAAGGGACCAAATGAGGTGACAGAATTACTGAGACTAGTTAAGATAAGGTGATTCACTGTGAGAACTACAGAAGGACCCTGTGACAATAAGGGAATGAAGAGAGCAAAGGAAGTTTGGCGTTAATTAATGCCAGTAATGGATATGGGGCTAAAAACTGGTGTGTATGTCTGTATGGGTCTATACAGAAGGTGGGCCCTGAAGAGAAAGGCTGGGAGTTGGTGATAGCTTTAGGAAAACATCCATTCAGTGACCATCAAGATAGAGATGGAGAACACTGATCTGTCTCTGTGTACCTGCATTTTAAATACTTGGCCAGAGCAGCTCAGGTTGTGCCCAGCTCACTGCTGCCCATGCTGCTAAAAAAGCCACAGCTGAACTCAGAAAGGCCAAAATAAAGCAAACATAGACAATGACTATTGGATGAGGAGAGTTTGGATAAAGCAAGACTTTTCACCCTGAAAAAACAAGGATTTAGATTAAAAAGATAGAGTTACAGAATTGTGAGTAGCACAGAGAGACTGAACAGGGAATGATTATGATGTTCCCAAGCCCAGGATCATCAAATAAAATTATCAGGTGGCAGATTTAAAACAAGTAAGAGGAAGTACTTTTCTGCACAGCATTTAATTGTCCTGGAATTCACTGTCACAGGAAGTTTCAGCTGCCAGAAAGTTTTAGAAAAATTCCTTACAGTTCTACAATCCATTAAGAGCTATTAAACCCCAAGTTCCTGCCATTACTTTGGAAGTCCCCAGGCTGCAGTTTACAAGGAACTGGGAGAGTATTCTGAGAAAAGGATCCAGTTTGTTCTTATGTCTTCCTGCAAACACTGCTGACACTGTTGGAGGCAGGTGTTGGGTTGGATGGGTGCTGCATGGTCAAGCTGATGTTCTGGCACCTTGGCAGAGATCACCTTTTAGAACAAAAATGTTCCTGTTTTTGTTAATGGTTTGGCTTAACTGTCAATTAAAGTGCAGCTGGTTGATTCGGGCCATGTTTGCTATTGCCAGAAAACACACTGAGAAGATGTTTTGGCAAACAAAAATGCAGAGGGCAATGAGTCTCCACTTGCTGAATGAGCAGTGTGAGCTGCCTGCTCTTTTAAAACCCTGTCATTTCACTTGAATGACAAGTCCTTGAGGGCAGAGCTGGCTTGGCAAGGGGCAGGTACTGGGCACCCACCTCTTTTCAGCTCGGAACCCATTGCTGGGGGGGAAGGGTCATTTTGGGTGAATCATTTTTCATTCCAGTGAGAGGATACTTTGCCAGAAATTAATAGCAAATTCCTTGTAATTAATTTGCCTGACTTTCTCCCTAAATAGTTCTCAGGGTTCCCTCATTCTTTTCATGCCATCTTGGTCAGTCTGGGATTTTCAAAGGCACAGACGCAGCCTCCCAGCTTAATTTTGTGAAATAGCTTTGCTGGCACAAAGTGAAGGGATGTGGCCTGGGGGACCTTCTACTTTAGCCCTTGGAGCAGTCTGCTGCAAAGACCACTGAAGCTCATCAGATTTTTTTCCATTAAATTCAATGGCTTCTGGGTCAGAAACCAGCTCACTGATGGCTGAGCACTGATCCCTGGGCACTGCTGGTTTCCCATATATCTGTGGTGTAACTGCAGACACCTTGAGTTACATTTACCTCTGCAGGGTTATTAGAGGGAACAGCTTTTGTGAGAAAACAAGGCCAGAGGGTGGCTTATGCTTGAACTCTCATCTATTTAAAACTCCCTTTTGTAAAGATAAGGCATATCAGTGCCATATTTTGGGCAGTCATGGCTCAGAAGTGACATAAATCCATACACTTCACATGTAGCTCAGCTGGGTGTGTCTGACACGTTGTGAATGAGATGGGAACAGGAAGAAGCACCTCATGCTGTGGAGAGAGAAAAGCCACCAAGTTGGGATACACCCCAGTGTGTGCCTGAGCATCACAATGCCCCATTGTGCCACGGCCTGCCTCCTGCTCCAAGCCCTCTGAGCACCCCATCTCCTCATCCTCCCTGTGCTTACAGACCCCTGTGTTGTGCATCTGCCAGGGCAGTAGAGTGACATTGGCTGTTAGCTCCCAGCCTCAATTAAATGAGAGGGAAACTCATGGGGAGCGGGGAATGATCAGGCACACCATCACATCCATGCTCCTGCACCTCTACTATGCTCAACACCAGTGAATAGGAAGAAAATAATTCTTTGCAATTAACAGGGGTCTAATTTAACAGCACTTGCACATTTATTGTTCCCATGGAGCAGTGGGAACGGAACCATCTCTAAAATAAAGCCCTTGTACAGAGCTGTTGGCACCAAGTCAGACCTGCTGGTACTTTTATTTAATCATGTGCAGTGAATGCGTGGTATGTGTGGAGTGGGGGTGGGTACATACCAGGGGCGTGGTGTGTACACAACTATGTCTTGTGCATAATTTAATATTTCTAATATATACAAATAGGTTAGTTCTGTCACTATTGTGATCTTAGTAGTTTCCTATTAAGAAATGGCAAAAAGAGTTAAAGTCCCTATTTTAATAGACTAGACCTTACATTTTTAGTATGACATTGTTTGGGAGGAGTAACAAAGGTCTCTGATATACCAATACCCAGTGGCCTTGAGGACATCAACGGCAATAACAAGGACTTTATAAAAACAGGGCAGAAGACATGGAACTGTACATGGAAAGAACGCAAAGGGCCTGTGAAGATTTATTTCAATTGAACTGCTATAGTGAAAAGGTCATTATGGTTTTAAATGGTGGGAAAAGCGTCCTAGCTTTTAATCATGTTAAAATAGCAGAATCTCTGTTTGTTTCATCTAACAGAAAGACCATCTCCTCTTCAGTGCCAAAGAAAGCATAGTGAATCCTATTATTGGGCTGGGGAACAGTATGAGAAATGGATAAAATGAAATACACTTGTGGAATACAACTTTATTCAGCCACTGACTAGTCATTTTCAGCTTTGTTTTTTGTTCTTAGCTCTTTGGAACAGATTAGAGAAAATACCACTTGTCTGGCTGTTTGTGCATGTGTTAGCAGTAAAAGATAGGGATTTGTCTGAATCTTCTTGACATCTCGTCTTGTTTAATGGTTCCGGTTTTCTTAAATACAATTACAACCATGAGGGAAAATTAACTTCATGGTCAGGAGGAAATGCTATGGCCCAGCTGTCTCTGAAGAAATTTTGGATGCCAGGTTCACTCAGTGTCAAACAGCTGCTTTTAGTGGCTAAATTACTTCAGCTTTCTTTCAGATTGAAGTGCAGTGCAGGAGAAACCTGCATCTCTCACAGGTAGCAACAGACTGAGGGAACCTCTGCCAGATTGTGTCATCTGTGAAGGATTAAATAGATCCCTGCCCCCCTCCCCAAAGTCTTATTTTTAAGTCTGTCTCCTAATACTGACATACAAGTGCTTTGTGATTCAGCAGTTTCCAAATGATCACAGAGCCTCTGAAAGGAGATAAGCATTGATGATTTATGATGATTTATGGGGTACCACGTTGTGTTGTATGATGTGCAAAGAAGAGAGAGCCAACACTACTGAGAATGCTGTTCACAAGAAGAGCAATTAAACTGTGAGAGCTGAACATGCACCATTTGGGTAATTGTATTTTTCAGCTAAGGAGAGGTGCCACCTGTATTGTGAATCAAAGGAGACAGGGGATGTGGTGTATATGAAAAGGATGGTGCACGATGGGACCCGCTGCTCCTACAAGGATGCTTACAGCATCTGTGTGAGGGGAGACTGCTTGGTGAGTGTTTGATGGCTCTGAAACAGAGCTTACTGTTGTGAAAACAATTTAAATTCTACCTCGAGTGTTCCTCTCCAAGAGTGACTAAGTATAGTAATGCTTAGGACAAGAAGGAGATTTCATTAGGATTATTGTCACAATATTATGTGTGAAATTCGCAGTTGCCATGCATGTGACTTAATTCCAAAAGCAGCTACCTACACAAGTGATATTTCATGCAGTGTTTTAAGATGAATGATCACAATTAGCTTTCAAGGAAAGCTTTTCCTTCTGAGGTTTAGTGGGGGTGGAATATACAGTGAAATAGGAGCACACAGCAGCTTTCAAGGAAAGTGGTGTTAGGACATGGCTGATGTGCATTGTCTCTAAATTTGATCATGCTATTTTTAAAAAATCAATGACAGTTCCTCCGAGTCAGGATCTGCTGCGGGTCATCTTTCAACAGAATTAGTCTCTGCCTAGCAAAGCCCTGGTGGAGGTTCTTATCCTCATACAGATGCCTTGATTCTACTGGAATTTAAGCATCTGCCATAAGATAAGCTGAGGCTTAAGAGCTTTTCTTCAACAGTGCTGCTTTCCTGCAGTAGGAGGACCACTGTGAAGCATAATATCAAAATATAATCACCCAATTGACAGCTATTATAAGAACTGAAAGTATTAAAGTCTGTTTAGGTGTTGATCTTCCAGGAAAATACTACTCGGTGTAGTGCTTTGCTGAAGCACAAATCTGAGGTTTGATACATGAAGTGAAAGCTCACTTGAATTGAAGGGTGGATAAAGAGGAATGACTGTTTTTCTCTTTTGTGTACAGAAAGTTGGGTGTGACAGGGTCATAGGTTCCACAAAGCAGGAAGATAAGTGTGGTGTTTGTGGAGGAGATAATTCTCACTGCAAAGTGGTGAAAAGAACATTTTCAAGAGTACCAAAGAAACAAGGTCAGTGTGTTCAGTGTGCTTTGTCATGGGGAATTCAGGGTATTTTTGCTTGATCTCTTCTGTTTCATGGAAAGTACCAGGGAAATTACAAATAATTTTCAGCATCATTAATTCCAATAAACAATCTGGACTTACTTCCAGATGTGTTTAAAATTTGGAAATAAGGCTTCAGTCCAGTGATCAGTTAAAGCTGCTGATGCCAGGGCCTGTGCATGCATAGGTTTCCCTGCTCCTTGCTGGAGAGCTGTGGGCTTACTTGTGCTGCTGTCACCCTCCTGCTCTGTCCAAATCACTGGAGTGCTGCAGTAATATATCATCATCACTCATCAGACAGGGGGTGCATGGTCTCTGTGGGTGCCTATGGCACTCAAAGCCCATTTTAGTCTGAAGGAAAGTCTGTTGATGATACTTAAGGCATCTTCTGACCCAAAGCCCTTTGTCCCTGTTACGTTCCATCACCTGGCATAGAAATAGAGATGGGAATGATGCTGGATTAGCTTGTTGTAATGCAACATAAAATTTCTTTAAAAGCCTAAATCAACCCCTTCCTGTTTGTGGCATACTAACCCAGTTATTATCTTTTCAAATATTGTATTATAGGACACGTTAAGATGTTTGAAATTCCTGCTGGTGCAAGACATTTACTTATACAGGAAACAGATGCCACCACTCATAATCTTGGTAAGTAATAAGTAGAAAAATTTTCAGTCAGAATAATTTTTTCAGCTGTTTATTTTTATTTCTGGAGCCTGACAACGTGTTTATGCATTTGTTTACCCATTATACTCCCACACCACATACCTTCTTAAAGTATGGTAAATCAGGAAACTTGAGTGGCAGTTTGATTTCCCTGTGCTGCATTCCCTGCTGTCCCAGATCAGTGTACGTGTGGTTGGTGTGTGCATGTGTGAAAGTTGCTGGAAGAGGCACTCAGTTACTTTATGGGATGCAATGCATTGTCTTATGGAGGTTGGAACTAGATGATTTTTAAGGTTCTTTCCAACCCAAACCATTCTCTGATTCTATGGTCTTTGTGTGCATCCTTCATTATGTGCTTCCCATCCTCAGTCACTTCCAAGATACATCCACATCCATTCCGGATTCTGCCCCATTGCTAACAGTATTGACATGAGGCTGCCAAATCAGTCCAGCACCTTAGGAGGTAATAGAAATGTGCTCCTGCCCATGCCCTGTAATCAATGGGAAGCAGTGTCTAGTAGGCTGCTGTTAATTGGAAGTAGATTCGCAGTGCTAATTGTATCGTGAGTCATCCCAGCTTCTCACCAGTGAATGCTTGCCTTGCTGCAAGTTCAGACAAGGTCTGTTGGTGTGGGATAAGTGCTGTGCAGGGGACATGAACAGCTCACTTGCTGTTGAGGCCAGTGCTGAGGGAACAGGATGCTCAGGTACCTGCTAGAGAAAGAATGGAATTAAAATCTGGTATTAAGTAACAAACAGTCCCTGCTTCTTTTAACGAGGAAGGCAAATTTTCCATCACAGTTGAAAACCTGTCCTAATACAAAGGTGGCTGAAGTCTCTCCAGGTGGAGGATGGAGCACTGATGGGAGCTGGGGCAGAGGAATCAGGTGCTCTGTGCAGTGGCAGATGCCTGCAAAGCAGCAGGAGCTTAACAGGGCTGTGTCTGTGTCAGGACTGGATCTGAGCAGGAGAATTAATACTGTTTCTAGTGCCTCTCTCTTGCTGTGGGGACCTGCTGGGGGTTAGCCCAGCAGCCTTTCTCTGATGGAGCAGTAACAGCCCTCTGAGCTGCCTTACAACATATGAAAGAGCTGAATAGTCCTGGGACCCCCACTGGCTCTCAAATTGGCTCAGATTTGGCCAGTGGATTCAGAAGTTGTTAGTTGGGAGCAGGCAGCTGGAACCCCACAGTGCAGCCGCTCTGGCCTCATTTCTCTGGCAAGGCAGGCTATGAAAAAGGGAAAATAAAGGACAATTGATGTTTCTGGAGCTGAGCAGAAAAGAATTGGCAGTTCAATGAAACACCTGAAAAAGTCTTTCCAAACCTGTGAGGGAACAGAGGGAACATGCACACTGGCCTTTTCTGCCAAACCTCTTGCATTCACTTTTCTTATGTTGTTCCTAGCTATTAAAAATCGTGAGACGGGGAAATTCATTCTGAGTGAAGACAACTATGTGCCAGACTCTAAAGTGTTTATTGACATGGGTGTGGAGTGGGAATATCGGAATGACGACGATAGAGAAACGGTGCAGACCATGGGACCACTGAGGAATGGAATAGTTATCCTGGTAAGTCAAAGGAAAACCATCTTCTACAGAACATAGTGTCAGGGTAACAGAGCCATAATGGGCTATCAGATAATTTAGATCCCTCTTGTGAGTTACAAGAAGACATCTGCTTCTATTATAAGACAATAGAAGATGTATTTTAATTCCTTTCTCCTAATTCATTGCTCTGTACAAGAGTTGTTCTAACTCAGGGTTGTGTGTTGAGCAGCCAGCTCTCCTGATTGTTTCCTGTGGATGGCCTCGCAATAAGCCACTGTGGAAAGACTCTCCAGCTTACTTATCACATTTGACACGAGAGTATAAGTTAAAAATAAGTCAAAGTGGTTCTTATCAGTTGATCAAGTAGCTCCTTCTTCCATCCATGTTTTGAATATATATCCAGCAAAGGTGAATGAAGGAGTCTTGTGCTTCTGGGCTCCCTTTGTCAGAGCACAGGCAGTTCCACAGTTCCCCAAACCACCCAACTATATTCTTTTTTCACTGCAAACCAACGAATGGTAGACCTCAATGAGTAGGGGTAAGTTGATTCAGAATCCCTCTGAAAACAGCTGTAGTGTGTTTATCTACACCAGTTGAACTTCAAAGGAGGAATAAATATTATGCTTCCAAAGGACCAATATTTTGCACTTTATTCTTGCATTTGTCTTGCAGTGTGATAACAGAAACTCTTTCTAAATAGTTTATATTTCTCTCAAGATTAAGTAACAAGCTTTGCAGAATGCCCAGGATTATCGTAAGAATATTTGTGTTTTGTCAGAAATATAAGGAGTTTTCCTTGCTGCTTTCAGTTATCTCTGCAGTTGAATTTGCTTTGTCTTTTAGTAGAACTATCCATTATAATTTGAGTACAAAATTTCCTTCCTTTATGATGTGATATGGAAAAAATTTAGTATCATGAAGTCAGTCCAATGCTGGCAAGAAAAATAAGTCTAAATCAACAACAGTCTTTCTTAATATGCAGTCTAGAAACTCTGTGTCATAAGGATAAAGATACTTTTTCATCAGGGAAAAAAATGTGTTGAGTGCAGCTAAAAGATTTAAGTCCCTCTGGGGTTGTTTTTATATCTGAGCCATGATGGTCCCTATTTCATGTAATTTTACATAGCTTCTGGAATCAGTCTTTCATATCTTTTTCTCTTACATCTGGTTTGCTTACTAGGTGATTCCTCATGGTGGTGCCAAGATATCTCTGACTTACAAGTACATGATCCATGAAGATTCCTTGAACGTAGATAACAATAATGTTTTGGAAGAGCACTCAGTGTCATATGAATGGGCTTTGAAGAAATGGTCCCAATGTTCAAAACCTTGTGGAGGAGGTAAAAACAAAACCCCAGACCATTCAAAATTTGTTTGTTGCCACAAGACATTAGGGAGACCAGGAGTATGGGAGGGGTTTTATTTAAGTAACAGATAAATAAATAGTGAATGAAGTTAAAATCTGATCTAAATGGTTAAGGGGGCAAATCTGGGCTTGCTCATTTCCGATTTAGGCTTATGAAACTGAAAAAATTGAACCAATGTGCAAGATTTGGATGAGGATCTCCAAGCTGTGAAGGTGCCATGAGGCAGCTCTTAGTAAATCCACATCCTGTGATGTGGACCTTGCAATGTCAGACCCCTGCTTTTGAGGCCAGATCTGAACCCTGATGCTGTTCCCCAGACTGATGGTCAGGTTGCAGCACTGAACTGTGGAGTGGGCAGGTTTGCAGGATGGTTTTGGAATGTTAACTGGTGTTGTTCTACTCATTAAAACCTGTAGTGAAAAATAAAGGGGAGGAGCAACCCTAGATGTTGAATTTGCTTGACTAAGTGTTTATTCAGTGCAGTTCACAGTTCCTTTGGCAGTGTGTCCACCTGTAGTCCCTCCTGCCACAGTGGATAGTGTGTGTGCAGTTTGTTTGAAATGTGAGTGCTGTGTGACATCTACAAGTACTGAGAATGAGAGGAGTGTCTTTCTCCAGGCTACCAATTCACAAAGTACGGCTGCCGGAGGAAGATGGACAACAAGATGGTTCATCGGAGTTACTGCGAGATGATCCCAAGGCCAAAGCCCATTCGAAGGGTGTGCAACCTCCAGGAGTGCTCCCAGCCCATGTAAGCATCCCTGCCCACAGCACTGCTCCCTGGAGGGGCAGGAGGCACCACAACCACCCAGCTCTGGAATATTCAGCTTGTAGCAATGCTGCTTCTGGGACTGCTAGTTCCTATTACTTATAAAATAAGTTGGATTAGAAAAGAAGTGCTGTCTTGATCCAGATATTTGTGTTCAGGCCATCTTGAGGTAATGCAAAATAGACACAAATTCAATTTATACCAGCTGATTTTTCACAGTGTGAATTAACCATGTCAGAACAAACGTACAGAGAGCTACGTAAGAAAACCAGTGTTGTCCAGAATCCCAAATCCAAATAGTCCTGAAGTTCACAGTATATTTTTGGACATTTAAACACAGGAAAAATAATTTACCTGTTAAATTTCTCTGGCTGCCCTTGTACAGCCTGATATGCCTATTATACCTTCATCTTTGCTCTAGATAGTCAAGTGTTACAAATATTTTAATTCACATTTTACAGGTGATTTTTTTGTCTGGTAGCAGGTTGTTCCTGCCACATGTAGGACTCATATATTCCTTATGCTGCTACTGCTACAAGAAAGGAGTATGTTGATCCAAGCTTTTATCATAAGAGATCAAGTACAGATTCCAGGAATCACAGCAAATAAATAGAACATACCACGCAATATTTCCTAACTTCCTTTCAAAGAAAAAAAAAATTGAAATAGAGAAAAGGCAAGAAATTGTGCCCCATAAACTCAGCATGGGTCAGGGTTTAACATTTATTTATTGGAAAACTGAAGTAATGACCTAACTCTATCTCAAGCTCTCTGGCAAGGACAGTACTCTCCTTTCAGCTGCAAATATAATTGGACCTGGGTACCACAAAGACTCAATAGGATCCTAAATTGTACTTGGACCCCTGAAGTTTCAGTCACCTCTGTTTCCACAGAATGGCATTGGAGCATTTTGCTCTTGTACATAGGAGAGGCTATTATTTAAGGGGTTTTATGAAGCTCTGTGACACCCACCACACTAATATGGTGCTTCTTCGCTGCTGGGAAAAACTCATCTTTGTCTCAGAAGTCACCTCAGGATTCACAGCTTTGTGTTCCACAGCACTCACCTTTCTCTACAGCTGGGTAATTTCAGTAAGTTACAAAGAGAAAGTTGAGTGAAATAGTCACTTTTTGTTTGACTGGAGCCTGTAGTGCAGCACCTTATGTCCATGGTATTTCTTGACTGTTTCTAAGCCCAGAATTTTATGAGTATTTTAGGACAATTCCTTCAAACTCAGTATTTCTTCAGACTATATATATTTTTGGGTTATGTTTATCCCATGAATGCTGTTTACATGGAACAACATTTCCAGATCTCTGCATTCTGTAAATATTTATAGGCTTGTGTATATCTTCCATTAATTATAACCAAGCTTTTGGTAGTCTATATAAATTTCCTCTGGTCCTGTCTATCCCTGTTGCTCTTCCCTAAGTTCCTTACAATTTGCAGCTGTAATTCATGAGCTGATTCGAGTGATCAGCTAGGTTTTCAACTACACCACATTGCAAACAACAGGTTTCATTTTTCAGTGGCCAAACTGATCTGCACAATATGAACTCAGACCTTGTGGTTTTCAGTGGAGAGTTGCCTTCCCCAAAACCAAACATTTATGATGCTGAGAGCCCCGACTTGTTCAGGCACAGTACACACAGCACTGGGTAGTGTTAGACACCAGCTGATGGTGTCTAACATGTCCAGGGATGTGGTCCATGGAGTGCCCAGATAGGGATCAGGCTGGAGCTGCACTTCTAGCCCAGATGTTTTGGGTTCACGCCTGTGGGAACCAGTTGTGGGGGTGACAGCTGAATGCTACATTATGAGACAAGGCACATCTCATGCACTGAGACCTGGGTAGCTCAGCAACACCCTGGGGCAACTGCTTTTGACAGAAAAGGTACCATATTTTTATGTGCAGTCTTGCAAAGGCCAGCTTAAAATCAAAGCAAATGTAGCAAAGTAAAAATAGTGCTTATCTCAGAGATAATGAGAAAGAGTAATGTTAAAGATCTGGGTCTTATTAGTGATATTTCAGAGGCACATTCAAGTAACCCTCAACATAACTGCTTATTGCTTTTCATATCTTCTTTTTCTGTATGAGAACTAGTATTAACATCCTGCTGAGCCTCTGTTAGAAAGAGCTACAGATAGTAATTTGAACCCACCTAACCTAGGAGAGAATTTTACTCAACTTGCTCTCTTTTCACCAACCCAGATGGGTTACAGGAGAATGGGAGCCTTGCAGCAAAACCTGTGGGAAAACAGGGTATCAAGTGCGGTCTGTCCGATGTATCCAACCCCTGCACGACAACACCAACCGCTCTGTCCACACCAAGTACTGCAACAACAACCGCCCAGAGGGCAGGAGGCCCTGCAACAGGGAGCTTTGCCCAGCACAGTGGAGAATAGGACCCTGGTCCCAGGTCAGTCTCTGTCTGGGGGTCTCAAGCAACTAATTTCTGACTGGGTGGAATAGGTATGACAAGCAATGCTATCGCTGCCTCACGTCTACAGTTGGTTGCTTGTTGCTCGGACCAGAAGCTGTTTCTTGAAGCGTTTCACAATTACTGGGGTATCACAAAGAGCAGCGAGTGGTTCTTCCTCTTGCTTAGTTACTGTAGTGGTTTAAATAAAGCACCATGTAAGCTCAAATCAAGGGCAGTGGTTTAAAGCTTAAAAGATAATTTCTAGTCCATTGTTTCCAAGGGGTGGCTGGGGTCTAACTGCTGCATCTCCTTTCAGTGCTCTGTCACCTGTGGCAATGGCACCCAGGACCGCCCGGTCCTGTGCCGGACCAGGGACAATGCCATCGGCCTGTGCAAAGAGAATAAACCAGAGACTGTAAGGATTTGCAGATTACCTCCATGTCCAAGTAAGTGCTTTTCTTCTATAGCATATAGTACTTGTTGAAAAAGAATTTACTTATTTGCAGTGCCTTCATTGATTTTATACTGGTGTGCTACGTCTGCCTAGGGTGGCAGTTCTCCAGGAGCACAGCCTAAGCCCAGCCCTGCACTCCTGAGACCTGCAGGGCTTGGCAGAAGGCTGCAGGGTTGTGGGTAACCAAGGACATGGTGTACAAAGATACCTCTTTGCTTTCCCCATCTCCATCAACAGTCCCAGGCTTCTTTTCCATTCCGTCAAACACATATTATTATCTGCAGGGGTTATCTAACTCAGTTTTTAAAGCTATAATTAATTTGTTCCTGCTTGATCCAGGACAATAAGGCCTTTATCCTTGCTAGCTTTTCAGCTGTTAGCAAATGATGCCTGTGAGATCATTTTACATATTCCTATTATTAAGTAATTCATATTTTTCTTTTATTCCTGATGTATTTCTCAGGGCAGCTTTTGGTTCCTAATTAATTAGAAGCAAGCTGTCAATTATGGTCTCCAATGCAAAGATTTTAACAAGGCAGTATAGCTAAACCAGGCTGCATGTCTCTGAGGATGTTTGTACCTCTGCCCTGAGCAGTGCTGCTGGAGAACTGGCCTTTGAGCTGTCTTTGTTGTTGGCTGTCAAGTGCTGGGCACAACTTAGAGCAAACTCCCCAGACAGCACCCTTTGCCCAAAAATGACACACCTGTTTGCAGTCCTTCCCTGGACTCCTTCACCACTGGAGCCCACTCCCTCCCTTAGCTTATCCTCTTCTGACGGGGCAACTACCGAATGCTGTCTAACATATGTTGTGTTACGTCTCTTTTTTCCTCTATTCAAGGAAACGTTTCTGATCCTTCAAAGAAAACCTACATGATACAATGGCTGTCAAGACCCGATCCAGACTACCCCATCCAGAAAATATCTTCAAGTAAAAGACCCATTTATAACTCTGCCTTTGCCCTTAAATGCATGCCACATCGAGTGTGGACTTTGCCTTTTGCTCTCTTCTTCTCTCTATGCGGAAAGTTCCCTTGACTTTGCCAAGTTTAAATCTTGGGCTGAATCTGTTTTTTCACACCAGGCACTTGGTGCTCGGTGTCTTTCTTCTCTGGAGCTTGCATAGCACTGGTGGTGGAGGTCTTGAAGTGTTGGATGTGTGAAGTTGGATCTCCACAGTATGTTGCAGTCCTCTGAAAGGGAGGGAGCTGGGATCGGTTTGCTTGTTGCTTGGTGATGGTGAAAAAAGGCTCTTACTGGTTCCTGATGTTCAGTTTGATAGCAAAACTGAGAACTTATTGTGAATGTGATCACATCACAATAATGACACCTTGTAGTGCTAAAGTTCTCCTTTAAGAACCCGAAATCTCGTGACCGTCTGGTTTCAGTTCGCTGACAGGGTAGCCTGATGAGTGGAAGAAGTTTTTTCATTTCATTTTCCTTTGCGGGGCTGTTGGTTTCCCTCCCCTTCCTGCTCATTTTTTATTCCTGACCCTCACATTTACACCTGTGGCCCATGGAGGGCTCACTGGGAAGCAGAAGCTGAGTTTCTGTCTGTCCTTCCCATGCTGCTGTGATGCCGCCGGCTCTCTCCAAACTCCTGGCGGTGGTTTGGCGTGTTTTTCCTCGAGAAAAGCTGCATTCGTTTTTTTTCCCATCGCACAACTTTTGCCAGTTTTGCATACTTTCACTTCAGAAACAAGCCCTAAGCAGAACAGGCATGGTCCATGTTGAAGGTTGCGTGGTGGTGTTTTCCTTAACGTGGCGGAGGCAATATGATGTTTTCCTTGACTATGATGTCTCCAGCTGCTCAGCATGGAGCTGTTTATACTCATTACATCTTTGGTCTTTTTTCACCATGTGCATGTCTGACCTGACTGGTATGGTTGTGTGTGTGTGTGTGTATGTGTGTGTGTGCTCTTAGATGTGTCAACTGGCAAACATAACAGTGTGAACTACTACAGAATTACCTCAATTTTTATTGCTTTTTTTGCTTAGAAGAAGAATTTTAGAAAAATGCCTTAATGTTGAAATGTAAATGGCATTAATTTACCAGATCCAGCTTTAAATATGAACAGTACACTGGTACCTTGAGTTAATCTTCGTATGGAGTGTTTTTACTTGAATGATAACTATTGGAAGGCAGTAAATTTAATTGGAGGTTAATTTGCACAGTGCATATCCATATCTTCATCAAGACAGGATTGTGGCCTGACTTATGAAATTTAACTGGCATTCGTGCTTCACCTTCCGTGTTTGTGTTGAAGATTTGGAATTCACAAGTCATAAACTTGTTTGTGACAGTTAGTACCAATAGTAGAGATGTATCAACTGTACAACTGCAGTCTTGGAGCCAATTTACTACCTTATTGCTTTGATCATATTTTTTGGAAAAGTGGCATTTTTGAATCTTTGGGTCGTCAACAGTGTAGCACTTCAAACTTGTCATTATCATGTGATCACATATTTAAATTTTGCTGTTAATATGATAATTTCCTGAAACATGTTAACAATTTACATGACAAGGTGAAAAAAGCAAAGACACGTATCTGGCACTGAATACTGTTATGTAAAATAATCGGTGTTTAACTGTATAAATATATTCATGACTGTTACCTTTAAATAGACAATGTTTAGTGATGTTTCAAGAGATGGGTGGCTATAGAGAATGGTGCAATAAGGTATCTGGGCATTGTGCACTATGTCTATATGCACTTTGGTTTATCAGGGATATTTTATTAGTGTTTTGTATGTATTTAACATAATATTAAAGATGTGCCAATTCAGTTTGCTTTTCAATATTTTTTTATGAGACTAATGTGTACCAAAGTGACTGTGAAACTGATTTATTTTTTTCTTACTGATGTTTTGAATATATACTTCCAGTCTGTCATGCATACTGCAAGTAAAAATAAATAAAAGTTCAGCAAATCTGGATATTTTGGTTTGGATAGAGGATCAAAATTTCATTCTGACATTCAGAAGTTACAGAGTTTATTTATATAACTTACCAGATGTCACTAAACTTACTATATAATCCAGGTTTATTTCTGTGTGTTTTTAAGCTTGACATTGCATATTTTTGATAGGGAAAAAGGCATTTTTCTAAAGGTGCTTTTAGTGATTCTTACAAAGGCAAGAACTGCCCTGCCTTGTTGAAACCACATTTAAATGTTGTATCTCTTGGCTTTTATTTTGCAAGCCATTTGGAAGAATGTGCATAAGGGTCACGCCACACAAGGCAAAATGTTCAAAGGGGACTTTTACAGGGTGTGGAAAAATACATATAAAGCTGTGTAGGCACATGCAGGCTTTTATATGGAGCTGTGCATGCAGGTATGAACAGCTCTTAAAGACTGGTTTGGAAACCTCTGCAAAACCAAGGTGCTATTCTTAGGTTCCTAAGGAGGGAGTTGTTCCTTATTTCCAGAAGCATTTCAGTTTAGCATTTGAAAAATATGCAAATGAACTGAGACTTTTGAAAGTAGGAACCAGAATCTTGCTTTTCTGCAACAAATGCAACAATGAGGGCACAGATACAATACACGGGAGGTGTTTTCACCTTCCTCAGCCAGCACCAGTTGTTTATTTTAGACTGATATGTTTGCCAATTCAACACCTACAATGCCCGGCTTTGTTAACTGAGGATGAGTGAAGGGGCAGCACCTACGCTTTCTGAGTTCTCTTGGTATCTCTGAATCTGCTCTGCTTCTCTCCTTCGCTGTGAGGGTGCTGACACAAGTCAGTGCTCGTAGCAGGAGGGTGAAATACGAGCTCCAGTAAGAGTCTGACTCGAGCTGTCTGCCATCGGGTGCACTCTAAATAAAGCCGAGTAATTGGAGTTACTCATCCTTTACTGTAACAGTAGGTGGAAATATAGTAAGAGCAGGGAGAGAGACAGAAGTGATTTCATCTGTCTCAGCACCCTGGTCACAGAGATGTTTTGTTATTGATGATACCAATTGTTGGTCAGACTGCCTTTCCTCCTCTGCCCTCTTCTCTCCTACAAGGCCTCTGACTCCTCTCTCAGCATGGGCTGTGTGTTGGGATTTTTCCTCCACTCCAGTGTCCGGCTCCGTTACTTCATCCTGGAGGCACAGGAGCTGAGTGTGTATGTAGGACAGAGGACAGGTAGTTTTCTCTCCAAGGAGCCTGCTAATCCCTCACCATCCATCTGCCACCGATTCATATGGTTCTTTACCTCCTCTGAGCAGAAACTATGAAGGCTTGAGTAATGTCTGAGTACACGGTACAAAATAAAACTTCCCTGAGACATGCCAGATAAATATAAGTTACACCTTACTGTGGTTACTCACTGTTAGGATGTAGAAAAACATGAAAAAGAGTGAAGGGGAAAAAAATAGATTTCTTAATGTAAATCCTGATGACTTTCTGGGGGTTCAGTGTAGCTTTAGCAACGACACAGCACGATCAGTGTGTTTTGAAGTTTAAACCAAGACAGGAACACAGTTCATCATGGCTACGTGGTCTTCAGGTAGCATTTCCAGAATGTGAAGCCAAAAATCTGAGTGTAATGGTCTAGAGCTTGGATGGGGTTGGTACAAACAGTTCAGATCAGCTTTTGCAGCCCTTGAAGTAAGCTGAGTTTTAGGTTTAATATTAAGCCTGCTTCTGCTTATAGAAGGCTCATTTGCCAGTTTCACATCCCACTTTAAATATCAAACCCTCTGCCCACTGCCAAAGCTTCAGCTGTGTTTCTTTTTCTGATGAATGCGAAGATGCTCTTCATTTATCTGTTCCCTCTTTTTCTTTCAGAAGATCATTGTCAAGGAGACAAGTCAATGTTTTGTCGCATGGAAGTTCTCTCTCGTTACTGCTCCATTCCTGGTTACAATAAGCTGTGTTGCAAGTCCTGCAACATGTACAGCAACATAACAGAGGATGGCAATGCAACCAATGCTAATGTAAATAAGAATAATGTCGTTGAGGAGGAGCTCCTGACCACCCTCAGCCCTCCCATGGGAGAATCCACCACACAGGCTGCCACCAGCCCTCCTCTGCTTCTCAAAACACGTGCACCTCCTTCCAATGCAACTGAGGAGCACCCAGAAATCAATGCAGTGGATGTTCCCTATAAAGTTCATGGGTTGGATAATGAAGTACCACAGCACAACATCATTACACGGAGGAGGCTGCCTTATGAAAAGACAAGGAATCAAAGAATTCAGCAGCTGATTGCTGAGAAAATTAAAAGAGAGACTCTTAGGAAAATGAACTAAGATGGAAATATGGCACAAACAATGTTTTTCTCTTATAGAGATGTTACCAACATCGTAGTATTGCCCGTGTTGTAGAGAATAAAAATGGGAGAAAATCAAAGTGGTGCTATGGCAGAGATGCCAAATTCTCAAGCCTACTATAAATGGAAATGACAGATTGTTTGATAAGTGCTAATCTGAACACTTTGGTGGCTAGGTTAGGTGTACAGGGTGTGGCAGAGTATTAGTGCAATATCCCTACAGTGCTCCACTGAATCCAAACAACAAACCATATTACTTAGGTCAGGTTAGCAGGTTTCTTGGTTATGGGCTCTTTCAAGTCTTCTATGCCTGTGTAAAACTGCTTGGGAATAGTAATGGGAGTTACACTTAGTAGGGAGGAAAGCAGTCCCAAGACATAATAAATTCCTTTAACACTGACAAGCAGGTGGTCAGCAATCCTGTGATGCTTCTGTGCATTGCATAAACCCTGGCACTAAGGCAGCCCAGTTTGGGAAGGTACCTAAGGACGTGCCAGACTCAGTTTGGCTGACTTTGGCAGAGCTGCCTCTGTGGTCACAGCTTGGCACGTGCTCATGTAACTTTCTGAACTGGGAATGCATAAGAAAATATATAGAAAATTCTGCAGCCATTTATTTATGTGTAAATTAAAAACTGGCAAACAGTAGTTTATGTACTTCCATAAACAATTTCAGAGGATTCTCATAAACTTTTGGATACATGCAGGACATTAAGTAGGAGAGATCTGGCCAACTCGGACTGACAACATCCTAGTCTTTCTGTTTACAATTATCCATATTTTTGATAGTCTTTAAGTTCCTGTAATGCAACAGCCTCAGTGATTGTTGTTTGGTTGGTGCTTTTTTTATTGGTCTGATTTCTTTTCTACCCACATTCTGTTTAACTTAAAGACGACTGGATTCTCGTTGTCTTTTCTTTGGTGCTTTGTTAAGGAAAACATTTCCCCCCAACCCGATAGGATGCAGTTATTTTTGAGGAAGTAATTTTGTATTACCTTCCTTTCCTTAGGAGAGCTTAACTGGTTCAGAAGTGAACAACTGTTTGCTGTGCACTTACACAAACACACACACACAAGTGTATTCACAGCACCAGGTCTGCTAGAAACTTTAAGATGTATAACCTGACAACCCTTTGAGTACTTCCTTTCCCCTCAGGGTCATCATTTTCATAGGTCATTTTGAATTCCCTTTTGGAGAACAGAAGATGATTTCAGCTTGGCTCTAATATCACCAAGACAGGGAGCATAGAATGGTTCCTGTTGTGAGTGGCATCTGAGCAGTTTTTTCCTGGCTGGGACTCTTCCATTTGTTTCCTCTTTGCTGGTAAACCTCCTGCAGAGCCCAGGGCTTCCCTGAAATCCTCTTTTTACCAGTAGGTAGGTCTGATGGCTTCTAGTTCAGATTTTCCAGTCTGAGACTAAGATCTCCTCCTGCAGCCTGAGCTGGTCTTGCTTTGAAGTGGTACCAGCAACAGGCCCAAATGTGCAATCACACAGTCACTGGGAATGTGCTGCATTTCCAGCAATATGTGAGCTCTTCTCTGGCATAGCTGCTGGCAGAGAGCTTCACAGGTGTTGTAAGGTGAACCACATGTGGTTCCCTGCAACCCTGCCTTCTTCCCTCGGGCACCACAAGTGAATGAGCTGCCCAGTCTCCTCTTCCAAACAAGCCATTCCTGCTGGATAGGAGGTGGGAGCCTGTAGGAACCTCAGACTTTGCTGCAGCACCTAGATGTGCAACTAGCTTGAACCGTGACCAGAAGTCTTTGAAGCACAACACCTGGCCTAAGAAAAATACTTTATGGAGACACTGGCCAGAGCAGAGAAGGAATGTTTTCAGCTGGTGTGGTGGCATCAAGCACCCCCTGCTATTGAGGACAGAGGTGATACACTTGGAGCGGCTCAGATAGTGCAGGGATGGGAGTTACACTGAAGACCATGAATACTGGGAAACATCACAGGGCTGGTAAAAGTCTAGAGCACTAGGAAACATCTCCTGGGCCAAGCAGACGTGGCAGCAGATGTGGAAGCAGCAGCCAGCGCAAGCAACAATCTGTTCTGGTTTTGAAAAGTGAAACTCAGGCTCTGCAGTTTGGCAGCACAGCAGTAGGAGTCCCACCACAGACTTTAACTTCTGGGACACTAAGTGTTTTCCTGCAGTCCAAGGGTGCTCATCTTTGGTGTCCCATCTCAGTCCTGCTGATGGCCTGGCTGCCAGAGCCTTGTGCCAAGGGATTTGTGGTTGCTTACAGACAGGACAAGTTCTGGTAACGGCGCAGGGTCAGGTCATGTCTGTGCAAAACAGAGCAATGTAGAAATGAGCACTGAAGGGAAAAAAACCCACCATGCTATTTATAAAGAAGAAAGACGTGTCTGAATCAACAGCATTCCAGCTGCTGTGCCATGGGAGACACAAGATGTAGCTGGGCTCCTGGCCTGTAGTCATAGTATTTCTTGCCTTCCACATTTCCTTTACACAGATGTGGTTAGTATAAAACTCATCTTTTCCCCTTCAAGTTAATATCCTTTTAGCTCTGTAGACAATAAAAATAAGCCACAGCCCCCAGTTTTTTCATAGCCTAGAAGCACATCCAAGCATATGAAACTTAGGAAAAACCCTTACAAACCCAAGGACAGAGGGGTGTTGGGGCTGGATTTATGAGGAGGTAGAAGTTTGCTGCCTGGATGGTACCAGTCTTACTCTCTGGGACTTTGTGGAGACCGGTTGTTCTGACCTCCAAAAGCCTCAGATAACTCGTCTAATAGATTCTGTTGCCCCTTAACTTCTGGAATAGGCTTAGTCAAGCAGCCAATATGAAGAAATACCACAGGAGGCAGTGCCTACAGCTCAAAAAAAGCATTTTTCCAGATAAAGTGGAAACTTCTACTGCCTCAGAAGCAGCCTCCCATAAGGCTGGTCTGGTGCTACATTAGGTCCAATGTTCTTTAGGGACTTCAGGCAATGCCTGGTGGTGTCTGCATTTAGGAAGAGCTTGCTCCATTCTTACCCTTTGTGAAGTTTAATTTGATTTGTTTTTTGCTAGTTTTAATTCTACTGAATATTTCCCTAGCTGTTATTTGGGGAATACTGAAGTATTGGAAGGAGCAGCTTCATCTAGACTGCTCAAGACAGTGAGAGGCTGATGGTCCCTCTCATGTAGCAAGAGTCACCAGCTGCCTTCTCTTCACAGTCTTGCTGCATGAGGGGTGGGGGAAGGTGGGAAATGAAGTCTCTTCACACCAGGAAAGTTGCCTGCTTTTCAAGATGCCATGAGTTCTTCACAAGGTGGTTTTTTTCATGTTCCTCCTGACAGTGATTTCCTAAGAATATGTTCATCACTTCTACTGGAAAACACAACCCAGGGCTCTATCCATAAAGAAAAAGCAGCCCCAGGCAATAGGTGGGGGGGGTTTGCTCTCAGCTGATCTTCATTCCATGTCATGCATTGGAAATCTTGGTCATTTTTTTTTGGTTGGTTGAACTTTGACAACTGTTTCACCTTTTCTAAAATGCTGTAATTGGGCAAGAGCATCATTGTAATGTACCTTCTGTAGCTGGTTTGCTGTTGCCCAGGTGCTGCATTTTAGACATAATGAGCAAAAGTGGTATTTTAATTTTTAATCCCTGGAAACCAAAGTAGGTTTATAAATAAATATATTCCTGCAGAGACCCTCTCAGAAATCTGAGAGCTAAAGCAATGTGCTCCCATGAAGCAATGCATTTGTGACCTAACCATGGAAGTTCACAGCTTCCTAAATTGCCGTTTTCCTGCTGGTCTAAACCTAAAATCTAAGTGGCAGCCTCTCACAAAAAAAAAAAAATCCCCAACAAATTCTAATTCCTTTGGTTCTGATCATCTGTCATTTTTTTCACCAACATTCCTTAAAACATTTCTGTAATCTATTATGAATGCATCACTTTTTATATTCATATATCCATTCAATATTTAGAGTCTCACAACATCTCCATAGAATGCTTTCAGATATTTTGAGAATTCTAGAAACGGTGCTTAACCAGTACTCAAAGGGGTTTATGTTTTATTTTATTACCTAATGCATTTAATGCCTTATTTACTCACCTACAATGCACAGTATTAGCTATGTTCATCTGAATATCTATATGCAACTTCCATTCACTTACATATGCCTTAACAGAAATTGCAATAAATAGCCATTTCTTGTATATTAAAAATGTATATACAAATTAGAATCTTTAATTTTATAATTTATTAAATTCAAATGTCTGTGTTCTTTTGCAAAAAAAGTGTTTGGCTTTTCCCTGTGCTTTTTTTGTCATTGAATTAATGTTATGCAGGAGGAGGCAGAACCAGCATCATCAGATTCAAACCCAATTCAATTTTTACAAATTTATCTTCATGAAGTGGGATTGGGATATACTTGCTGCCAGAGTCCTACATCTGTGTTACAACATTGTCCAAGGCTAAATATCATGAAGTCACTGGACCAAAACCTCAGCTGACAACTGCACAGAAATTAATGAAACTCAAACCTGCCCGAGGCCAAAATCCATCCAGATCCATGTACCATCTCCTTAAAAGGCTAAGTTATTTGAGCCTCTATTCAGGACTGATGTGCAAATTCCTCTTTGCATGTCCTATTGATAAAATAATTGTTCCTCTCCATGAAATTCTTTTTACATAGACTTTCCTACCATATCCTCCACACTCATAGCCATGTTCCCCTTAAACCATAATTAAATCTCTCCCATCTAATTGAAGTTTGCTGCTTGAGGATTTTAAAGATCCCTGCTTATTATGATTATTCAATGAGCACCATGCAGTGCATTCATATCCAACATGTTCTTTAATCAGGTAACAAACCACTTCAGCATTTTCCATATGGAAAAGTCATTTACTTACTCAAATGTCCTGATAAAACAGCAGACCAGCCCAAATCTGGGGTTCATTTACTGTGACAGTTTGTGCAGTATTCACAAGGGTTATATTTAGTTGCATTTTGCTTTCACAACCTGAAGATTTTGAGATTTTTAGAGTGGCCATGGGAAAGGATCTCGTGTCCATATACCAGATATGAATAAACTCAGTTTTCTGGTACATGGCATGATTTAATTAATGGTATGTGCATACACTCCTCTTCCTTGTGTCCAAGGGAACAGGACATGCTCATCCATAGGCAGTGCAGTAATTATTACCTGGCTCAATGAGAAAGAAAGGGCTAGGGAAGGAGCTTCCCAGCACACAATCCCCCCACTGACCCCTCCAAAAATCTGCTTGCAACACTAACACCAGTAAGAGGTATCGTGGGCACAGCAAGGAGCCTGTGCAGGCAAACCAGAGCCTTCCTGGGCAAATATTCATATTCTAGGAGAAGGATTTACAGTCTGGGGGTGCAGAAATGAGCAAACAAATTGAGGAAATCCCATGGTCTGACTCTAGAGAAAAATGGAAAAGAAAAAAAAAAAGAAAAAAACAACTCAAGGAGCAATTCCAAGCCAGGAAAACAGTTATTCAGTTATTCTCAATTACAACAGGCAGAAGGTAGTTCCTCCAAAGTGCTGTGCAAATCTGAGATTCCCCTTTCCCATTGCGAGGAAAGCACAAGATGATTTCACTCGGGGTTGTGGCTCAGCACTTGGCTTTGCTCACGGCGGGGGGGGGGGTCAAAAAACGCCGAGCCCTTTTGGGGGATGAATGCCTGGAAACCCCACTAGAGCTGTGTGTGTGCACGTGGATGTGTGTGGGTGCAGCACTCGCCTCTCTGCTCTCTCCTCCTCCCCACCCGAAGTCGAGCAGGATGCGAAGTGATGGAGCCACGGAACTGCATCGAGTACGAACGAATTTCTAAAAACTCATTACGGGGAGGAGCGGAGCAGGCCGGCACATGTGGGAGCAACCTCATCCGAGTTCATCTGCTGGTTTTTATGGTTCAGCAGCACAGTGCTCCCACCAGCCGCCGGCGAGGAAATTGCGCTTCGCATCCCTGCAACCCCCGGCAGCACCGGGGCTCCCAGCAGGACTCGCCCAGGCTGCTCCACTTTTTGGGATGCGAAGTGTCGAGTTGAGTTACCACTAGATGGTGGCACGGCACAAGAAGTACGATTATGACAAAGCCGCTGGACTTTGGTCCCAGGCTGAAAAATCCCTCGATCTGGTGGGGCGGGCTCTGTGCATCCCGGGGGCGCAGGAAGGACGAGGGGCAGTAAAACCCGCTGGGCTCAGTCCCCACCCCAGTGAGGATGGGTGTGAGGATGCTGTGGTGCTGCTGTCTCTGCCCCACCAGCGGCTTGGGGCTGAAGAACAAACAAGGATCCTGCGGGAGAGAAACACAGACAGTGGCACCAATGGAGAAACAGAGCCGTGATCAGCCCCACCGCCCAAACCACTGAAAACAGCTCAAGAATTAAGTTGTTTTCTGGGGTTGCTATTTCTTAGAGCAGCTAAATACAGCCCAGCTCCTCTAAAAAGAGGAATGTTTAGAGGCCAGTAACATTTTGGGGTTTTCTACTGATGATTGTAATTTAATTTTTAAAATCTTTTGTTAAAGAAACACAGCAGCTACAGGAAGACAAACCTGTGTCAGGCGACCCGGGCTCACGGCAGGACAGGGGGTTTCAGGGGACCCCAGGCAGGAGAAGGCTTTCAGGTGATGGCAGCACAGTGTCCTCACAAAGTCCTGCCACAACTGACAGTGCTCAGCTCTCCAGCCCCTGTGGGATGCATCCAAAAGGGGAAAATCCAGCAATCAGGCACTTTGGGATATAGATATAATCTAAAACGATGTATGAAAAAATGTAACCACACAAATATACAATATAACTGTATGTAGACCAATATAAATAAAAATATTTATATTATTCTAAATAAATAGCCTGGGCTGGTTTCTCAGGGGAAGTTGCAGTGAGTTGTCACCATGGTTTGTAATTCTGAAGCCTCAAAGCACTTGGCTCTTCCCCTCTGCCAGCCGTGGATGGGCAACAAGTGCCAACGAGAGCCATGACACTGGCACTGCCTAGAAACTCCCATCAAGGGCTCCCTGGAGTCATTTTCCAAGATTAATTAAAATTCGGAGGAAACTAAGTATCAAAATCACTCTGAGCCTTTGCAAAGGTTCCCAACCCCTGTTCCCAGCTAGATGGAGAACTCAGCTCCCGCAAACAAGCCTCGTGCCATGTGGTGATGTGCTGCAGGCACCCAGTCCTCACAGCAACCGGTCCCTCCTCTGCAAAAGACCAAGAAACACCCAGTAATTTCCAGGAAATCTCTGCATCGGTGACAGTGTTTGTACATGTAGACACCACCCGTTTAACGTGTGAGTTGCAGTCAAGGCAACAGCTGTGGGTGAGACATTTCTAACCCATCTCTGTCTAGTTAATACAGAAACAGCTCATTAATGTTTCATGGAAGTACCTTCCCTGGTATTGTGGTGGCTGCTTGCTTCAATGCAGGGGAGGTTAATGGGGAGGGGGTGTAATTAGAGAACACAAATCATCCGAAATCTGGCACAAACTGGGACAAAACATTCTCCTGTCCTCAACGATTAATGAGAAACATAGAAACACAGATTCATAGAATGGTTTTGGTTGGAAGGCACCTTAGAGATCATCTAGTTCCAACCCCCCTGCCATGGACAGGGATGCCATCTACTGCACCAGGTTTCTCTAAGCTCCATCCAACTTGGCCTTGGACACTTCCAGGGATGGAGCACCCACAGCTGCTCTGGGCAACCTGTGCCAGGGCCTCGCCACCCTCACAGCAACAAATTTCTTTCTAATTTAAATTTCTCCTCCTTTAATTTCAAACTGTTCCTACTTGACCTATTTGCTATCTGCCCTGTAAAAAATCACTCTCCCAACATGCAGTGGCCATCCCTGCAGTGCTGGGGCCTTTGGGTGCTGCTGCAGCTGCTCTGGAAGGAGGAGTGGGCAGAAATGTGTAAAATCTGGTGAAACAACTGAATTTACAGTTAGCAGGAAACTGGCACCCTAAATATCTCCTAAAGGCTTTGTAATCAGAAAGTGAAGGGAGTGGACCTTCAGCTTTGGGGCCCAATTTGGGCAGCACACAAAGCGCTTCCAGGTAGGAAGCTTAAAAACTGGGATCTCTTTCAAACTGGGGTTTTCCTACTGCTGCTCAGGGCAGTGATGCCACTGTCCCAGTGCCCAGGGCTCAGCTGTGTCACCCCAGGCATGAGCAGAGCAGTACTGTGGCATCACTGAGCTGTCACATCAGTGCCACCAGGCGTGACCTGCATCCAGCCAGTGAATTCAACAGAGCTGCCCACCTGCCCTGGCATCCATGGGGACAGTGGTTTGCCAAATCAGGCTGGAGGAGCTTTTACTCTTTTATCTTTTCTTTACAGATTCATTGTTTTGGAAAGCATAAAGTGATTTTTCCCCTCTCCCCAAAAATATTCCATGCAGTATTCCAAAGCAAACATTATTTATGAAGCATCCCTGGCAGGGCTGAGGCCCCACCAGGTGGATGCTGTCTTCAGCCCCCATTTGGCACCAAGGGCATCTTTCCTGAAGATACCCCAAGTGACTTCAGTATCCATTCAGGGCTCCCAAAAATTATTTGGTTTGTTTATCTGAACATCAACAAACTTCAAAAAATGCCCAAAGGAGAGTCACTTGTTACATTTATCCAACTCTTTTAAGCTGTTCAAATACAAGGCTTTCCCAAAAACTGGAAGCATTCCAAAAAGAAGCTAAAAAAAAAGAAAAAAAACCAACAAACTGAAAAATAACTGTCAGCATTTATATCTCATACACCCAACCAAGCCCTGCAGAACTAACAACTGGTGTTTTCCTCTGCAGCTCAGACACCACTGCTATTGCTGCTTTCTTTTGCCACTAATCCCATTTGGTGATGGTTTTCATGCACCCAGGAATGCTGATTCACCACGCTCTCAGGGAGAATAAGTACACAAGACCAGATTGATTTAACCAGAACCATCCTCTAAAGTGCTTGGAAGACATCTATGGCAGTTCCTGAACAAGCATTCAAAACTACATCTTTTTTATTTTAGATTAACAGTTTTTGAGCACTCAGTTGATAAAAGAGGAAACTGAATGGCTGCATTGAGGAAAAAGAAGATGTATTTTCTATTAGGTAATGACAGCTATTTTTTAAGCTGTAGCTGCTATTTTTTACTTTGCATTTTAACCTTCATATCATTGAGAATACAAAAAATATGACAGAGAACAAATATTTTATACTGGCATTATCTGAGTAGTTCCAGTAACAGTGATAAGAATAAATGTGATTTTCTTACGGTAACACCAGATGCCTGGAGGAAACTAATTTTAACAGATGAAAGGGATTTTTATTGCAAACCCATATTTTCACAGGAGTTTAATAAAGTAATATCTTACCTAACCACACTTGGTGAGGACCTTGATCACTTTGGAGGCTCTTGAGCAGCACCTCAGCCCTGTCTGGATACCACCAAAATCACAGTGAGGGACAAGAGTATGGAAAAGTTTTAGGAGGGTCCCCTAAACACCTGATATCCCAGTTCTGAGCATGATCCAGCTACTCTCAGAGCTGCTGCCTTCCCTGGTGGTGTGGCCATAGCCAGCCTTGCATGGCCCTAGTTCCATTTGCTCCATCAGGCCTTTGAGAAGGGAGCATCCCCAGCCAGAAGGACAGAATTTCCAGGAGAAGGGAAGCACCTTGAAGGCTTTTTGTAAAGAGAATGTATCCGTGCACATCTGCACATATGGAATTTCTTTCCAGATCAGTGATTTTTCCTCACAAAATGGCTTTCCTGAGCTTTATACTGCAGCTGCTTAGTGTAGCTAAGGGGTTTTTTTCCTTTCCAGGGTAATTAAGCTGCCTGCAAGCAATAAGGAAAAAATTAAGCTCTAAGTTGTTGCTACAGCATGATCTCAGCTACCATTGCTGTTAGTAAATTTAATGCATGAGTGTCCTTTCAGTTAACTTCAGCTTTCTGGCAGCAGAAGTCCAGACAAATAGCTTAAGCTTACACATCTATTATGTTGAAATGATAAGCAATGGTTACTTCCAGGAAAAAAAAATAATCTGCTTTGAACCATACCCTGAAGGGATGCACAAGTCTGTTCAGCTGCTTATTTCTTTCCACTGGACATAATAATAAAAAAAAAAAGAACCTGGATGATGAGTGGGCTTGGGTGACCAAATCAGCAGTTATAGCCAATCCCCAGCCTCAATGCTGGTAGAAAAGAGAATATTTGCATTAAAACTCCAGCAGTGATTTTTAATCTAGGATTTCTGCTTTTCCCTTCATCCCTCCCAGCAGCTCAGTAGAGCCGTTGTGGGGAGCAGCAAGTTCAGAAATGCAGTCAGGCTCTTTGCTCTGAGTCACACAGGGATGCTGTGCAGTGTGGCTATTCCCAGGAAGGAGCAGCAGCTATTGGAGATGCTCTTGAGGACAGTGTCGGGAAATAGAGAAGGAAGATTCTGCTACAACATAACTATTCCTCTCCCCACGCAGCATGATGCTGCAAGAGAGGCTGTGAGAGGGACGCTGGGGTTATTCCAGAATTGCAATCAGTTTGCAGCATGTTAATAAGCCAGAAAACAAAGGCAAATTCCTACTGCCCAGGGACCCGCAAGGTTGGATGCTGCCCGTCCTCCTGGCAAAGCATTTTGCTGTAATGCATTTGTGTTGTCTCAGCGAAACACAAACGGGGGCGATGCTGGAGGCAGCGGGAGGAGGGGAGCAGAGCCAGGGAGGTCCTGTGGTAGAGCTCAGCGACATGGATGTAGGCTCAGCCCAGGGATGTAAGCTCAGCCCAGGGATGTAGGCTCAGCCCAGGGATGTATGCTCAGCCCAGGGATGTACAGCTCAGCCCAGGGATGCACAGCTCAGCCCAGGGATGCACAGCTCAGCCCAGGGATGCACAGCTCAGCCCAGGGATGAACAGCTCAGCCCAGGAATGTACAGCTCAGCCCAGGGATGTACAGCTCAGCCCAGGGATGTACAGCTCAGCCCAGAGTGGGAGTGGGGACAGAGGAGAGCAGAGAGCAGCCATAACGATGCTGCAAATATTCACTGCCTCTTGGGCAAACAGCACAAAATAAGGCAGAGAAGAAGCGAACGCAGCCCAAACCCTCTAAGGATCCTCCTTTCAACAATAACACACGAAAGTACTACACTATGGCTCCTCTTTTCCCACCCCAGCGTGGAGAGCAGGCAGCTCCTCCTGCACCACGGTCCCTTCCACACGGGGAATTATGGCCAGGGCCGCGCTGGCCCTGCCTGCCCTGATGCCACGGCGCCTGCCGGCTGCGGCTCGGCCAGGGCAGGCAGCCAGGGGGTTATATTTAGCAACAGCAACAAAACAGGCAGCGGGATCAGCTGACTGAGGCAGGGAGCTGGCGCATGGGTTAGTGTTAGACAGCACATCTCCTGCGCTGAGAGCGGGGAGGACAGAGCCGGGCAGAGCCGTGGAGCCGGGGGAGCCGGGAGCCGCCCGTGCCTCGCACCCTGCAGCCGCGCAGGTAAGGGGAGGGGGCCCTGCGAGCTGGGGTCTGGCCCTGGGCTGTGTCCTGGGCGTCGCCGGGCACAGCCGGGATGCTGGCAGGCAGGGATGCTCGAGGCGTGGTGGAGGAAAAGCTGCAGGGCAGGGGGTTCTGCTGCCCGGGGGCCGCAGGGCGATGGGGGGGAGCTGACCTCGCTGCGGTGCCCAGGGCAAAGGGGATGCTATCCCGGCTGGAGCCGACCCATCGGAAGAGTTTTACTGTAAATAGGTAATTTGATTTCCTTCCAAAGGAAGGGAATGTTGGCAGGACTTAATTGCTGATCAGTTCTATCCTGATTAATCACGACATGCCCGGGCCTCTTAGCAGGAACATGTGTCCGCCCTCCTTAGCGCCGGGCCCAGACCTTGACAAAGGGTGGGAGGGAAGGCAAAGGAACAAGCCTTCTCCTTAGGGCTTAAAGACATGAGGAAAAAGGAGCAGACAGGAAAAAAGGGTAATAAAAAGGCCGCGAGGTTTAAAACAAGCATCTCCTGCTCTCAAAACAGCAAACCCCAGGTTGGCTGATTTTACCAGTAGCACCTGAGAAAAACCAGTAAGAGCCAGCATCAGCCTGGGAAGGGCTGGGCACTCTGGAGCTCTGCCCTGGGCTCGGCACGAGCTGCACGCTTGTGCTCTGTGTGTGATCTGCAGCTTTGCAGGAGGTTCAACAAAGCCAGATTTATTTCCAGCAATGACAAGCAAGGCATTAAAATAGCTGGCAAAGCACTTTTGCATTTAATCACACAACAAAGCTATATTGTGTCGGCAGATTAGTCACATACAAATTTCATTGGGGGAAGCAGTAAAAAAAAAATCCAGGTTATGTGGTCATTTCTGCCAGAAGGGGAGATAAGGAAAGCATAGGGGAGAGCGTTTGGAGGAAAAAAACCCATAATCAGTGCAGCTAGAAAACAATGCAGCACAAAATACCTTGAAATATTTGTAATTCAGTATATTTGACTGAGTAGTGGGATCAGTTTGGTGGAAATACATCCTAAAAGGAGTTGAGGATGACTATTTGAATATAAAAGACACGAATTACATCCCTTTGACTCTGTGTAAGCACTCACAGAAGGATCTACCACTCCATAACTACATTTATGAACCACTGGCAAAGACAAAAGTGACCACGTTTGTACATTGTCACCTGGAGCTTCTAGAATAACCAACTGTAATGTTGCTTTTCTTGCATGGTGCTCCCCACAGGGGCAGGTCAGCTCCTTTCCTGTCGAGTTCAGCTCTTGCCTGGTCAGACACAGGGTGAAGTCAGAGCCCTGTTACAGTGAATAGACCTGGAGTATTAAATGAGAATAGTTTGTGCCTTGCTGCTACAACAGAGACAGTGAAATGAGCTTGTGGCCCTGCCCCACACCTCTCCAGCTGTGCTCCCTTGTGCTGCTTTGGGAGTCATCCCCATCTCCTTAATGAACCTTTTATTTGCTCCTGCACTTAATCACTTGGCTTCTTTTGTATATTTATGAAGCCATGGAAAAAGAAGTCCTGCCAAAAAACTTTTAAAATGCAGTTTTTGTAAACAGCACTCTTTGCCACAAGATGATATCAGGTGGCTCAGGTACTGTGGACTTCATAGAAATGAGCCTAGAATTTCTTTACCACAGCTGGATTTCTCATGCTGATCATGTCTGCTCTGCTCTTTGCAGCCATGGCACCCCGGATCAGACTGAGCCTCTCAAAGCCTCTCCCAACCATCCGTGAAACCCACGAGGAAGCGATGGAAGATCCAACCAACAACCCAAAGCACACTGGAAGCACCACAGGCAGCCCAGACTTGTACTCCAGTGATGACTACATTCAATCCATCTGCCACCTTGCCAGACCCACTTTCCCAGCCCTTCCTGAAGGCAGACATAAGGTTCAGGACAGAAAGATCCTGAAGACCCTTGAAGATGTGTCACATGCTCCAAACCTTGCAGAGACGCAGCAGGAAAGGTCAACATGTAAACTCACCAATTTCATCTCAAATGTGGTGCCACTGGGAAAAGTCTCACCTGCAGAAGCTGACTTTTGGTCCAGAGAGGACCCCCTGGAGCAGATTTACACCCATGCAGGAAATCTTTGCTCCTCAAAGGCTTCCTCATATGGTAAAAGTGCCAGCAGTAGTTACTCACAGTGCAACTCTTCCGCCCCCAGCAGTGACCTGCATTCCCAAATCCTGAAAGAAAAAGCCACAGGGAAACCCAGCTTTCCACGAGTGTTCAGTTTTCCAAGACTTCCCTCCCCAAGACCAGTTCAGAAAGAAGCAGTCTGCTCAGAGCTGAGGTATCTCAGAAGGGATGAGGGAACAGTTTTAGGGAATAACCACAATCAGAAAGAAAATGGCTCCATGTCCATTAACGCTGAGGAGCTATGGGCATCCTCAGCCAGAGGGAAGGTGGTAGGAAACTCAGCCCTGCACTGCTCTGTAAGAAGGCAGAGTTGGTTGAATACAACAGCCATCGATGAAAAAGAAGGGAGAGAAACTTCTCACTTTGACAAAAATATGATTGGTGAGGTCCCCACTAAGCAGAGATACTTCGAGTCTTTCCAGGTCCCCAAAAAAGCCACGATCCATAACTGGATTTCAGAGCACAGATGCATCTGGAAAGAAGCAAAGATAAAAGCTTGTTTGCTCCCAGCCATTGCTGAAGTGTGAAGAAGTAGCTGCTCAGAATAATTTTATTCACAAGATGTAACCACCCTGTGCTCTAGCAGCTCTCCCTGGAGTCCTCACACAGAAAACATGGCTTGAATATGCATGCGAGTCAGGCAGGCTATTGTGACCCATCATATCCCTCATCCGTGGGCAAAGGGACAATCCAGAACCTCATCTGCTAAGGAAACAGCAATCAGTTCTCATTTTGGAAAGGCAACTGTTCATAAAGCATCTCCTCCCACCTGCTGCCTAGAACTGCCCTGAGCATAAAGAAGAGCTGGAGAGAACACAAACCCCATCTGTGCTGGAGAAGAAGTGATCTGTGGGAACATGGAAATACCAGTGTTTGCCAGCCAATGCCAAAGCAGCCAGATGTTGCTCACACTTGAGTACAGTTATTCTGAAAGGAACATTTTGGCCAGTGCTCAGACAGGGCAAAATGTGCTCTCTCTGACACATGCATTTACCAGGAGACCCATCACAGATCCCTGTGTCAGCACCAGGGTCCCACTGGAGAGGTCATCTGTTAGCTAGTAGCATAAAGAACTATTTCTTGAAAACCGTAAGAAGTCTTTCAAGAGGATTTACTGGAGAGCAACATGGAGAACATTACAACTCCTTGGGTGGGGATTTTCCTGTTGCTTACCCTGGCACAACTCTGCTCCCTTTACTCCTTGACTTACCCCTGCCATAAGGAGAGCTATGAGTCCCGGGTGGGCATTGCTATGCCAGTGCTGCTGCTCCTCTAGAGCCAGCTGTAAAGAAATAGGCATCGTGCTGGTCTCTGCACTGTCACAGCCAGGCTGCACACCAAGGCACCCACAGAATTTGTAGGAGCCCCATGAACTCACATGCAGCTCTGCAGGCTCAGAAGAGCAGCCTTGGCTGAGGAGCAGCCTAGGGATGCTGGGCTGGGGCTCATAGGACCTGTAAAACAATTAATTTCTGTGTTTCCCTACACGTCTGTGCTTCTGTATTCTCACCTACCTGACAATGCAGACAATGTTGACTGTGCTTTGCCTGATGCTGTGAGACTGAAACATGCATGTTACAACCATCCAGCACATAACATTTATGAAACCGTTCACTTGCTGTTACTGCTAAATGCCGTGTCTGTAAGATGTGAAGCATTCCCACATGGCTGTGAGGTCCCAACGTGGGGTGGTGGGCACTTGCCCAGCCCATCCCTCTCTGCCACACAGACTTCTTCATCCAGAGAAACTGTCCCTGGCACTTTGTCCTGTGCTCAAAGCAAACTCATGTACCTGTGTCTCATTCCACACTCTCTGTAGCCAGCCAAGAGAAGTAGGTGAGAAACTGCAAAGCAATACCAGCCTTATTATTACTACTACTAGGAATAAATGTTTTGGCACAGTGGAGAGCACAGGGACCAGGCTGTTTGCTCAACAGCAGCTAAGATGAGAAATAGCATTGGAAAGCTGCAATTATAAAAATACTCAAAAGTGATTTCCAAACCACCCTCGAGCAGATTAAATCAGAAGGCAACTGCTCAGTACCAACACGAGTGTAAATACGCTCAAGGATCAAAAGGTGGAAGAGTTGGAGCTTCTCAGCCTCACACCTCTTACCTCATATATTTTTTCTCCTGTTGAAACTCATTAGTGCTGTGAAGATTAACTGCTTCTGGCTTTGTTTTTGAACTAACCACACAGCAAGAACAAAAGTGAAAGTGGATCCTGCATTTATTAAAGCTAATGGGAAGAGTTGAACCTGGGAGGTGCCAGCCCACTCTGCCTCCTCCACACCTGTCCCTCCCTTCTCAGGTAAATGCTGAGGTTTAAGTGATACTTGTCCTCATTGCTCTGCTGCCACTTAAATTTCTCTCCATGTGAGTATTTATGACACTAATGCCTAGCAAGTCTTGTGCCAACTGCATGTATCACTGCTTTTGACAGAGGAAACAAATAAAATCCTTCCATCCAGTTGTTGTTTCCATTACTGCATTCCATGGGGGATTATTTTCAGTGCAGGGCTGTTCCACAGCACATGGGCTGTGACTTGCCACGCAAACACCTCCTCACCCTGCCAGGTCACCAACAAAGCCAACTCCCAAAATCTTTTCCCACTCATTTAACACCTTGCAAAGCTTTTCTGCAGGCAATGGCTTCTTGTAAAACCAGCCAGGCTGTGTATCAGCAGATCCACCTAGGACTGGCACTGTAGCTGAAAGATTCACCCTGATGGCAGAGGCACAAAGGGTCTTCCCACTGATGCCCAGCACTGATTCCTTCTCAGCTGCCACATAATCTTGCAAGTCTCTGAAACCCATCACCTTTGCTCTCCAGAGCAGAGACACAGGAGCAAGTGCTGCAAGAGCAGGGAGCAGTGCTGTGGTTGGGGGGCTGGGGTGATGGCAGGGTTGGGTTCAGAGCTGGGGGGCATTTGCAAACACAGTGTTGGTTCCAGGTTTGCTCAGCTGCAGCTGCTACATGCCCATGCAGCAGTAGGAGTTTGGTGTTAGGTGCAGTAGGGAGGAATGAAGCTTTGGAGTGAACTGTCTCTTTCTGGAACTTACTTTTTCTTTAGTGAAAACTCAGGTTCTGCTCAAGCAACTGAGTTTTGCAATAGG
Source organism: Serilophus lunatus (assembly GCA_013399895.1). Lineage (NCBI taxonomy): Eukaryota > Metazoa > Chordata > Aves > Passeriformes > Eurylaimidae > Serilophus > Serilophus lunatus. The sequence goes on along the minus strand of VXBA01005853.1, from coordinate 2,549,662 downwards.
AGCAAAAGCTGCTGGGATACAGCACAGGTGGGGACAGAGGCACAGGCAAATTAGGGTCACAGGAGTGGCAAAGCATCAGGGTGAGAGGAGAGGAAATGTGGGGTTGGTGGTGCTAGAGAGAGAGCAGGGAGTGCCCAGCAGGAAAGGGGTGCTGGGCATCAGGAGCCAAGAGCTCCAACTTGAGGGATTCCAGCTGTGCAGTAAAGGTTGTGACAAGAAAATCTGGTTTAACACAGAACAGAGGCAGCACATGGAGAGGGTTGTTTCTATTTGCTTCAGCTACCCTTCACGTTCAGATAAATCCTGTTTTGAGAAGCTCAGTCCTCACCTTTTCCACCATCAGCTCTGTTGGAAATGAGCACATCAGTCCCCATGAAATCACTGTGCAATTCAATATGCAGCAGTTCCCTGGATAAGTGACATTTGCAGCTGTACATCACTCACCTGCTGCAGATACACTTCAGGCTGGTTTGGTGAGGAGCTGGGGAGTGGAGCAGTCTCATCACCCCACTGTAACACCCCCTCTGCTCCTCAGCCACCGAGGGCTTTTCAGAATCCACCTGAGAGCTGCTGAGAGATCCTGCAGTCCTACCAAAGGAAAATAAATTGGAAGTCATTGGATGTGATAACGAGGCCTGTAGTTATACATCACTTTTCTCCCTGTTCCCCCCTTTGGTGACCACTGGACAAACACCTGGGCCATCAGAAAATGCTCCCCTCTTTTCCTTTGTACAAAACAACCCCCAAGGATAAACCTGATGCCTGTTCAGAAGTGCTCCCAGACAAGAGAGAAAACCTTATCTAGGAATTTAGGTCACAGAGCGAGATAAAAGCCACGCTGCTTCCATGGCCAATCTCATGGCAGGCTCTGCATTTGAAGTCAATGGCAGAAAAATCTCATTTACTGAGATCATCGGAACTGCTGAGAGGATTTGGATTAATTTGAATGGGGAATTGGTATCTAAATCCCACCAGCAGCTTTCAGTCTCAGCCTTCAGAACCAGTTCACAAGCAAACTGTGGGCTAACGTGCAGCTCTGCTTGCACAGTCGTGCGGTCTCCTCCTGCTGCAAGAGACAAATGCATTTGGACACAGAAAATCATGGCCAGAACTTACAAACCAGAGTTGGCGAGGTAGAAACAAAACTGTCCCAGTCTTTCCTCAGATTCTTGTCTTTTAAATTACAGAGATACCAATCATCTCGAGCCACAGGCAAGGAAGCAACAGCTCCAGGATTCTTGCTAACAGGATCTGGTGATCAGATCTGGGCAGTGCAGAGGCAACTTGTAAAACTCCTACAGCACCCTCACCCACCCCAGGAGGGGCCTTTCTGTGCCCACAAGGACAGGCAGCAAGGCAGACTTTGATCAGAAGCACTGCAGTGTGATTACAGACAGGGATAGGTCATGGATGGGGCTCTCTCAGCGAGGGATTGTAATGAGCAGAGACAAGCTGGAGCAGATGGAAGGGCTGAACACAAACAGGGAGATGCAGGAGGTGTGTGAGCAAGGTTACAGAAACCAGTTTCTTAAAACATCTTTACCTCTGAAGTCAAGATTAAAGCAGTTATTTTTGATTTAAGAAAAAATCCAAATCTTAAAGCTCCGAGGAAAACTCCCACCTTTTAAGGGGAACTTGAGCCCGAGGCAGAACCCAGGATCCCTCTGCTCAAAGCACGGGGTTCGTGGGTGGTGCTTCCAGCTTTTCCACTGCCCTAAAGTGCTTGCATTTGGGCCTAATTGCTCATTGAGGGCATATTTTAATTAACTTTGAGCCTTCCTTTGTGGTGAGAAATGATAAATGAAGTTAAACTGCATTTAGTGACTAAGCAGGAATCTCTCAACTTTGAACGAAACCTTGACTGTCCCATCAGAAATGTGATTCATGGCAAAGGGTTTTGCATTTTGGATCTGCAGCTGTAACCATGGGCTGAATAGAGATCTGAAATGAGGGCTGAAAGCTTTTTTGGTTTTGTGTTTGAAGAGTCAGAGCATTAAAGCACAGCTCTTTGCCTTGCTTACCAGAACCCATTTGTGTTTTGTGGCTGGCACAACTTATGTGGGCCATAGTTGACAGCAGGGATGACTCCTCAAGCACCACATCATGGGCTCGTGGTCTTACCCTGTGCTCTGGGATTCTCAAATATAATCTAATTTTCCTGACATGAGTTAGAGCTGATGCAAAATACATGTTGTGTAAATACAGAGATATTGTTCCTGGCAATTGCAGCCTTCCTGGAATTAATGGTCCTGGAGGCAACACTTCCAAGGACTGTTGTGAGGAGCTGTAGAAAAACTGGACATTTTTAGAATACCAGCTAGTTGCTACATAAAATTTGACCAAATGCCATTTAAAATCAAAGGGAGCCTTTAAGTGCCTTGGAATGGGCTTGTAATGGGAATCATTTTCTGCTGCATTTAAAGCACAGATTTCTAATAGCAGCTGATGAATCAAATTATTGGTTTATTTATTAGCATTTCGTCAAACATTTCTTGTCTTTGCTTTTAAGTTAATCTAGCTGAAAGCCCATCAGCCAGCTGAGCTTAGGAAAAACTGTGCAAACCACACTGCTTTATCTGCCTGTGCCTCACACACCTGCAGTGGCTTTTCCCCTCGGGATCAGCAAGTCTGTGCTCTGCAGAGTGTGTGGTCACGCACAGAGAGTGCAGAACTGGCCAGCAGGGACACTGCCACATCTTATCTGGTGGCAGAATATGACACTTGCAAGTCAGCTGAGCTCAGATGAATGTTATTTTTTATCTTGATGGCAAGTATATAGGACAGAAAATGGCTTATACCAGAGGTGCTAGGCTGCTTTACAACTATGTGAAAGGAGGTTGCAACCAGGTGGGGGCCAGTCTCTCCTCCTAAGAAGCAAGTGACAGGACCAGAGGAAATGGCCTCAAGTTGTACCAGGGGGTTTAGATTGGGTATTGTGAGAAATCACAGAGTTGTCAAGCCCTGGAACAGGCTGCCCAGGGAAGTGGTAGAATCACCCTGGGAGTGTTCAGAAAACATGCAGATATGGCACTTGGCAACATGGTTTAGTGGTGGGTTTGGCAGTGCTGGGTTAATGGTTGAAGTGGGTGATCCTAGAGGTCCTTTCCAACCTTGATGATTCTATGATTCTATTCTATGGTTTTATTCTATAATTTTGTATCTTAGCAATACACTTGGTGAAGCACTGGCTGAGCTACCCTGGCTTGTGGCTCACCTTCAGAACATGGGGATGTCACATCTCAAGCAATTACACAGGAAATACTAAATTGGCTCACAAATGCCCTTCATGGTTTAGCAATTCCAGCCTCCCACCAGGCCCTGTTCAACTGGGAGCTGTGAGAATGCATGGAGTGGCCATCCCTGACATGCTGAGCCTACAAACCATTACAACCTCATTAGTACAATGAGCTGGGAGCTTCAGAGTGAGGTTGATTTGCACAAAGAGCAAAGGAACCTGGACATGGTCCTTGCTCACAGCAGAGCCAGATGTGAAAAACAGTGAAAGGGGTGAAGCACATTAATCACGGGTTTGATCATGCCTAGCTTCGAACCCAGAAAGATCCAGGTCCTGCTCTGGACCTCAATTTAGGACAGATGGGTGTTTGAGCCCCTGGCACCGTTTGCAGTAAACAGCAGTTTGGTGATACAAATACTGCAGTTGTTTTTCTGGTCCTGCCCAGCAGAGGGATGGGCTGGAGGCTGTAGCTGGGATTCTGCTGCTGCTCCCAGTCTGGTTCAGTCCCAGCACTCCGTGAAACATCACCTCTTCTGCCAGGCACTAGAAAGGGACACAGAGCATGGCCAAAGCACTGTGACATGCAGCTTTCCTCCTGGTGTGGTGGAATGTGAGGCACACCCAGCACTCAAGGGATGGTGACATCCCTGCCTTGGATGGCAGCTTCTGGGGATGTGCTTCGTGCTCCCTCTGCTCAAACCTGGTTTGTTGGAACAAGGGTACACAGATAGGAAACAAAACAGCATCTTGCTGTGAAGGGTCAGCTCCTGGAATTAATTGCTGCAGGATGTCAACAAGATAAAATTTAGCAGGATTCAAGAGAGGATTAGACAGTCCTGTGATCAGGAACATTTGTGCAATGCTAACTGGGTCAAAGAAATACAAGAGAAATTAAGCGTTGCACTTCCCTGAAGGGCTGAGCTGGTACCAGCTGGATTTAGAACAGATTCCTCTCCACCTCCCCTTCCCAGCCTTTTTATAGCAACAAGCAAATAGCAGGATCTATTGCAAAGTGTTTCCTTAGAATAATAAAGCATTGCCTGCTCTAGGAAGTCCTTGAGAGCCACAGTGACAACTGGTCCATGCTACAGAGTGTGGCGAAACCCTCGTCTCTACCTTTACCTCATAGAAATGGAAGTTTCCCTTCTCTGCTGCCTCTAAGCCTCAAATCAACAACTTCTCAAGAAAAGAATGAACTGCACAATAAACTGGCTGCAGATGAGCTGGTTTGGTCTCCACCCTGAAATCCTTTTCTGAACATAATTAACCAACTTAGTTATATAACTGTATGACAGCATTAACCAGAAAATCGTGCAGGGTAATAGCTAAATCCAAAAGCCAACACTAGTGGAATTGTAGGGGAGGGGATTAATGGGAAAGGGGGGTTCTACCACCAAAGCAGAAGAAATTGGGTCTTGCAACAAGGAAGCAAAATCCTCAATGAGACAGAGTTCATTCTCCAGGTGGGCAGGTGCAATAGCTGCTCCAAGGTGGGAGCTGCCATGGAGGTAGTAGGTGGAGGCTGGGCTGCACAGCATAATCTTTTCCATAATTTTATGTATCAGTAGAAAGATGCTGGCAAACATCTGTAGTCTTTGCAGATTTTTCTGACACCATAAAAGTGCTCCTGGCACAATTGGCCAGAAGGCACGAGGCACTGCATGTGACAGCAAGGGCAGTACAGCCTGCTCAGGGCATCAGTTCACTTCACTAAATTTCACTGTCTTCAACAAAAGGATTCTGAGAGAAAAGTCTCTCTAGGGCTAATGCTGGCAACAGAAAATTACCTGGTGAACTCAGATAGGCAGCAGAAATCTTTGAATTCTGTGGCCAAACACAAAGCCTTCTTCCTATAGTCCACTGCAAACGGTACAGGATAGAAAGGAAAACATGTCAACATTTAAATCACTCCATTGGCAGAAATTTGTGATGCCCTTTGTTTTCAAAAATTTTATAGAATCCCAGACTGGTTTGGATTGGAAGAGACATTAAAGAGTATCACCTGGTTCCAATCCCCTGCAATGGGCAGGGACACCTTCTACTATCCCAGGTTGTTCCAAGCCCCATCCAACCTGTCCTTGGACACTTCCAGGGATGGGGCAGTCACAGTTTCTCTGGGCACCCTGTGCCAGGGCCTCACCACTCTCACAGGGAAGAATTTCTTCCTAATATCCAATCTAACACTGCCTTCTGTCAGTTTGATGTCCTTCATTTGGGTATTTGCTGCCAAAATTGCCAAGGGAAAAACCCCTCCCCAAATGGCATCACCAGATTCTGTTGCATATAATACCAATACTAGAAATTCAATTTCAAAATGAAGTTTGAAATGTGTTCATTGTTTTCCTTTTCCCTGCTCTTCCAGGAACAGCACTATTAAATATGGTCTGTCCTAACTTTGCCAGATTGAGACCTGTTAGGATTGTGAGGTCCCAGTCATCAGACTGAAGTGACTGTAATTAGCATTTCTAGAATTATTTCCTTTCTTACTAACAGCATAAAGCCCTATGTTTGCAGCAGTTTGTCACACTACCTTTTTTTTTTTTTTTCTCCTAGAGGAGTATTTCTTGCTTGGATCAAAATAAAAGATTTTCTTGTTCCTGGTACAAGCACTCACCTCCTGACCCACTCAGGCTCCCAGGCTCTTTCAGCTCCATTGTACTTCAGCAGACAACACAGACAGATATCTTTATGGATCAAGGGCCCTTGCAGATATGTTCAAGAAGTCACTGCTCTCAGAAGCTTGTACAGAGTGTTCCAGGCCAACAATACAGTATCTTTAAAATCACTATGAAAACAAAGAACTGCACTGAACATATTCCTTTTACTGGGGACAGGAGGGAACCAACCCACCTGACAGGCTGGAGTCACATTGTTCAGCCTGCTGTGGAGAGGAACAGGACATGGCCATGGCCTTGTACCCTCCTCAGCCCATTTGATCTGCCTGAATTCAGAGCAGTTCCACCCTTGCTAAGCTCCCTCAGCTCCTGGGATGTGATCCTTACCTGCAGGACAGGAGGGAGCAGAACTAACCTGCTCCACCATCCAGACAGCCAGGACCTTCAGCAGGCTGCTGGCTTTTTGGGATATTTCTGCTTCCTGAAGAATGGGAATAATTCTTATTTAGGGAAGATTTGTAAGATTAGCCAAATCAGTAAGAAAAAATAATTATACAAGATTTTTAATAGCCAGCAAAGGATCACAGGGGTAAAAGAGGAGCAAGTGTTGCAGTGGTTCTTTCTCCTCATTTATTTCATTATTTCCTACAGGACATGAGTAATACATACATACCAACATAACAAAAAGGCTGGATGGCTACTGAGGATGATGTAACTAGTTGAAACTGCAGTTTTCACACCATCAAATGTGAGAGCTTAATTAAATTGTACAGCCATGCCAAAGCCTCAGGACTGGACCCAGGAAAAAAATGAAAACTCAGTTCATTGGAATGTGAATCCTCATGTTGGGTGCCACAGGTCAGACATCTGCCCTTGTGCCTGCAGTGCTTCAGTGGGTTGGGACAGGTCTCAGGCAAGACAATCTGTTCCACATGCACATGTGGTAACTTCATTTTTTGTACCCAAACTTCTACCTTTTTTTCATCCCTCGTCCCTCACTGGTCCCTGGATGAACGATTCCACCCATGGGAGAAAATGTTACACAGAGTAATCCCATCCTGTCCTGTAGTCTATTACCTAAACTTACACAAAAAGTATTTCTAGTTTACTATGTGCAAACATTTGCAGGAATAGCCCCATTAACACAGGGGTACAGAGAGCAGCTAAGGCAGGATAAACCTCCAGCTGTCTCACACAGTGACTCCAAACACTACCAAGGGCATGAAAGGACATCAGTTCATTAAGTTTGCTTTTATTCACTGGAAATACTGGTTCCACTAACCCAGCACTGCCAAGCCCACCATGCCCCCAAGTGCCACATCTCTACAAGTCTCTTAAATCCCTGCAGGGATAGTGACTCCACCACTTCCCTGAGCAGCCTGTTCCTATGTTTGATAACCCTTTCCATAAAGAAATTTTATGGAATATCCAATCTAAACCTCCCCTGACACAACTTGTGGCCATTTCCTCTAGTCCTGTGCCCTGTTACCTGGGAGAAGAGACTGATGCCCACCTTTCACAGAGTTTGATGAGGTCTCCCCTGAAGTTCAGTCTTCAGAGGTACTAACTAGGACAGTTATTCAATATCTCCATTTATTTCCTTTACACAGTAATATGTAATTCATATTTCTGAGATTGCAGCAGTTGTTCCATGTGTCCCATGACCCACATGAGTGCACAGGTCTAGCAAGAACTTGGTTCCCATCATCTCACCATGGAACCACTCCAAACATGAAGCAGTCTCACGTGCTACTGGAGCCTGGCATGTTCCCCTAGAGCCCAGAAGACTTCACAGAACAACTAAACAAGAAAAGGTGTAGCCTTATCAAGTGACTGATGTATTAAAAGAAACAGCCAGGCCACAAGAGCACATGTCAGGACACTTCCCTTCACCCCATGCTGCTCATGAGAGCCTCTCATACAGAATTTGTAAGACTCCTCCCTCCCACTGCTTTATTTGGGAGAGGTGGGAGGGTAGTTAAAAGCAATACTTGAGATAGTTAAGAGAAATCCTTGAGCATCTCTAGGCTTTACCTCATCTAATCTGTGACTTGCTACCAGGGTCAGCAAAACCAGCACATGGCTTGGGTCAGGTCTTTAGATAAAACAGGCCTGTGCCCTCTTTAGCAGCAGACTGCTAATCTACATGCTGTTTTTTGAAAAGGAAGAAGGGAAATCAACAAATCCAGTCCCCAAAGAGCTATAAATATCATTACTCACAGTGGAGAAACTACTGCTAAGTCACTATTAGTACCCAAAGGGAGTAACCTCTGCCTTTAACTAGAAAAAACCTAGAAGATAATCAGAAAAACACCTAGAAAAATCTCGAAAAACTAAGTTCAACTAATTAGAAAAAGGTACAATTAGATGAAGCTTAAGTCTTTGTGGTCATAAAAACCCAGGAGGGGGGTATATATAGTTTTATTTTCTGCAATGTACATTTTTTTACAATAACATTCAGTCTTTAAGAAATCTGTACTGTCCACTGACACACCTAGGTTTAACCATAACATATATAACATACAACATAACATGTTACCTACCAAAAACTGATAATATGTAAGAACACTAAGCTTATTTTGGAATAAGGAAATATTCAAATACACTAAAAGTCCCTATAGCTTAATTAGCTCTACTCCTTTCCATACAAATAAAGGAACATTTAGAAAGTGAACAATTAGTGCCCTTGGGTTAGGAGGGGAGGATGAAAAGCAAGAAAATAACTAGAACACTCACCTTTAATGAAGCACTGCTTCTCCCAAAAGGTCACTCCATGTACCTTGCTTATTGTTGTCCTTCCCACTAACCTTTTTCTCAGTTTCTACTCCCTCCCTTTCTCTCTTTGGGACCAATTCCATGTTTTAAGTCTCCTCTGCTCTAACCACACCAGTAGAAAAGACAAGCCACACAGTCAACTGGACTGATTTTGGAAATTCCCACACTAGAAGGCACAAATCCAACTTTTTTTCTATCACTGAAGAAGCAGTGGACACAGTGTATGAAGGACCAATAACTAGGAGTCTGTCCAGAGCCATTTTATACTCAGTTATACTGAAATAGCTTGCAGTAAAGTAACTACAGGTAAGGGAAGACAAAATTTCTCCTTCCTGGCCGAGGACCACAGGACACAGGCTCAACTCAGTCCTTTTCCTGAGTGAGAGATGCTGTTTTCTATGTATATTCTCTGGTGAGGAGCAGCCTCTCCATTAATTTGGCAGTTTCCCTACAGACAGCTCTCTCAATACTTACATACCAGGTTAGCAGATATCATTTAAGAGCTTGTAAACTCCAGTTTGGAACCACATAACAACTGTACTCATCTAAAAACACAACATTAAGTAGATCAAAGGCAGCAAGCAAAGCCCTACAGAATTTTATCACGGAGGACCAAGTAGATGTTTTTCATCCCCATCATGACAGTTGGATTTGTAAATCCAACATTTAACTGGCATGGACGTATCAAACCACTAGAAAAGGTTAATTTCTGGGTCTGAATTGCCACAAATTCTCTTAAGAATAGCTCTACCAGCCACACTTTGTGGAGGGCACTGCAATCCATTCACACTGTGTGCAGATGAAGCCTGTGTTTCCCACACCATCTAGTGGCAATCCTGCAAACGTGCCGGGAATTAACAACTCATCCATGAGACAAAAACCCAAGAGAAATCACTGCTGAGTCTGCAATGGACTCATCACACCACTGGGAACTTACAGCTGCTTCAAGACAGCACATTTTAAATCTTCAACCAATACTCTGGGGCCTGGGGCATCCATGGGAACGCTGAACTAGAGAATTTATTCCGTAGCAAAGCAGCAGCAAAACACTGAATACTGTGGTGCCAGGGAGTATTGTGGGCTTCAGGCTTCACACACAAGGGTGCTCACGTGTTTGATTGCTGCTGCCAGTGATGGGAACACCACAGAGTCTGCTCTGTACACACACACTGAGACAGCAGCACCCCCTAAGAAAGAATGAGGATTAAAATCAACTAAGGACAAGAGTTAGAGGAATCTCATTCCTGATAAAGATCCAAGAAATCTTCACTTGGTTCCTTCCATGGTAAATCAATTTAGTGTTTGAATTCCTTCCTGCTGTCAGACCCCAAGTCTACTTTGTGCTCTCTGGAGTGGGAAGAGGAAGGAAGGAGAGGGGTCTACAGGACCCAGACAAAACCTGTTGACCCTCCACTGCACAACTGACCTGAGTGACCTGGGAAGGTCAGAAGATGGCCATGGGGCTGAGATCAGAGTAGGTTTGGACAGGGGGTTTCCACAAGCTCATTACTGATCACATCTTCACTTTGCAACCCAAACCCAACCAATCTGAGCAGATTTCTGGTCTGCAGACCTAGAAAGTAACAAAATACAGGAAATCTTTCTGGGATTATCAAGTTCCTTACGTGCCTCCATTATACCTTTGCACACTTCACTCACTTTGGCTGCCTGTGCATCTCTTCAGGAAAAGCTTTAGGAACCAAGTTAAAATATGAATTAGACTTCAAGAAGGTTTGAAACAGATATTGGATTTATTGGTCAGCTATGAGTAGGAAAATACATTGGTAAAGAAAAAGAAGACCCTGTATATAAATATAATACTAACTAGTTAAAATTTGACCAAGAAGAAAGTTCCACTGAAGAGAACAGTAAAAGCCCTTGTTTACCATCAGACCATATTCAGTTTCCCATTTATCTTATTGAAGAGCTGCCTATAGACAAATGCAACATTCTTTGAGCTTAGTGCAGATAATGTGCTGGTTTTTGTTACATGAATGGTAAACAAGAGTTAGTCCAGTGCATTACACATTATACAGAAGTACTGTGAATAAAGACTAAGATATTCTATTTTAGACACTACTTAAACATACCAAGACACTTAAGTGTTACAAATTTATGCAACCAAAGGAAAAGAATAGCAGTTAACATACTAAAAAATACTGTGTCTGGCTGAATGAGAAAGGCTTGCTACTGAAGCGGTTAACTGAACTTTTTAAAGTTTTACAGTGTAATTAGTTTTCTTTCCCCCCCCCAATGGTGTTGCAATTATTTTGTCTCTTTGCATGGTTGAAAAAGCAAAGTATAAAGTATTTTTTAAGCCTGCCTTAAAAAAAAAAAAAAAAACAACCCCTTGAGAAATTTGCTGAAGTTACATCAAAGATGCAAATAAGGTTCTTAAACTCAGTTTTGTCAAATGGTGGCCAAATTTACCTTTTTTTATTTAAAGCTGCTAAATGGACAAAATAATTACAACATGCACCAACTTATAGGTTCTTTTCCCCCCTATTTGTGTTATGATAAAAGCAGTAACTTCTGGTATTAGTCTTGTACTCTAATCAATTCTTTTAGTTAAAGGTATATTTCAATTTACACTTTGACACCCAGAATTCTTGGTAAATGTAAATAAAACTAGACAAGATATGGCAGAGTGTACTTTAAGTGGAAAAAAGCCTGGTCGAACCTAAATAAATCCTTTCAATCCCAAGGATATTCTGAGACTTTTGCTATATGTGCTTTTACAACAAGAACACTGAAGGTACATTATGGCAACACCCAAAACCACCTCGAATAAAAATATTCCAAATAACCATGTTAAAAACTATGAAGCAAACATTTTGATTTTGTGAAGACATGGTTTATTGCCTTGTTCTATGTTATAGCTGGAAATTGAGATTTTTGAGTTAGATTTGTTTGACATGAGAATGTTTTCTTTGAGAGGTTGTTTGACAAAGTTTATCTCAGCTCTGTTTTGGTGCCCTCTGGTCTATCCCTATACTCAAAACATTTCTCCTTCCTTCCTTCAGCCCCCGAGTCACAGCTGCAGTCCAGTTAAAACCCAGTGAAGTCAAAGGGTGTGTCTTCAATGGATTCAGTGGGTTTTCAATCAGGACCTGATGGACAGTACAAAAAAGCTGGAGGAAACAATTCTTCAAATGGACCCTTAGACCATAAGGTGACTAAGCAGGAACAGTTGTGTCTCCAAAAGCACAAGGGGCCATATTTTCACATGCTGTCATAAAATGTTTTTTAAGACTAAGCAATAGAGGAGAACACATACTGGATAAAGCTCAAACCTTTAGAATCTAACAAGTGCACCCAAGCTCCAGCATCTAATAAAGTAAATTATCCCCCTCTAAAAAATACAAAATGAGTAAGTGCTTCCCTTCCCCTTCTGTAAAGCTTTCTGGACTCCTTACACAATCCAGATAATCAGAAAAGAAAAATAGTTTGCTTAGTCTGACAAGCTAAAATTGGCTCATCATTACTGGAAATTGTCATGATGTACATTACCAAGACATCATTAAGGAAACAGGAGTAAAACACCTTTTATTCACACTTTACAAAAAAACCCCAAAAAACAAACAGAAAAAATAACACTACGCATTAAATCTACTACAGCAATACTACCAGCATTTCAATGTACTGATTATAAACTGGACATGTTTGGTGTTTTTACAACTAAAACCAAAACAAAATAACCCCAAGAGATCAGGTCCCAGACAAGGATTCAAGATCAAAATTTTTTCCTATTGAAAATTTAAAATGTACATTTTACACAGCCAAACTGTTTGTAGTTTTTACTTTGAGCTTAAAACAGAACAGTTTGAGCACACTTGTGTGCTGACTACTTTGCAATAAAATTTTGAATCGTTATTACCAATTCACTCTCTTATATATAAAAAATTCACAATATTTAGAAAGTTTTCTCTTAATGCTCAGTGTCCTTTTGCTTCCCTGCCCGCAGCTGAAACAAAAGCTGTTTAAGACCAAGCTCTCTATCTCCTTTATTTATTTTTTTTACATTGATTATTCAAGTTGTATTAGTTTAAGGAGACAATAAATTCTCCCTTTTAGGACAGAAATAGACAAGTTAGATTTTTAAGCTGTTACATACTTGGCTTCATGACACAAATGGCACTGAGGGTACACTAGAACTTCAGTCTTGCTTGACACTTTGAAATAAGACTTGGTCACTTTAAAAAATGATCTGAAGATTTGTCTTTGGGACCTGTGTTGAAAATGCATTTATTTTACACTGCTTCATTAATAGAAAGTGTAGGGCTAGGTTTTTATCTTCAAGGAATTATACTTTCTGAAACTGAGGAACACACTGAAACGAAAGAGAATCCACATGACAGTAATTCTTAGTGGGAAAAACTGCAACTGTGCAATGACACTGAAAGAAGCAGTGCATGGGCATTAGAAGCTAGAAACTGTGTACCCATAACCTGAACATGTTCCAAAGAGTGATATTCAATGCTTCACAAAGGAAAAAAAGATGCCACAGCTTATACAAAAGTATCTTCATAAAATTTTCACAAGTGTTAACATTATTTAAAAAAATAAAAGAGGATGCACAGGATCTCTCTGCATGCACAGGCAGTGCTAGTTGAGAACAAATTTAAGCAGGCACAGTGGAGATAGGACAAATATTTAAAACAGAAATGAAGAAGCTGTACACAAGTATCCCTAGATTTTACTTTAGAAGTTAGAGATGAGAAAAATATCTGTGTGTATACACATCATAATTTTGAATCCATACAGGTCTACTTATATTCACTGCTTAGCTTATCTGTTCTGTGAGAACTCTATGCTTTTCTCATTTTCTTTTTTTTTTTTTTAAATCAGATATAGTTAGAATGTATTTAGTTATCTCTGTAAGACATTAAGATTTTACAGGCTTGGATTTTGAAAGCAACGTTCTCAATTGAACATAAAAAGTAGTATAAAAGGGCTAACGAAACCCTAACAGTGCAAATCACTAGCAGAGAAAACCTGTGACAACCTCTTTTACAAGCTGGCCTTTATAACACATGAAAACAGATAAAAATTTAGCCTTAGTTTACAATACAATCATTTTCCAAATCTGAATTTTCTTTTTTTTTTTTTAAAGTACAAAATCTCATAAATCAGGTTTTCTGTTGTTCATATACAATCAATAAAGGCTAAATTCAAATTCTATATTTTACAAACAAGTCTGAAAAAGGAGGGAGTGAAGTACGGAGAATGTTCTGTGGATGTTCCTACTGGCCTCAAAAAAGTAGTGCTACAGATAACTGTGCAAAGAGAATACACTGTATAACAATTCCCTATTTCAAGGCATGAAAATGTCACATCAGATCAAAGAAACAGGAAGGTTAATTGTAACGTATTAAAGAAAGGTGCAAATGCACCGATCGCTGTCAAACAGTATACAAAGTATATTGGGCTCAGAATTGTGTCTGTTGATAGCACCTGGCTTTTACTATGTCTTTAGCAAATAATTAGATTTAAGATTAAGATTATTAAGAAAAAAAATCCCTGTTGGCCATACCTCACTCCTCTATATTCAGATTTTACAATTGTACAAGTTAGATTGAGGTTGCCCTCTAAAATGTATTTGACTACCTCCTGCCAGGGAGATGGATTCCATTTACAGGAGGCAGGAAAGGCAGCAAAAGCTCCAGTTGTGCAAAAAGTGAGAAGTGGTCAGAAGGGATGAGTGGATGTGGACAACCACTTATATTGTTCTCTATTAACCAATGATGATCCAAAGGTCCAAGAATGCCAAGTATGTTTAGCTGAGGTTTAGAGTAGAAGATGTAATCAATAATACCCTAAAACAAGAGGGAAAAAAAAAATAGTTAGTCTTTAGTCTTGACTCAAGTTATTCTCCCAAACAAGAGGTGAGCTCAGTGTTATGAGTAACTGAAACATCCCCAATTCCTTCTCCATAACACAAGATCATTTTAGGAGATTTCTTCTTCCTATATCCCATGGGCTGCTCAATATAGATTAGAAAAACAAAAGAAAAGCCCACCCAGTATCACTTCTGCTATGCTTCTCTGGGTTGAGATTTCCAACCTCCTACACACAAAGCTTCAAATCACATTTGGCTCTGATTTTGAGGAGGAAAAAAGCCATCTTTGTTTTCTCTGGGCAACAGAGAACTGAGAGTTTTCCAGAAGCAACACGGATTACTTCCTTGCAGTTGACAGCTTAAGTGCCACTGCTGTACTGTGTCATTTAGCTTGGAGTATTAAAATACTGTTTACAGGGAGGGTTAACAGCACCACAACTCTTGCAAGTTACTAACAAGAAGAAAAATTTTTTTCTTAAGATACTGAAGTGTTGGGCATTCTAGTTTGCTATGTTTTAAATATAAACTTGATGAATTTAGTTAGCTACACAAACAGATTAACTTACTTGTTAAACAACATACAGCAAATCACATTAGCTACACTTAAAAATGGAAGATCTTTCCTAAATATCACCCAAGTGCTTACCTTGAAGTCAAATGTGTAATTTGTATAAG
Source organism: Serilophus lunatus (assembly GCA_013399895.1). Taxonomy (NCBI): domain Eukaryota; kingdom Metazoa; phylum Chordata; class Aves; order Passeriformes; family Eurylaimidae; genus Serilophus; species Serilophus lunatus. The sequence continues at coordinate 2,534,523 of VXBA01005853.1, read as the reverse complement.
GCATTAGACCATTCTCATAGGCACTCTTCAACTTGAAACCATGGGTAATTCTTCCATTTGTTGTCCCATTTTTGCCATTACAGCTGAAGTTAGTAAGACTTTCATTGTATCTCAGTTCCTTAAAATCTTTGTGGTTTGTTTCCACTCCACCAGTGCTCAAGTACTCAACAACACCTATTAGGAGACACACATACACACAAAGGTATTAAGAAGCATTCAGCAACTAAGTGTGTTTAGGTTCTTGAAGTCATACATGAAACTTTATACTTTATATAAGCAAAACCTTAACACATGCACAATACAGTCAACAGCAGTTCTTTTAAAATATTGCAGGACAATTCAACAATGTACATCAAATGTCACCTCAAATAAAGAGACATTTTTGATTAGAAAAAATGAGGTTAATGAGGGATAGATAGGGAAGGGGAAGATGAAAAAATTAGAAGTAAAATTCTATCAATGCTAGGCTAGTCAGCTTCCTCCTCTCTGCTTCCATGCTCAGGTCCTGCCCTTCAATGTTCTTCAGTTAAAGTGTTGCAAAGCCAACTTCTGAAACACTACTTCAAATAAAGTTAACTTCAAAGAGGCTGAAAAGCCAACTTGACAACATTTGTGCCATGGAAAACTATGCTTGCACCTCAATTTCAGAATGGCTGTGTTAATATTCTGGAATGTAAAAGAGCATTTAGGTGTTCTGAAGACAACCAGACATGTGAACTAGTCATTGCAATTGCTACTGGAGATACTGGCCTTCTTGGGATCAAAAACAATCAAATTCCCCTTACTGCTGAGCAATAACTGCCCCTCTACAAGAGATCAACAGCTGTCAAGATGAGACTACAAAGAAAGGGGGGAGGGGGGCCAGGAGTGGAGATTATTGTATTGAACAACCAGTAATAAAAGAAGGAAGGATGGCTCTTGAGTTCAGCCCTTCAGCTGGGTACCTGAAAAAGCCAAGCTGGCAATCACTGAATACTTTTCTTGCACTTCATGAAGTTGCCATCAAGTAAAAAAATAAAGTTTCATGTTAGAGAAGAGCACTGAAGAGTCCCCTTCTGATAAGGACGTGATGAATTCTAGAGGCTTTAGGACACTGGAGCTACAGAAATGATTGTATGGTGGCTACTTGAAAGATAAGAAGTTATCTTCTCACACTTAATTTTAAGAAAACCTAATTATCAGCAACACACTCACATTACCAGCTATTTTTGAAGGCATTTTTTCCTTTCCATTCCTGTACAGTAAGATAACAGTGGAAATGCTTCTGAAAGACCAGATACAACTGCATAGGCAAAAAAGTCACTCATAAATGGAACACTTCTACCTTCTCTCGCTTCCTTCTATTCTCTTAGTAACTTTAGAGCTTACATTATCAAACAATGCATTCTGTAAGCTGTAAACTTCTCTAAGAAAGGAAGAACTTAAATTGTTACACACTTGAAACAGCATAAAGGATAAGAAATGGAACTCTTACCAGAGTCTGGTAGAGAATTGAGATCTGCACACAGTACAAGTGGAATGGTTCCAAGTTCTCCCGAAACACCAGGTTTGAGACTACGAGAGGCTTTATCAATAATGTTCTTTACCTCAGACAGGAACATCATAGTCTGAACCAGCTTCACATCAGAATAATCTGGGTCCCAATGCATATGTGCATTAGCTACAAGAACTAGCTGCTTTTCCATCCCAAGATGTGGCTTTCCAGCTAAAATTTAAAATCAATTATTTACTTTACATAGTCAGCAACAGAAAACACTATTACTGAACATTAAACAAAGTGTTTCAGGAGGTAAAAATAAAAACAAACCAAAAAAACAACCCCAGTATGACTTCAAGAGGGTTAATATCATTTAAATCAAGAGGGTCAGACAACCCCTCTTGTATGTACCAAGTGTTTTACTTGATATAAAGCATCAGAAATGATGTTTCACATTCAAGACCATTAACAGATCAACCATCTTGTTGCATGTGATGTTTATGTATCCAAGAATACTGTGCATTAATATAAATAACAGATAATCTTAATTACAGGCAGATAGTGTTGTTCTATTAAAAAACCAAGTTTTCCCCAGGCTGTGATAGTTAACAGGCACTGCTCATATCTCATTAGGCAATGAGCTCTGAATTCCAAGTTATCCACATTCTGAGTTACCTCTCTTGCTACAAGTGTTTCTTAAAAGGCATCTCTGTTAGAATCTGAATCAATAAAATATCATTTGGATAAATATAACACAGGTTGAGTAGGTTCCCACTGTAATAAAGCCAATTTACAGTGCCTAAATTAAGAATGACAGGGCAGAACAAACAGGTTGTATAAGCATGACAGTAAAGAAAACAACAAGCTAAAATGATGCAGGTACACCCAACTAACATCTTCTGATTCTTTGATACCTGTACATAACTTCAAGGGAAAAAAGGAACACAAAAAAACCCCAACAACAAAATGACACAAACAAGTCTTTGTGTCTTTTTTTTTCCTTAAAAAAATACAAGTGGAAAACCCCCCAAATATCTTCATTATCTAAGCAATATGACTTTTTCTCCCACATCCTCTCTGAAAATAAATCTGTCTGAACATACAATGTGTAAAGCCACATTCACCTGCAGAACTTAAGTTTCTCTTCTTTACTATGTCAAAAGTAATTTTTTTCATTTACAAAATACAATCTACTAAAAAAAATAAATAGGACTTACATGACATTTCTATCAATTCCTTTCGCAGTTCTAACAGTACAGCAACTCCAATGTTATCTTTTGTCATAACTCTGTTCAGCATAGCTTCTGACCCTTCTGAGTTTGCCATTGCTAGTTGATTGAACTCAACAGTATGTTTTTGAACCAAAGTAAATCTGAAAGAAAAGCATCATATATACTTTTTTCAGCAGACAGATACAATAGGAAACGTTACAGACAACTCACCTTCTAATTAAATCTCAAACACATTTATAGTGTAAAAATCTCAGGCAGTCACATCATTTCATAAAATCCTAAACTGACATCAAGGGATAGAGTTTTCCTAGCAGTTTTTATGTATTTTATACCTAATTTCATTAAAAGATTTTATTGAGAGACTACAGAAGCCAAGCTTGTTTTTAATTCTGCCTCAGTTTCTAGGTCAAAGATGCAGGTTTAGTAGAGAGGGAGCAAATAATCTTTCTAAGCCACTTGGTATCAAATCTGGCACCTCTATTTCCTTGTGGACACACAGGAATGGAAGCAGAAAGAGACATTATTATCCTCATATTCAAACACTTGTACAAGTGCAACATGACACAACCAGTAAGTGCTGCATCTCTTCAATGATTGTTTTTACAGAAGTATGCAGTGATACTTTTGCTTTTCCAGAAAGATAATGTATCAAGGTAAACCTTTTTTTATTTTGAATTCCACACAGAATGGTTTCTCTTGTACAGACCACTCTTTCCAGGGGTAGAAATGCTCTGTAAGAAACCCTGCATTGTTACAAAAGGACAATTAATGCCAAACTCTTTGAGCTGTAGATTGACCTGTGAAATTATGTTAAAGACAGCAAGAGACAACAGAAGGTTTTGCAAAACACATTACTTACTTTTCTGTTTTGAAAAATATTGCACAACCATCAACATGTTTTCTTTCTTGTTCTGACATTGTCCTAGCTCTGGATTTTGGACTGAAGAATCCATTATAGCCACGTTCCTTCAGTTCTACCAGGAAAAAGCTGTAGTACTGTTCTGTTTCAACCTCCTGTAAAGGTACAAGGCAGCACAGCATGAACACACTATTAGTAAAATACAGAAGCCTGGTATTATTTAGACTCTTCAGAAGTGTAAATCACTTTCAAATTAGATTTAAAGGAAAAAGAAATCTAGGAATTAAGTGTATCAGAGAATGCAAATTTGAGAGCAATATCCTTATTTTAAGAAAATATAAATGAATTTCTGTAATCCCTGGAGTTATGATTATCTCAAGCCTCTTATTTGAAAATGTGTCAATGCACAGCCCCACATACACACACAGGCACAGAGACACCCCCACATGCATTTCTTTGATCAGGGGCTGCTGGTTCCCATTCCAGCTGTGGGGGCTGAAAGCATTCTTTTGATCTCAAGCAACAAATAATGTTCTCTTTTCTTTTGTTTTCAGAAGGTCTGGAAAACAGACCGTTTACTATAAATACATTTAATGCGAAGGAACCAGCACATGGGTATAGCAAAGGAAAAGAAATCACAGTGCATCTTTTACCTGCAGGCTTATGATGTCAGCATTGCAGTTCAGGATTTCCTGCATAATGGCTTTTTTTCTGTACTCCCAGTTCAAGGCCCAAGATGGACAGTAGCCATACAGCTGCCGGGTGGCGTATTTATCACAGAGGACATTGTAACACATGACAGAGAACAAGGCTGCAGAACAGGAATTTTACTTACACACTGGTATATTTATATATATATACACACACACAATCTGCTCTTCTGCAAATTTATCCATTCATGCTTCATTTGTTTCAACCAAAACACAGAATGTGTAGCTATACTGAAAATAATTGTTAGTTCTTCTAGGGAGATAAATTATAAGTTTGGATTTATGGCAGCTGTCTTCTAGTATTTAATTAGGAAACAAACACACACCCCCTTTCATGGTTGATGCAGTCAACAGCACACAAAGGTATTTTTGGCTAAGTGCTGCTGTACTGTGAAAAGCCTAAACCCAGCAAAGTGGATCTGAAAAACCAACCACCATACAAAGGTCTGCAAGTCTTCAATTAGATTCTTTAAAATCTGTACCATCACAAACTATAACAGATCCATAGGCAGGGTAAGGATCCCTTCACATAAAGAAAGAGTATAGGCAAAAAAACCTCCCAGATATTTCCACCTCAAAAAGGTCACAATTCAGATGTGTGACAAGAACACCTACTCTTTGTGTTAGTTTGAAACAGGAGGAATAAAGAGACTTTGGGAGAACCTGACAGGTAATCCAGCAACATGGATGTGGGGGGCTGTTTTGTTGGCTTTTTGTTTTTAAAAAGCACTGAAAAAATTTGCAGTACAACAGTAAGATACTTGGAAGATTACTTGCAGCTCCTCTCAAACATGGAAAAAAGAAACAAGACTGTTGTTTGAAGATATAAAAAAATTGAGGAAAGAATCTTGGACTGATTGGGGGTCAAAGTCCAGCATTTTGAAAACAAATAACAAAGAGGTGACAGCAAAAGATAAGCTTCATTTACAACAAGATTTTTGAAGGAACTGCCTTAATAAAATCAACCGGGAAAAAATAATGTACATCAGTCTTGAAACAGAGGATAGTGCAATAAGTGAGAAATACACTAAGATTTCTGGTGTGCAAGTAAATAGAAAAGACTTTATTTTAAAATATCTATGCAGAAAGAAAGTTAGCAAACAATTGAACATGACCTGAATCCCAACAGCATGGAAAGTGCTGAGTCAAAGATGGTACACTGGTTACTCAGAAAAAAAATTCTGTATTTTTCTGAAATTATGCTCATATTTTTCCATTTTTTTACTCTTCAACAAGCGTTAAATTAAGCCTGTTACAATTCCACTATTTAACTAATTGTGGACAACAGTTTCAATTCCTGTGAGGAGGACACTAATTAAAAAGAAATTACTTTGGAGGAAAAGATGGGCAAATCTGGAACAGGTGTTCCAATTGGGACAGAATGACTTCAGCTGGCAGGTCAGCACTGCAGAGATGACTGGTTAATTTAAGCATTCATTTTTTTTCCCAGTAAGGATAAACAGTTTTTATTAGAAGGAAAAAAGTAGAAGAAAGGAAAAATCCTTCAGGTGTTACAGTACCTGTTGGTCTTGTACGGTCTGGTTCTTGCAACATAATCCAAGATCTTGGAGGTGGCTGTTCTGTTGAAACTATGGGAACATTTTAAAAGAGATACAACATGTGATAATCACATTTACTTCATACAGCAGAAATGTATGTTTTAAGAATGATCACTTACTTCTTTTTGCAGTACCTGCCAAATTATCAAGCAAATAGTTCAGTAGCCTTCGTGTCCCATCTGGTTCCTGATACAGGTTCAGAATATCCTGTGTAAGTGGGTTTCCTGCAAACCAATTCACAGGAATATTGAATAAAACATACAGAACTATTACAAACATGTACCAATGCTCAAAGCTGGCATCTTGGAGAAAAGACACTGCATCTACTGTGAACTGCTTTGGGGTTTCAGACCTCGGGTCTTCAATCTCACAAAATGTGTGGACACCACACACGTGAGGTTACCACACTCCCTCCTGAGTCTGCCTTCTGACTGACCCCCCAAGAGTGATCCCTGGGCATAAAAGCAATGAAGAACTGATGGAGTACAACACACAGGCAGCCCAAACACAGAGGCCACCTCTGCTCACTCTGCTCAGCATGAGTGAAACATCCACATCAGTTTATCTCCCAGTGAGATCTGAGTAGAGAGACTCTGCCATCTGCCAAACATAAGCAGGCTGCAGAAGTTGTCATGGACAACACACACTGCAATTACCCAGGTTTAAGGAGACTTTTGAGACCTAAAAGTGGTTAGAGATATTATATCCCTCAGCGCTCCTGATTTTGTGACTCAAATTCCCCAAGGTCAGCAATTTTGTAGCTAGAATCCATACAGTTCAGAGAAAAAAAAAAATTGGCAAAAGACTTAAATTGCTGCTTGCATAAATAACACAGTACCCTGCAGCTGTACAAAGCACATTCCCTGTCTGGTTGGAGATGTACCTACATATAACTACAGACTATTTCTTAGTTAGAGCAGCACTGCATTCAACCCCTATGCAACAAAGCTTCTCTCATTCTGTTAAAAGAGAGGCAAACCTCTTTATATATGCACTGCTTTGTCAAACTGGTTATTTTTCCAAATAATCCTTAAATAACAGTATTTATAAATGTGGAAAGAGGAGCTGCTAATCAGTAACATTTCATGAACTAGCAGTCTACAGCCATTACAGCTCAGGAGCTTAACAAGCACAGATACCAAGAAAAAAAGCAATAATACCTTTCAGACCCAAAGTCTGTAACTGGAACAGTTTTCCCAGCTCAAAAGGTAAAACTCGTAACAGGTTGTTATTTAAATGTAGTTCCCTGTAGAAAGAGCAAGAATCATAAAGGGCTGAAAACAGAGCAACATTTGTGTGCAGCACTATAAGAACTGAACTGTAAGAGAATCAATATACTGGCAAACCACAATATTGAAACACTCAGGAACTAAACAGCAGTAGTTGGGGAGATCCTGCTGTACTCAGACACACAGAGACAAAACACATATTGAAGTACAGAGGAAAGGAGCTGTTGGGTGAATTTATCTTAAACAGTCAGACATTTTGCAAACATTAGTAATAATAAAACACTTTAGTATCTACAAGTGATGAAGCAGTAACACCTTAGACAAACCAGACCATGAAACAGTTCAGTTATATCAAAGGCCAAATAAAGGGAAATGATACCCCTGAAAACAAATTAAAAAAATCCAGGCTCCTTGGCAGCACCATTAGAACTACGACATCACCAAACAGCCATTTACAACAGTAACTTTCCATTGGTTTGGGTGGTTTCCTTTTTGTAATTTCAGTGTTAAGACAAAATATGTCCTTTTTAACTTACAAAACCAATATGCAGACAGTAACAGAATTCATGTCCTGAATTCTGATCTGTCAACAAACTGGGCAAAGAAAATGGACTTGTCAGGAGCTTTTCACTGTCTCAAATGCATTCCCACTAAGCAGTGAAGACTTTCACAGAATGATAGGCAATATAAAGTTGCTGCTTTTTAAGTTTTTACAACTGGGTGCCTAGAGACTTGTAGAGTATTTCTGGGCAACAAAAAAGGGGAAAAAAAAAAAAAGAAAAAGGAAACCTGGATGCCAAGAGTTACCTTAACTCTTTTCAAGATTTCTACAGAACAGCATTTGAAGTTGTCAACATCTTTCTTGTTCTGAGGGGCCTAAAACTGAGCACAGGATTCAAGGTGTGGCCTCACCAGTGTCGAGTGCAGGGGGACAATCACTGCCTGCTCCTGCTGGCCACACTATTGCTGACACAGGCCAGGATGCCACTGTCCCTCCTGCCCACCTGGGCACATGCTGCCTCATGTTCAGCCACTGTCAGGCAGCACTCCCACCTCCTTTCCCCTCCAAGGCAGCTTTCCAGATACTGTCCCCCCAGCCTGGAGCTGCAGTTGTTGTGACCCAAGTGCAGGATCTGGCACTTCAGCTTATTGGACCTCACACAATTGGCCTCAGCCCATAGATCCAGCCTGTCCTGATCCTCCTGCAGAGCCTTCCTGCCCTCCAGCAGACTGACACTTCCACCCAGCTCTGTCTCATCTGCAAACATACCGAGGGTGCACTCGAGTTCTTTCAAGCATATCAAGAGAATCTGTTTTACAGCTGAGCTTTCCAAGATAGCATGTTAAGAGTGTTTATTTTTTCTCCTCTTTCCGAAAAGATCAGAAATCCTACTGCTCTGACATCTCCTTTTTCAACTACTTGCAGTAAAAAGGGAGATGAAAGGAGCCTTGGGTGAGCTCTGCTGTACAGACCAAACCCAGAGCTCCAGATGTGGAAGTTCTCACTGGTGAGAGCACAAATGATTTCTGTGGCTCAGGATATCAGCAATGCCCAGTGTTGAATTACCATTAGCTTGAACAGCTTCCCAGAAGCCATGGGAAGTGTCTGCACTAAGAGCCAGCCTGAAACATAAAACCCCAGCCCAGCTGAGACCTGTAGTGCACTAGCACATAGGATGTGCTTATGGGCTTTCCTTCACCTTCACCACAGAGAAAAGAAACCAAGGACCAGCTGCAATTACTGAGGACAGAGAGAATGCAGTGGATTGAAGTACAGTTTGTCACATCAAGAGACCTGGGCTCAAAGTGTCATGTTTAGGTCATAAATAGAAAACCAGTGTGATCCTAAACCTTGGCTACACATCTCACATCGAGAAGATTTAGCCTTATCTTCTCAGAATAAACTTAGGACTGAAGTATCATACAAAAAGCTGAAGCTTCATACAAATAAAGTCAGAATAAATCAGGAAAAGTGTTGGGAAGAAGGTATAATGACTTTGGACATTACTGATGCCTCTGCACTGCTAAGCTGTCTCCATGTCACGGGTATTACATTTCCAAAAATGTTTTAAAAGGAAAAACACTGAAAGGATGCTAATGAAGTACAAAGACAAATTTGAGCATATTCCAGTAAATTCAGGGTTGCTAGCCCACAGCACCCAAGGAGTGCATAAAGAAGGGGAGAAACCTGTTCCTAATAACTGCTTTTAATTGAAAGAGTAATGCAAAGAGCTGCACTTAGAACTGACTACTTCACAGCTGAAAACAACTATACAACACCCTACAAAATAGAGCTGCCAATTATGCTTCACAAATCAGGATCCCTTTGCTCAGCCTCCAAGGCTGAGACTTGAACTGCTCTGGAATTTGAGCTTTTAGAACCAATTTAATCAGCTAGTTTAATCCTCCCCAACAGAGCAGACTTTTCTAAAGCAGAAGAAAATGCAGTGACAGATACTTCTGAGCACAAACTTGCTTTTTTTCCAGTTTATGAAAGCTGTGCTGGCAGTTCATTTCTCTATAGTTGTCTTTACTTCTAATAACATTCTCATTAGACTCCATGTTTTCTGGATTTCAGAAAACTGTTCATAAGCACCTTCAAAATTAACAGCAATGAAGGCAACTACTGGCAACTGTCTAACAAATCTAAGACAAGGATCTTTCTTTGGGTCAAAGACTGTTTTCTGCAAATAATGTCTTATGTAAATAATTTATGTATTTACATAACAGTGTTTCTACAAAGTGAAATACTGCAGCCTTAAGTCTAATGTAAATAGCCATCACTATTCATGTTTTACTTCCAAAAGGAATTATCATTCCATGTTAACTTTGCACATTTTGTAAAAACTGAAGGACAGAAAAAAAAGCAAAATGCTGTTAACATTTCTTCTCCTCCCCAGTTTGCCCAGGGATGCAGTTACATCATAGCAAATGTAAGGAGATGATACTAAATATGTTGCAATTATTATACAATAAACAGAGTAAAAACTATTGTTAGGAGTAATTACTAAATATGAATAAAGAGGAAAAAACTACTAGCTAACATGATTATAAATGATTAATCTGGCCCCCTTGCTACCTTACTACGAGATAAAAGCAGGTTTTTTTGTGTATCAGTTACTCTCTGAAAAAAAACACCACATAAAAGATTTGTGAAAGAGTCTGGAAAGAGATGGCTGAGAGGAAAAATATAAAATAGGTGATTGTCATCAAACCAAGCACTTCTGAGGCTCACTCTGAGCTGTCACACATTGGAACAGGAGATCACAGAAAAGCCAGTACTGCTACAGCTGCACACACCACAGCAAGTACTGAGGAGACAGATAAGAAGGAAGGAAGGGGGAATTTTTTTATGCTGAAACTTCAACTGTTGCTACAAAGATAATAAAAGAGCAACTGTAACTCCTGCTCAGATTTCCATACCTGAGTGACACCATGTTTCCGAGCTCTGCTGGTAAACTGCGAATTTTATTAGAGGACAAGTCCAGATACACCAGATTGTGAAGCTTGGCAATGTCTGAAGGAATTCGGGATAAGGAGTTGTCACTGAGATGCAAAGCTGTCAAATGGGTCAGTGTCCACAACGATGAACTCAAGCTTCTCACTTTCCCTGGGGAAGGAAGGTACATGAGAAAAGAGAACATTTAAAATACACAGATTTAGCAAAAACAGCACATTTTTAAAGTATGTATGAGGCAGGGAGGCTGGAAGGCAAGTTTTGCTTGGGTTTTGTTGTGGTTTTTATTATTGTTTTATTCAATGAAAATTCCATTAATCACTGGTTCTATAAAAGCTTTTTCACTGCATAAGGAAATGCAAGATATTGCCAGGATACTTAGATTGTTTCTTACAATCCATGCTTAAGATTTAAATATCTGTGTTTCTCAAGTTCCATACAAGACAAGACACATTTACTAGCTGACCACGAATTTAATAATTAACAGAGGTGTAAGAAAGATTTTTTTCAATTATGGTTTATGTTTGAGATGAAAGATGGTGCTTAGGTTTGCCCCTTATTTCTGCACATCTTTCAAACCAAAAATCTTTATTCTATGGCATTAATCCAGACAAGAACAGATAGAAACACTATATTTAGGGTGACTAAGATGCTTAGTTGAGAACATGGATTTCCATCTGGCATTCAACTAAAAGCTGCATAAACTATTGCCAGATATTTTAAAAAAGGTATGATTTTTGGTATAAACTGAAGGGTGGAAACATTGATTTATGTGGCAGAATCAAGATTTTTACATTGCCACATGCAAGGAATGTGAGATATCATCAGAAGGTCTCAAAACATTTCTCCTCCCCAAGACTTTTTCCCCCTCAGGAGTAGATCCTTTTTCATTTACAGAAGCCATCTCACTGTACCAAAAGTATCAGAAGAGAACCAACATCAGTTTTTCCAAGGCAAGAAGTTATTTTCTTTAGAACCCCCCCCACTGTGATTTACCAATGTTAAAACCAGTCTGGTTAATATTATACCAACATACACATTTTATAATTCCTTTCCTTAAATTATTTTCTTCAAAATAAAAGAATTCATACTTAGTACCCAGGGAAAGTCACACTGGTAAGATGTGTATCTGGCACTGGATCCCTGGTAACTAAAGGTTTAATACAGGTGTGATTTCAAAGAGCTGTAAGAAAGTGAGAGGCATAAAAAAGCCTGCAGTAAAAAAGCTCAGTGATTTAAATGAGGGCAATTAAAATCTTTGTGGCTTTCTGTATTAGATGGCCAAGTATTCTGCAAGGAAAAGACAGTGTGAACATTAATAAAACAAAAACATTGCCCATTTTATTTTGCAAGGCAAATGCATACAGTTCTTAAAGGATTGATGCTACTTTAATGCTCATTAAGAAGTCTTTTGAGAGGTTTTAAATACAAATCAAGAGTTCTTTGCATTTTTAAAACTGACTTAACACCCCTTCCCCACCCCCAATGCAAACAGGTGATTGTGATCAAAGAAACCCTGGCAGCTGAAAGGATTTCCAATCCACATCCCTGATCCTGCCTCTCCCCTGCACCACCTCTCCTGGCAGGAATCAGCCTGTGGTGAGATTACCAGGCATGAAAGGAAAGAGCCATCACTTAATGCACTTCCTATGCAGAGCAGCAGATGTCCAAGAGGATTCCAAGCCTAATGCTGATATATAACGCTGATTCCTGAAGCAGCATTTAACTGGGTTTCTGCATCTGTAACCTTCAGTAAAGAATGCCATTCACATGGGAAGGCACGTGGCACTGGAAACAAGACACAGATTCAATGAACTGGATGGAAAGGCTCTTCACAGTTTGAAGAACTGGATGTTTATTCCTTCTTCCATCAATTTCTCTATTGGACAGTCATTTAGAAATACCACATGGCAGTTTTTGCAGTCTCTTAACCTCCATATTCAAACAACATTTCAGCTAAGTTTGAAAAACTTACTTTGTGATGTTTTGTACTTACACTATTTGCTTGAATTTCCTTGCAAAAACACTTTTTGTAGCTAAACTCTAGAAAGAGACACTCATGTCCCACATCAGTTGAAATTCACACTGTTTACAAATTCTAAGCATTATCTCATTTTCAAGAAAAGATCCCAAAATCCAATAGCATCCCAGACCCAGCACAGATCTTGGAGATTTTTGGTTTGGGGCTTTTTTGTTTTTTTAGTCTCAAGAACAAAGCAAAATTTACAGCTGTTTTTAAACAGAAAACTTTGCTTCAACAGAGACTGTCATAGACATTGCTGTTGCATTACTTACAGCAAGAGCACACATCTACAGATCAACCCCAACTTCACTCTCTTCTCTTTGACAAATTAACTTTATCCCCTGTATCTTCTTAAAACACAAACAGCTCACATCCATATCTCCACTTTCACAACTTTCCTGTATGTGGGGATTTCCCACCTGCCCCAGTTTACCTCTCCTACAGTTCCCTGTTATCTCAACCCCTCCAAACACCCCAAGGCTGCTATCCTGGTGTTCTGCTGGCTCACTTCAAGGGTGGGTAACTTCTTGCAATGAATTCATAACTCAGTTTCTTACCACTTATTTCCAACTCTGCCCAGTGTGATTTCTTCCCATTGGCTGCTTCCTCTGAGGACATAATTGTGTACATCCTCCGTGGATCAGGTGGATCGTACTTTTCCTTGGGCATTCCTGGTGAGGCAAAAAGACAAGTCATTGATTCAGATATGAAATACTGAAGGCAATTCCTGTTTTAGTTGGATGTTTGCTCCACATACTTGTCAAACCTATGGGTAAAGATAACCCACACCCACTGACAAATCTCAGGGAATGGGAAAGACTGACATAAATTAGAAGAACAGAGATTCCTGATGCTCCCAGGATGGCAAACAACCTAACACCCACCCAGTGACTTACCAAAATCTGTGAACCAACTTAAACATTGTGTCCTATCCACCTCCTTCCATGGATATGGCCATGTGTCCTTCAAAACCAACCCATCCTACTGCAAGTTCTTGGATCTTCAACACTGAAACTTCAAGAAGTGATGGGCAGCACCACTGGGACCTCACTCACACACATTTGCTAATAAATTTGACTACCTGTCAGTTGTAGGTTTATTGCAATTCTCAACTTTTCACACAAATCAGCATCCAAGAAAATAAGGTTTCAAAAAGATCCTCAGTTCTTTAAGTCTGAAAAATTACAGGTTTTAATCTAACCTTCATCCTACTCTCTGCAATCTGAAAATATTGTACCCCGGGTAGGCATTCCTATCACTTTCTTCAGGCAGGTATTTAATACTGAAATTTAATTTCATTTTTCTCACTCCCTTTTTCATGTCATCCCTGGTAACTTTACAAGAAGCATTTTTCTGGGTTATTTTTTTTTACCATACCAAGTCATGGACCATGAAAGAGAAGGAGCAAATATTCCTCTCTAAAAACAAAACTTCTTCCTCTCAAAAAACACCTTCTTTCCTGCTTTCCTGTACATCAACATACTTGTACTGTTTCAGTGAAAAGAGGAGGGGAAAAAAAAGGGATTCCTGGTCCATAATAAAGCCCTGGGCCATAACCCTCCCTGCACCATGAGCTAGTTCCTCTGTCCCAGGAGAAATACATCTGGAATTTAGTGACTTTAAGAGGAAAACCAGCTTATAAAGATTTTAAATAAATAAATCACTACAGTAATTTACAAATTAGCTCTGTGCTTTCACGTTACACAGGATTTTGAGGATAAACCACATTTATCACAAATAAATGTTTTTATGTTGCCCTACATATATCCTAGTTTTTATGGCAAATACTTCACTGTCCTAAGATGCCACATCCAAATAAATACAGAAAGGCGCGAGCAACAAGTTATAAATCTACTTATATGAAATACAGGAATTAAACAACACTGGCTCACATCACATTTACAAACCCAGTAAAAACAATATTCTGCAATTATTCAGCAAAATACATTACAGCAATATTATACTACTACCTAAACCCACTCAATGAACAAGCAGATTTCTAATGGCATCTTCCTACCAGGTCTTTTAAAGCTTTCTCATGCTTTTTTCATGTCCCTGGACCAAGTGAAGAGTGTTGTCATTCCAGTGAATAAACAAAGAATAAGTGTTAGTGAATGAGACTATCAACCATTATCTGTTTATTGAATTTACTGAAAAATGTTTATACTGCATGCTAAAAAAAGTCCAACAGAAATCCACAAAAAACTTTCCACTACGCATCTTAATGAAAATAAAGCTTTTAGGCAGCACATGCTTACTTTAATACAACAGCTCTTTTACTAATTCACACTCCTCCTTCCCTTTCACACTCCCACTACTGGCCAAAACCAGATTTCTGCAGTGAAAAGAAATTCCCCTTTAAGAAGTGGATTGTGGGTAAAAGGACGAGATTATAAATAGCAGCTGGGTGAGGCTCCCTCCAGAAGGAAGGCACTTGAGTACCCAGGGTGCTGGAATCACCCAGTGTAACACTTTCTTCATCCAATTAATTAAAGGAGATTGGATTATAACCACTGGAAAGGTAAAAGCATAACTTCTCCCTCCAATAACTGCTATATATTCTTGCACCAGTTGCACAAAGTGATGCACAGAGCATCTCTTAAGATTCCTGTATGTAATTAGATATAACGCACAAAGACCAACACCATGTAGGAACGTTCTGGCTTGCCAAGAAACATTTACCTTGCTCAGTCATTTGATGCTTTCTCTTCCTGCCTCTCCCTGAATTAATAAATATGTTCCAATTTTGCAGGAAGTAGGTATAGCAGAGACAGAAATCTCATTCAGAACAGAAACATGAATGCTCCCCAGAGCACACTCAATCACATGCACTAATTAACAGCCTTGCTGGTACTAGCAGCAGATCACTCCCTGCTACCAGAAGAGGATGACACACTTTTCCAGTGGGTTTTGTTAATGTGCACTAAAACAATTAGAGATTTAGGAATTGGAGGTTTTAACGCTGGATCCTGGTGACTCTGCACTCCCAGTCCATCCACGGCACTACCCTCCCTCTCATTAAAGCTCCTGCTCTTGATGGTTTTCCTTTCCTCACTGCTGCATTTCTCAGTGATTCCCTGCTGTTTAGGGATTACCAGGTGCCAAAAAAGCAGCAAATGCTCCAGAGCCTTCTTCCTGAAGGAATTGCTGCTGGCCAAGAGCATCTCTGACATCAGACACACCAGGGATATTGTCTCACCAGGAGTTGGTGCATCTTTACCCATCAGCCAGAGCTGGAAACTCCTCAGGATCTCACAGCAAGGCTAAATTTGGGTTGTATTCCACAGGACATCATAAAACAGCAGCACAATACCCTGAATTGCATTTCAAAGCTTCACAGCATGGAGGAGTTCAACAAAATAAGTCACTTTTACAAATCATTCTCATTCCTCCCTTCTCCACTTCCCAAAATCCAAATTTAGCACCTGCTGAGCTGCTGCAGTTAAACATAAAAGCTGAGGTAAACATCAGATTAAGTGATGCAGTTTTGTCAGACTATAGCAATTTTTAGTAAAACCCATAAAAAAGCACTGAATATCCTCGGAGCAGTTGATAAATGCAGCTTTAAAGGATCAAGATGATCATTTTCAGAAGAGCTCACACCACCTGTTGGCTTCAGTTGCACCAACACAGCCAGTGGAAACACCACTAACATTAGGCTGCTATCACATACAGACCATACAGGAGACAATCTTTATAATCCAATATATGACACGGATTTCTGAGCCTGTCCCTCTGGATTATGGCAGCCAGGGATGCACAGCCAGGCAGGGGCTGGGACTGGAATTGTCCTGGACAGGGGACAGTGGGATTACCTTCACCACCAGTGTGCTGTGCCCCAGGGTGTCCTCACACAGCACCAGGGCATGGGCTGGGGGCCTAGAAAAGGAGTTCCTGGAGGCCAAGCTGATTTAACTACTCTGCTGTAGAAAAGTAAGAGAGTTCAGATGAAGCCTGACAAGACTTTGGAAGTGGTAACTGTCCCTGGCATGTCCCTGCATGTATGAAAAAGAAGCTGGACTGAGGTACTTAATGCTCCAGACAACCATGAAAACTACCAGTAAATAATGCCTTCAAAATGGAGAAATGAGAGTCTGCTCAGTGACAGGGTAAGAAAAATGATGACTTTTTTCCTCTCCTGCTCTTCTGTCATTTTTATGACATTAGAAGACGGTGGGGAGGAGGATTTAATCAAAATAGGCAGGTAAGCAGTTATTTTGAGAATGAACAGTAAGGTTTTGGGGGTTTCTCTGAGCATCAACAGAAAATACTGTAACATTTCTTCATTAGATTAACCCTATTTCAAAACTAAGTGTATTAGACAACTCCTGAAGTACCACCACCTTTTATGGTGTTAGCTTTACAATAAATGTAGACATCAAATTTGCCCCAAAAACTTTCCTAAAGCATCATCTCCTACCACAGCAAAATTTAAATCAGGAAAACTTGAATTCTGTAGGAAAACAATGAGAGCAGCACAGTGTTCAGACCCAACTGTGACCTAACCAACTAGCCTGAAATAGTTATTTCAATACTACATAGTATCTATAAAATCCACTTACAAATACGGGAGTACTTTTAGAAATACCTCAAGATGATGATGCTGAAGCATTACAACTCTGCTTCTGAAACCTCCAAATACACGTTGGTGATTTCTTTTGACTTCCCCTCCCTCCCCTTTACTTGATATTACTTATCATTAACAAACTGATGCAGATCAGGAGATAAGCAGGAAGGGAAAGTAAATAAAACCCACACCTGACCAAGTGCAGAATTACCCAATTTTTTTGCTGCTTTAATTAAAAACTGTGAATAAACTATACAAATCTAGATCTAACAAAGTGAGAAGTAACAAGACAATTGAAGTGTATTTTCCATTTATTAATCCAGTGCAGTATTACTTGTCAAATAAATTCTTTTTGAAACGCTGAAAAGCAGCAGGATAGAAAGCAATCTATTAAGCTGCTCAAAGATTTCCTAAGAAACCAAGAGCCCATGAGAGAGACTTTTCCCCCCCCATTTCTCTCTCCAAACCCTCACATTGGAAGCTCCTCTCAGACCATCTTCTGTCTTTAACCTTGAGATCTTTTCCATGCAATCTGAAAGTTGATTTTAAAATGGTTTCCAATGATTTTGCCCACAAATATAAATGTTTCTTAAACTGACTGGTATGCCTTGAATTCCAGGTTAATTTAGGGTCCTCCACACACCCACCCCCCCAACCACTTCCACTGTGGTTTTACAACACATGAACCAGAACTAAGCTGCTCCTACTACAGTTCCTTCTCCCCACGACCCTATATTTCCACTTCATTCTTGACTTTTGTCTGATAACAAAAGGAGCTGGTAAAGAAAATTTATCTGGATATGGGAGGAAGAGGTTAAAAAAAAATTCTTGAAGGAGTCTAGCTCCTGTATCATTATTCCTGTATAGCAGGAATGGATGTGTGGATTTACAGCTCATGACAGGACTGAAATCAGGACACCACCACAATGGCCCTTCTGGCCACACCAACACGAAATTTCTTCTCCCACAGCAGGAAACAAAATCTTGCTTCCAGCTCCCCTCACCCAGACATCAGTTAAACAGTAACACTGAACAAAGTCTGAAATCCCAACTGAAGGCAAAGTACACTGCTTTTTAGATAACTGCAAGCGATAGCAGCTCTAGCAATGTATAGCTTGATCAGATGTGTTAACCTGCATTTAAAGGGTTAATCTCTACTGTTGAGCTTTATTAGAATGAACAGAAATTACTTTCAACTCCAAACAGTGACCCTCTCCAAGGAGAACAGAAGTACATCTGAAAAACAACTACTGTGCTCTTGGCTTCAGATGTTGTATTTTAGTTTTTACGACAAAAATGCAGATTTTCCCATTCCCAAAGACCCCGCACTCATCCTTTGAACAAGTGCATTTCCAGAATGAATCAAGCTCACTTCTCTCACCTTCCTGGCACTGGCTGCACTTTACACAGCAGGTTATGAATTACTGTGGGAACTTCCTTACATTTCAGCTTGAAATACAGGCAAATGAAGCAACAACACTGTCCCTGGGCAGGATGACAAGGTGCAACATCTGTCACCTCCTCACAGATCAGCAACAGCAGCTTGAACAGGCTTCTGATAAAGGTCAGTCCCTGCACAATTCACACACTTGACTTGAGTCAATGACTGTGTTCACCCTCAGCCTTGTACAGAGTGATGTCAATACTGAAAAATGATGGTAAAAATATCCACAGACAAAACACCATGATGAGGAAAGGAAGCAAGTACTCAGTGCATCCCACTTGAGTGTCATGTGAAGGAAATTTAATCTACTTCAGCCAAATCCTTATTTAAAATTATCTTATTTAAAACTACTCACCCCACCCATCTAAGACATAAAACTTGAACTAGAAAATTTAATATCTTTTCTGTATGCCTGATCCTGTTCCTACAAAGCCTTCTGAATTTTGTGCCAGTTTTATTTGTATCAGTGTTTTATTCAAAACATACCAAACTGAAACTTGGGGTTTTTTAAAAAAATACATCTAAATATACATCTTCAGTTTTGGATTTCCCAGCTGCTACATCATATTATGGAAGAAGACTTGCATCCTGCTGTGAAACATAGATTGCTACATAATATGTACTTTGCTACAATACAGTATACAATATATACTTATATTACATATATTTTAGATATTGTATAAAATACATATATATTTTGCTACACTGTATTTTAACATATATACACAATATACAAAAAATAAAAAACAACTGTGCAAGCAGATAAACCAAAGTTCAGCAAAGCAGCTGTGGGCCACCACTCAGAAGAAAAAATACCCTGAAATTATTAAATCTGCCTCAAAATGAAGGAATCCATACCAGAGCACACTAAAACTAAAATCACAAATATTTTGAGGCTCAATAAACAGAAATTGGAGGACTTGCACTGAAATACCACCTTACATTTATCTTTACAGGCACGAACCACATTGTTCTCTAGAAATACACACAAAGAAAACATCAGTGTTGCAAGAAACCACAGATTTATATTTTTCCCTACTAGAATGCTACTTCTAGGTAAATATCAAGTCTGTTGTGTAACCACCTATTATTTGTGGACTATTGCAAACACTCGTGGCATTTTATTTAAAAAAAGGCAGTTCAGGGTTTGGTTTTTTTTACAATAAGTGTTTGGTATTGAAAAAATAAGGAAAAAAACCAAGTGGGAAATCAGCTAAAGAGTAGCAACCTGAATTTTTCAGCACACAGGCTGTGAATTAAACATTTCCTTTTACCCAGTGAGGGGAGGGATGGCACACACCAGCTGTGGGCACAGGCAGAGCTGGAGCAGCACAAGGACTCCTGAAACATTCCCCACCTCCAAGAGACCCAACTGTAACATGCGGGAAAGTGTCAAGATCCTTTTCACCCAATTTATAGCTTAATGTTGGAATAATCTAAATTAAAAATATAAAAAAAGGCTGTTGAGTCAATACAAAGTCAATTGATTCATTCCAACTGCTTTTTCACTTGCTAAGATCACATTTTAGTGGCTGTTAGCATATTAAGATTTAATGGCTTCATCAGGGACATAATGCTTCCCCATCATATTCTGAAGACTTCTAAAATAATAATTTTCCATGACTGCCAATACCAAACCATGACTTACCCTTTTTCAGACTTAAGATAATGCAGTGGGATGTGGACATGCATCACAACTATGTAATAATTGATACAAACTACTGATTAGGTCAATACCCATTAGTTCATGTGAGTATATCTGCAATATTACTGATCAGACAAGTTATTTGAATTTACATCTCTAAGTTTTACCAGAGAAAAATCAGAAGTTAACAAATGCTTTAATGTTCTTTCAAAAAAAAAATCTATAAAGCTGCAGAAGTTCTGCAAAACCTTTAATCTAGCCAAAGTTGACTAAAATGAGACATAACCTTCCTGAAACTTAAGAATCCTGGTTCAGATCAATCAGGCCATAAATGTCAAAGGATTTATGTGGTGTCTTCAAATCAGGGAGACTTGATTAGAACAGGCTTTAAAGTCCAAAACTCAGAATGTATTAAATTTGGACCTGCAGGTGTTTCAAATTTAATTAAGATTTCTTTGTCCTTCATAACTACTTGTTTATGGAAATGCAAACTGGTTGGTTCCAACGTGTGGCAGGGGTAAGGGCAATGACATCTTCCAAACTTCTCCTACCCAAACCCTACCTGTCACAACTTCCTAGAGATGAGCAACGTGTAGCCCAGCATTTTCATGGTGTACATGGTGAGAAACACCAGTGCAAAGAAGTTAATTTGTCACTCCACAAAGACCAGTTTGGGTTCAAAAGGGAACTCTACAATGGTCAGAACACAGTGGCACAATTCAGCACAGAGCTCTTTGACTGCTCCATCTTCCAGAAAGATCTACAAGATCTGTTTTATCAGAATCATGATAAAAAACTCAAAACACCCACCCCTCACCACACACACCATCTAATGATTAGAAATTCGATGTCCAAATGTTTTCAGTGCAGCAGAGACATGGTCCAGATGATTCAAATAGTTGTTAATTATCAGCAATTGTATGTAATTATGCCTATAGTAAAAGGCTGCTGTATTCAAAACAAACACTAACACAAAACCAAATTGCAAAGCACAGGCTGACCTTAACTGGTATTCCTAGAAACATGTTGGCTAACTAATGAGTACTACACAGCATTCAGCATTTTGCACATTCTATTTTAGTATATTCTGAAATGCCAATACACTAAGAGATGTCAGGTTCACTAATTACTTTAAGAATTTACTTGCATTACATAATTGCCTACAGCACGAGCAAGATGGAACCTAAAAGATCAGCTTTAAAAGGAAGAGTTCTGTTGTAACACATTTTGCTTCAACTTTTAAAAATGTAGGCAGTAAGACCAAAGCTTAAAAGATTTACCTATAAATGTCCCTAGAAAGCTGAGAATGGTCTTACACCCCAAAACATTATTATAATACCAACTCCCACTGCACTGGTTGTGTGCAGACAATCATCTTGGACAATTTACTTACTTCATGATCCATGCAACACTGACTCTTGTTTAGGGTACCTAATGCAAAATTTATCTTGGTCCTCCTCAGGAAGCTGTTCTAAACACTTGCACATAGTCCACCACCTTCCTTACCACATTTTCCTTAATGGCTGCAGAATTCTTACCACATTTCTGCTGTTCCATGGGTGAAAACATGAAGCCACTGCACAAAACATTATTTCTTAGTCTTACAGTAGAAGGAAGGAGTCACTCAGCTACTTCAAATGAAGTTTGGACATGAGTTAATTTTTCAACATTCCTGCTACAGAACTGAACCAGAGCTTGACAAGAGATATCAGCATCTAAATCCTAAAACACAATTTCTAGATATCTAAATGCTTGCTGATATTAGAGTTGCAAAACTAACTGAAGTTCAAGATGTTACAGAACCCATCACACACTTCATGCTCTACCCACATCCTGACAGAAGCAACCAAACTATTCACAGACTGTTTTCACTTCAAATTTAACCAATAAGCCTGAAAATGTTGTTCCACAACCACACTCTCACACTGCAAAGCCAACACAAGACTTCTTTCCTGTCCCCACGTTCCACTTCACCACCTCTCTGTTGTGCTGACGCAGCTGTTTAAGACCAAAGCTGAAAACCAACCCTGACACCCAGCTGAGAGAGTGGAGTTTATAGGTTGTGGCTTCATTTGTCGTTGGGCTTTTTAATAATAAAGTATCCTCAACATATCACCACTCCAGCCACGCCACTGGTTGGCTTTCAGCATCAATGGTTGTACTGACATGGGCTGTGTGGAGTCAATGAGCAACCAAAGAAGCAGTTTTCCAAATTCTGCCACTGGAGGAAAGTCCTGACACACTACACCAGAAGAAACCTTGGGGTGATCTGCCCACTGCTCCCTGCCCAGAGAGCATGGCCAATGCTGTACGAACCATTCTCACATTTTTTGAGGTGCAAATGAGATGATGTTCCTCATGAAAGCAGGAATCCTTCCTGATTTTAATTATTCTTCACACAGATCACTTGTTTTTGTTTTGTTGTCTCTTTAATCAAAGTATTCTCTTTACAGATGAACTGTGATTAAGGCAGCACCAAAACTATTCTTAGTGCATATGACCCCTGCTTTATCAGGCAAAGCTCTTCTTTGGGGTGAACCAGTGGTAAAACTTCTTTAAAAGAATATTTTAAAATGTTAATGGTCAGAGTTTGGCATAAAACATCTTAATACTTTTTATGTTCCAAAAAACCTGTGAAAGGGTCTGTCTCTGAAGCACAACTGGTGCTTGAAGCTTTTTTCTGGTCCCTTACTCTGCAACAGAGAGACTTTTGTGGAGCATCATCTAACATCTCCATCTCACCCATGAATACAGTCCAAAATAGCTCCAAGAATAAAGCTGCACAAATTATTTGTAACACACAGGAGAATATATTATGGTTTATTCATGGCAAGATGCTGCAGCCTTTCCAAGGGAAGGAGGGAGCTCAAAGGAGGCCTTGGAGATACAGGCACCCTAAAATGGTGCAGAAACTTTAGGAAGGTCTTGAGGTAGGGAAACACTTCACTTGCAGAATAAAGGCTGCTCATCAGGAACATGAACTGAGCCATCCAAATATCCAGGCTGTGATCACAATGCCTCCTTGGCAGCCTCCATAACACAACTAACAGCTTCCCCAGTCTAAAAAAACCCTAAAAATCACAGCATAAATAGGAATCCTGACAGCAAGTGTTTTAGTTCTAAAATAAACAACTACATATTTACTGCTCCTAGTCCCTCCTTGATTCAGCCACTTGAAAACAGCCCTCTGAGGCATTAACAAAAGGACCCATGTTGCAGTCTTACAAAAGGGAAAATTGAGTTGTTGCCAACCTTTTTTTTAAATAAGCACCATCTTGGAAGTGTAATTAGTAACTAAAAGTACAAGTTAAGCATTTAAACAGCTTTTTCTATGGGCTCTGCCTAAGCATTTGTAAACTCCTCAAGACTTCAGCTGCAGAAACTGCCCAATGTAGAAACTGCCAGTGCAGGTCCCCAAACTTAGGCCAAGATTCCCGTGTCGAGTGAACTTATACAAACCAATTTCAATGCAAGAACATAAATTATGTCACTTAACACAATGCTAATAATCTTGCAGGGTATTGTACAATAATCACCCTTCCAAGTGTGAAGCACCAACACTTTGGAAGGAACAAAACACACGAAGCCCTGCAGTGACTCAGTTTGAGCAATTTATGCACAAAGCTTTCAAAATTGCATCACAAAGAAGTCTAAATTTAGACTGGATTCAATAGTGTCAGTGTTTTGACACCAAAAGCACTGTAAAATCTCAAGATAGGGATTAAAAAGCCCCCAGATACCTTGCATGCAACAGGCCAAGGGTCTGTCTCGTGCCACTGGGACTAAAATCTTGCAGGAGGGGCCTGGAGAGAACATTCTTGTGGTGTTTTAAGGTCACTGGTAGCTTTTTAAAGCTCACCATACACAACTGCAACCTTTGAATACTACATATATAATTCCTGGCAATAAAAGCCCTATGGAAATAAGTGTCAATTCTTGTATATCCTTTCAGCTCTGAAGACCGAAAGGCATCCTCATTCCTAAAGATTCTCTGTGTAGAATCTTTTGCTCAATGCATTTGAGACAGGGATATGGTGATCACACTGCACGTACACGATGTACAGCCAAAATGACAGGACAAAACCAGAAAATAATTCAAAACTCCACAGACTGTTAGCAAAGAGAACTGGGGCCTCTGCAACAGGGATTGCAGGACTGGAGGAATTCTGGTTCACCACCCAGACTCTCAGGCACTCTTGCACTGTACTACCAACAAAAATACTGAGCTTTTTGGTGACAGATTAACAGGGCAATTTTTATTTATACTGCCATGCTTTTAAAAAAGAGATGCTTTCTCTCTTCTGTTGGAAAGTATTTTTAGTTTGCTCAATCTTGGGAGCACTCAGCCCCATTTTAAAGACAGTGGCTTCCATCACGAACATTCCACTTGCCAAAAGAATTCCTTCCTAGGATCCAGTACAGCCCTATCTTAACAATTTTGACCTAGAAAGGTACCATGGTGATGGCACCTTTCAATTTGTGACCCTTCACATCGTGTTTTCAAGCCTTCAGACACAAAATGTCAAAAGCATTTACCTGCCCACTCAGTATTAGTCTCATCTACCTTTTTATTTCAGCTCTTCCTCTAAAATTCAAGCACAGTAAACAGCCTGAACACATGGAGGCTGTATTCAGAGGTGAACTTCAAAATGCAGACACCAAAAGGGCTGCATGGGGGTGGTCTTTTGGAAAAATGGGCTGATCCCAAGGGATTCAGGTGGAAAGTGAACAAAGGGTTAATCCAAAAGCTCCGCGTCAGTCAGAGCACAAACAAACCCCCCCAAAAGGCTCCATCACCAGCAGCAAACTCCACAGAGTCCAGATGAACCAGCAGGAAGAACAGAGGGAGGATAATCCTGTAAAATTACCCCAGTGGAAATGTTGATAAATTCCCAATTATGAGACCTGCTCTAGAATGAAAAAAAATAAAAAAATGCAAGATACAACACAATTACCAGTCAACACTTGCACATCTTTGTGTTCCAGCCAGACAAATACCACAGGTATTTTTTAATCCCTTGAATTTCGAATTAGTTACCCACTGTGGAGAAATCTAGATTAAGAAAATAAGCCCCAGAAATCAAATGAAAAAACAGGCGATCTGCACCTCTAGTTCCACAGCAAATACCTGCCCGTGAAGTTATTTTTTCAGTGACACAATCTGCTTTGTGTTTGTGGAAATACAGATAGCTGTATTTAAAAAAAACCAAAAACCCCAAACCAAACAAACAACGCACAAACCCCACCAAACCTTTGGTTTATGGTAGTTTAATATTGGGGCTTTTTAATATTACGAAAAGTAAAGTATCGCAGAGTTACAGCATCACTTGTGCTGGGTCCGACCCAGGACCACAACACAGGCGGTTTCATACGAATTTTTAGTATACCAGGAAAAACTGCTGATAAAATACATATTCCCCACAGATATCAACAGACAGGTGCATCGATATCTACTTTCCCAAAGCCTTGTCTGATCCCAGGCTTATCGCTCGCTATGAAATTGGGGATGAGCAAAGGGAACAGACCCCAGGGGGGTGCGGGATCCCCCCGCAGAACGGGGTCCCGCAGCCAGTCCAGGCAGCCCTGCGGAGCCCAACCGAGGCAGCGCGGCCATGGGACGATCCCGATCCCGATCCCCGTCCCCGTCCCTG